>JAUPFT010000009.1:12462285-12937285 GCA_036936625.1 Parnassius smintheus behrii
GCAAACATTTCCATATACGTACTTTGGAATTTAAAAAAACAAAGGTGTCTCAAATCTAAGATTGAAGATGCTAAGTTTACAGTTGTTGTGTTGATCTGTCTGTTGATAAGATAGTTATGATAACTTATGTTCTCGTTTTTATTTTTATTATGTTTATTTTAACTGGAACTACTGCATGGCAGTAATTCATTTTCGTTTTATTATTGTATAAACTTTTAAAGCTTTAAACCATTCTAATTAATTATTATATTTTTTTATAAATTGTACTTACTTATGTGGATTATGAGAATAATTCCTTCGTTTAATACAATTTTAATACTCATTACATAATGTAAACAATTAATTGATTTAAATTTTTTGTGCCCATATTGTGAGCCCCATCCCTTACCGACAATGATGTAACTAAATATTACATAAGACTTCGATATAAATTTGTAAAAGACGTACGAATTTTTATGGATAAGATATGGAATACAACATAATTGATTAAAAATAAAATGTATTGACTGTGCGTAGGTGTGAGTATGGTAGAGAAAAATTATCGGAGGTTGCATATCCTCATACAATCGGCCTGATGAGCTAAGAGTTTGGAAAATCTAATTAATTTTTGTGGTTGTTCGGATACTACAAAATGCGGGATGAGTAGTAATGTATTTAGTAATGAGGCAAATGAGATTTTTCTGTAAGAATTGTATAGTAATATTGTCCATAATCTTGATGTATGCGAGTTGTGTACGTAAAAGTGTATGGTATAATTAAATAATAAATAATATGAGCTGAAATGCCATATATGTAAAGAATTGAATGAAATGATATTTCTAGACAGTAAAGTGGAAAATAATTAGTGGTTAACTAAGAATAAAGTAAATATATGAAGTAAAATGAAATATTGAAAAGTGAAAACAATATATCGCCCCCTTACAACTAAAACCGATTATCTGACAAATTTTGTGAAAATTAGTTATTAACAGCAATCGAAAGGGAATTTCAAGCTGCGTCTACTGGTAAAACCCGTTTTCTGATACGACGCATAGTTTAGAATATAAAGAAAGTGAAACCTATTAAAATTCAATTATTTGCAATAAATCTACATAAAAAAACGACTAACCTATTGTAATATAAACTTTTTTAAATATCATCCAAGTAAAACCGCGTTTCCTTTTGTAATTTATTTTTCTGTAGAAAATTACGAATAAACTTCACCAATGATTACAACTAAAGCAAGGTAAATAGTTTTAGTTGGTTTCTTCATACTGAGATCTTAAGGCAGTTCTGTGAATTTATTCAGCTAAAGTTTGTTACCCCACTTAAATAATTTTTGCCAGACAATATTAAGACTAATATTTATAACTTAAATACAATTAAAACCGGTTATACTCATTTAAATGTTTTTAACCTTATAATTTCACGCAAACCTTCTACTAATGCTTCAGGTAAAAGCAAATTTCTGCACTTACTTGTTATTGCGTGCCTATAATCGTGCTTATCGCATAAAATGTTACTCCGCTAAAAGCTGCTATCGGCCAGTAGTCTGTTTCGCTCGCACACGGCGCTCGCGATCTGATTCGTCGTTCAGTTGGGTCCCGTCATTTAGTTGGTTTGCATTCGCGCGAATTATAGTGTCAAAGTTGAGTGGTGGTTGATGACATTCTGATATTGATAGCAGTTTTTGTTTAATTTTGTGTTGTTTTTTGATTAAAATGAGTTCTCAGAAAGATTTTGTGCCTTTAGAAACTGAAGGAATTGAATTACCAAACGGTAAGTAGTGTTACATTATAGTTTTGAGGTTATGGTTCCACTACAAAACTTTTGATTGCTTGATTATAAAAGTATCGAATAAGTACTGTGATGAGTGTTGTTATAAGTAAAATACAATAATTATTATGCTTATCACAGGAACTGGAGATCTCGGGCTGCAAATATCCGATGAAGATGACTATCTTTTATCTCAAGCCTTCGATTATTTTATACAACAACCTTTAAACAATCCTGTTGAAATTATCAGTAAGAAAGAAGGTAAGAGGTTTCTACATAATAATCGTAAGATGATGTACTTCGTAACCTCTGTACTGATAAGCAACTCATTATTTTATTATCTATCGATGAACAGTACAAAACAGTAGAACTACTTCCCGTCTATCTGTTTAACGTAATGGTTTGTACTCGTATCTCTTTCACGGTGAAATCGCTTAACCATCTTAATGAAAATTTACACAGACATTTTTGGCACGTTGGAGACGGACCTAGGTAACTTTTTACCACTGGAAAATATCCCATCACACGGACAAAACCAATTAACTGGCTGGCTGGTCTCATACTTAGTGTCATCATTTGTAAGAGCATTTAAAATACCATAGTAATAAATTTTACTTTACAGAATGCTCTAAAGAAAAAAAATGCAAGAAGAGTAAACGTAAATGCAAACAGAGCGACGAAAATACAAACAATTCAGAAAGTATAGAAAATAGTACTAGTAGTGATGCTAAAAGTAAAAGTTTTATGTTATATTTTGTAAGTTTTGTAAGTGATTTAGGTATACCTACTAATAAAAATACAATTTTTACAGAATGCTTGAATATAGTTCTTAATGAACCAGAAACAAAAGACAAGAAGTATAAAAAGAGCAACAGAAATAACGGAAATAACCTTGGAGCCAATAATATATTATTACTGTCTGAAGAGTGTAAAATATCAGGCACAATTTTAAATACGTTATTTTACATAATTAAATTAATGATTATTATCAATAAGATTTTATTTTGAATTAAGTTTTTTTTTTACAGAAACTAATACTAGCTATCATTGCCAGCCAGGCACAAATAAACAAGTGCAACCAGAAGCCATGGATGATGGTTTTAAGAGTGGTGTCATATCTGCTGAAACTTCAAATTCTGAAGGTGATTTTTTTGGATAACTAAGTGGCTTAATGTAATATGTTGTGTTCTCACTTTAAGTACGTTCACCTATAATTATTTTATTTATATTTATTTATTAACAGAGATTGAAAAACAAGAGCGGAGTGTCGAATCTGATATAGAATCACTCTATGGAGGTGATTTCTCTGATAACAACCCTACATACCACCCAGAAAATCAACAAACTCCACCTAGTGACTCAGATGACTTCGAGCTCATAAATTTAGAAGAATTGCTTAATCCAGATTTAGTTCACAAAGCTGAAAAAAATAAAAAACATTCAACGGGGCAAATGTATACAGATGCTATTCGGCAACAAGTCTGAATCTCGTCAAAGAGCGGAACTTGTGATGTTTGATATATTTGAACGTAGCTGGAAGATATTGAAGCCGCAATCACGCTGGCGCCAACCGGATCCCGCGTCTTGGAAAATTAACGTCGCAAAAAAACGAAGAGCGGAAGGCTCATCATATGTTACTGGGAAAAAGGTCAGAAACCCGAAAGTTCCTACAACCGTTGACTGTTCTAAATGTAAATACTAATGCTCTAATAATTTTACTGAAAGTGTAAGACAAACTTTATGCAGACTATACTGGGGTCTTGATTTCGTAGGACGAAAAGACAAGAAAGACCAATGTCTTGTCTATACTAAATACAACCGTGCAAACGCAGATGAAAAAGCAAATTTAGTACAAAACTATGAAGATCAAATAGAAAGGAAACGAGCATGCAATGCTGAAAAGGCCAAGGATAAGGAGAGAGCAGAAAGAGAACTAAACTTTTTATCAGCAACATTTGATCTTCAAGCTATTTTACAAATTCCTAGTACTCAGGTTGGCCTTCTTTATTATACCAGAAAATTGACTGTTTATAACTTAAAGTTATATGAAAGCGCGCTACCAAACGAAGCATATTGCTTTGTATGGACGGAAGTACACGGCAAAAAAGGTAGCTCGGAAGTTGGCACTATTCTAGCCCATTATTTAACAAACTGCATTCCAGAAAATGTAATAGAGGTTAGTTTGTTCTCCGATACATGCGGGGGACAAAACAGAAATCAGTTCATAGCCGCTTTACTCTTGTGAGTTATCAATCAGAGCAAACAATTACAGATTATTGAGCACAAGTTTTTGGAGTCTGGCCATTCTTACATGGAGGCCGACTCAATGCATAGCTCAATTGAATCTGCGAAGAAACATCGTAACGTGTATTGTTTATCGGACTGGATCAATATATTCAAAGATGCCCGATCAAAATACACGTAATGATTTCTTAAATTTACGCGAACACTACACATTGAATAAAAACTAAATTTACGGATTTTATCGCGTTTATTTCACTACTTTTACTTATTTTTAATTCCCGACGTTTCGGGTGCTTTACAGCAACCATGGTCACGGGGGGGACTGAGATGTTTGACGTCCCAATGTCATTGTTAGTCCGGCTACCTTCAGTTTTTGAATATTAATTTTTGGTCCGATTTACGCAAAACGAGCTTATAGTATCATGAAGTCTTGCAGTGGTATGCTTAGGTTTGGGTTTAATTTTGTTAATTATAGGATCCCAAGCAGGTGGCAGCACCCATCCATCTTCTCTATTGAAATTTGGATGTTTTTTAATTTCAATAGCCTCGCGTATCATCCTTGGTAGGAATCGGTGTTCTTTTGCGAGAATTTGTGGTTTATCAAATCGAATGTAATGGTGGGGACGATCTTGAACATGTTCGCAGACTGCAGACTTCCCGGAGCGTCGGTGCTTCACGTCAGCTATATGTTCTTTCACGCGGGTTTTTATGGATCGTTTTGTTTGACCTATGTAAGAGAGACCACATTCACAATCTAACTTGTACACTCCTGCATCTTGTAGAGGGATATTACACTTGACGGATGGTAAAAATTTACTAATCTTCTTCGGCGGCTTGTAGTATGTTTTAATGGAAGCTCGCTTCAAGATGTAGCCAACCTTGTCTGTGACTCCTCTGACATATGGTAGTACAGCAGGTACACGCTCGACTGTGGCTTCACTCGGTCACTGTGACGTAAGCGCGGGACCCGAAGCTTGTTGTCTTGCAATACTTGCTTGACGTGCTGAAGTTCGGCGGCCAGATGCTTTCTGTCACAGATCCCTCGTACTCCCGGTGGTAGACACTTTCACAATTTTGCCATCTGACAAAGTAACTGCATTTTTAAACCACCTTAACTCTATAAACTCTAAAATACAATTCACAGTGGAGTTAGAGGCAAATAATTTTTTAGCTTTCTTAGATGTTTTAGTCATTCGAAATCCTAATAACACAATTGGTCACACTGTGTATAGAAAAAAGACCCATACCAACCGATATTTAAATGGTGAATCTCACCATCATCCTTCACAGTTAGCTACCGTGGGTAAATCTTTGTTTCAGAGAGCACGAGGGATCTGTGACAGAAAGCATCTGGCCGCCGAACTTCAGCACGTCAAGCAAGTATTGCAAGACAACAAGCTTCGGGTCCCGCGCCTACGTCACAGTGACCGAGTGAAGCCGGCCACAGTCGAGCGTGTACCTGCTGTACTACCATATGTCAGAGGAGTCACAGACAAGGTTGGCTACATCTTGAAGCGAGCTTCCATTAAAACATACTACAAGCCGCCGAAGAAGATTAGTCAATTTTTACCATCCGTCAAGTGTAATATCCCTCTACAAGATGCAGGAGTGTACAAGTTAGATTGTGAATGTGGTCTCTCTTACATAGGTCAAACAAAACGATCCATAAAAACCCGCGTGAAAGAACATATAGCTGACGTGAAGCACCGACGCTCCGGGAAGTCTGCAGTCTGCGAACATGTTCAAGATCGTCCCCACCATTACATTCGATTTGATAAACCACAAATTCTCGCAAAAGAACACCGATTCCTACCAAGGATGATACGCGAGGCTATTGAAATTAAAAAACATCCAAATTTCAATAGAGAAGATAGATGGGTGCTGCCACCTGCTTGGGATCCTATAATTAACAAAATTAAACCCAAACCTAAGCATACCACTGCAAGACTTCATGATACTATAAGCTCGTTTTGCGTAAATCGGACCAAAAATTAATATTCAAAAACTGAAGGTAGCCGGACTAACTATGACATTGGGACGTCAAACATCTCAGTCCCCCCCGTGACCATGGTTGCTGTAAAGCACCCGAAACGTCGGGAATTAAAAATAAGTAAAAGTAGTGAAATAAACGCGATAAAATCCGTAAATTTAGTTTTTATTCAAAATACACGTATAAAAAGGGCACCAAGAAAGTGAAGAAAAACAAATACAACGTAAAACAGTTCACGTATTCTGAATTCAAAGATCTGAAACAATTAGCGAGCACTATAATTTTGAACAAGACAACAAACACGGAAGGTCAGAGAATTCAATGGCTTAAGATAAAAAGGATGAAATACACAAAAGGTGATCGAAACATATACTATAACTATGATATATCAACCAATTTCATGACAATGGACGTCACTTGCTCAGGAACACAACTAAATAAATCTGCAACTACTGTATCGGAAAGTCACGGCTTTGCGACAAGGCGTAAATCGAAACAACCAGACGCCTGTGAACATGCGACCTCTTCGACTAGCTGTGAGTTCATATTTCCTTCTTTGCAACAGCTGTACAACAAACCATTGCCCATAACTGTAGCCAAAAAGAAAGATTTATTAAATCTATGCGAAAAGTGTGTTATACCTGAAGAGTACCATGGCTGGTTTCAGTCTTTGGCTACAGATAACAGAACTGTTGACTGTTTACCTGAAGCAGCAATTTATGAAGAGTCTGATTTATCTGACAACGAGTAGTATTTTCACAGAAAATTAACAAGAAAAAATTATCCTATGGTTATTTCGGTATTATTTTAGTTTTAAGATTTAAGTAGTCGGGATTTTCTACTTAGCAAAATAAAGATGTTTCGTGATTTAATTCCTGTTTTTTTTTTAATATTACCTTGTTTCTTTCAGTAAATAATAGTTCGTTTATATTATTATTTCCTTTAAAACACATACAAAAGTACAAAAGTCTTGCAAATAATTGGATCCTCTTCGCTCTGACAGCGCGCGACATGTTATACTCCCGTTCACTCGGGACCTTTTTGGCGGGAAAATTTGTATATAGAAATTTTTTTGCTATATTGCAAATTTTGCTATATTTTCACTTTGAGACAATATTTATGGATAAAACTTACAGGAATTCTTGTTGAATGTATAAACTATCGAATAAAATTATTTTTGGTTGCTAGAAATTGTAATAAAATATGTAAATTACCATGTATAACATAGTAGTAGTATATACTTCAATTTTAGTGACAAAATTACTACTAATTTGAATTCTACACTTTTGTTTTTGGAGAAATTTATATCAAATTGTTTGGAAATATGTATATTTTTATGTTTTATGTGTTTCCATTCGTTACTCATACCAAAATATTAAAATATAAAAAAATAAAAAAAAAATAAAATAATATTTTATCTGTGACATTTCGAACAATATTTCTAAAATATGTTCGTGTGAATTTGAAATAAATACAACGTCATGTTATTTGAAATATATACGAAAACTATTTTTACTTACATTTTACACTAAAAATAAATGAGAATTTGATAAATAACACATTTATGAACCAACCTCCAAACTAGACCTTCCGAAGTTTGAAGTACTTTTGGCAATTTACTTTTCACTTTTTATATCACAAATTATATATCTACGTGTTTACTATATTACAAGAAATGTAAAAAGTATAATACTTTCGTTTTTAGTCCAGACACAAATATAAAATTCTACAAAAAACACGGAGCACCTTCATCAAAGTGACACGTGGAACGCCGGAAGTTCAGAGTGATTTCTTTTTTTTTTCTAAGAAACATTGCCAGGTTATGGTTTAAAATAAAAGAGCATATCTTTGTCTTTGATACTAATATCTATTGCATAGTGTCTTTGGTTTTGTTTAAAACGAAAAAATAGTTTTTTCATAGGTAGACATGTTTACATAATTCTGATCGAATTAGATCACGGTTTGGCGGACGGAAGGTTGGTATTGCGCGATCCAATGTGAGCATGGCTTGGTTTACGGGTAGTAAATTCAGTAAATTTGAAAGTTTATACAAGTAAAACCAACTAAGTATTCCAAAATCATCCATTTTAACCGGGTTCTTAGTGTTTACATGTTCTAACATTCTTTGAGTTATAGTTATTGTAGTAGAGAATCTGAAAAACTATCAATAATTACAATTAATGCGATACTTTATAAAATAATAACAGATTAATAATATTTGTAATATAAAGGTAAAACTAATTAAGTGTCTTCCCTTGTCAGCATTTTTTGTATTTTTTAGTAATTTACAGTGCGTTTTTTAAGTTATTCATATTTAAATCCAATAACAGTTTGTCTTTCTTTCATAATTGAATCTTGAATCACAAGGATAACTAAATTTTAATACTTATTTATAGCGTCAAACTTATAAATTGCTAACTTACAAATTGCGATACTATAAATTTAGGTTCATGTCGGATAAGCAGTTTTAGTTGTAAGGGGACGATATGAAAATAAGAAGAGTCTTATTATTGTTAGATATTATTATAAGATTATTTAAGAGATTGAAGTGACTAAATGACTTAATAACTCAGTGTATGTATAAATATGCACTACAACTATCGTGTAGATTATATTAAAAATGGAAATATTGAAATGTACGTTTGTCATAAATAAGCAGTGATGGAACTATTTACAAAACTGTGACCTCGACCTTAATAGGGGACAGGGGGTTCCCGACCGGCCCATAGAATACCACCTATTTTATTTTTCTAATTTATTTTTAGAAAATAGTAGATATATAGTAATATTGCATTTTTGTATTTTATTTTCATAATAAACATAACTTTTATATGTATTACTATAAGTTAAGAAATGCATTTATTTCCTTTTATATTATTTTTGTCGGTGGGAGTTGTAATGTAGCCCCCACGACAGAATATTTTAGTGGTAAGATATAAAAAAGAGCTTATTATATAAATTTTATATAAGTTATCATTACATAAATTATACATAATATGCAAGTAGTAATAATAATTTCATTATAAAATTGTGAATAGTTTGAGAAAGAATTTAGTATTACATAGAGAATAGGTTTAAAACTTAAATTCTAAAATAATTTTAATTTTTTTTTAAATAGGAAGATGTGATGTGTAGGAGCCGACATGACATATATATTAATGTAAACTGTAGTTACTACATTGTAATTAAAGTTTTGGTACCAACAACACATATGTTTCATTGACACCTTTCCTACATTACATCAGCGACATTAGGTTAAGGTACGGCTGAGATGGCCCTTGGACAACACTACAGAAGTATATATACTTACATTACCTATATTATATGAATATATATATTTATATAATATAGGTATGAATATCAGATATCAACATATATTTGGGCACAAAATCAGACACTCTTGCTAACTGCGTAAAATAAATGCTTCCAATCGCGCAGAACCTCTGGTTGCATACGCAGTTAGGGCGTGCGCAGCGATAAGGCCTAATTTAGCTTGCGTGCGTGATTTACCTTACTTACAATAATAATGTAGGCTACTAAAACGTCCGTAATTAGTGAACAGAATAATGTGTGCAACTTCTGTTCTGTGATAAAATGTATTAGACGCATGGGCTGAAACGCATCGGCTAAATATCGTTCAGGCCGCTAAATAAACATTTAAAGGCTAGGCTGTTAATTCAACGGCTAATTAATCTAGTTGTTAATTAAGCTACTATATTCCCTGACACGAGGTTTACAGCGTAAATCTTGTTAGTAACAGGATAGCTAGCTTTCATTTTTATACTGTTGCCTTTTTATTAAGTTTATATTTGCGTATTGTTGCAAAGTTTAGATTTCATGTAATATTTCTTGATTTGATTTTGCATAAATTCAAAGTGCATATAAAAAGTAATCATAATGTGACGACGCATTATTATTAATAATAAATAATAACTAATTTCTATGTAAAGTGATCTAAAAATGTCATAGATATCTGTTCTATCAAGTACCGATATCTTAAATTTGAGGACTATTTAAAATACTACTTCGTCGGTACAATAAAATTTCTTATATTTGTTTAATTTTGTTTATCTTATAAAGTAAAATTTTAACACAAAGTCTCCTCGCTGTAGGGACTTGTTGAAGCGATAGTGTAGTATTTGACATTGTAAAAGTCGTTTTCGATAAAAAGTTTGACTTCTACCGTGACTTTGGCAAAAAATATATGCTGTTAACTTCCGGGATTTTTTTAACTGATAACGAACTTATTTTATACAGAGTTAGGGTGAGAAACGAGCGTACAACGCACATAACATTTTTATTCTCGATTAAAATCACAATGCAGATGCGTTTTCAACAGTCAGTCCTATGACAAAGATAAAATTCCTCTTTCCCAGTAAAAGGGTCTCTGATTCTCTACAATCACCATTTGAAACGCAGCACGAAGCTGCTATTTTAACTTAATACTCTGTGAGAACGTGGTAAGACTCCAGCAGAGCCGACCTATTATTGCCACAATTGCGACAATGCATCTGCATTTCGCTTCTTACGGATTTATTTTTTCTTTTTACAACGGAAGAAGCTTAGAAGAGAGGAGTATAATATGAAGAAACAAAGTAAATAATAATGTTTAATTGTCTAATTTATAACTTTTTCCTTAATTTTATAAATATAAATTGCCTTTTATTTTGTAAAGACACTCAAATAACTAATTTAAGACAGTGTCTAATAATATTAAAATGTTATAGAATATAATCAATGGCAATATTGGTAAGATCAAACCTCGCTCCTCAGAATTCCAATTAATTTTAACTTAACAATAATTTGATTAATTCAGAACAATATTGTCGTGGCTTTTGTAAACTCCTTTTATTGATATTTCTGTTTTGATTACAAAAGTATTACATTAATAATTAATATACTATATCCAGTGAAAGCTCACTTTTTAAATAAATAAAGACTGTTGGGTGTCTTGTAGATTGTTGTTTCAATTGTCTTGTAGCTGAGTGTAGCGTTCTGTAAGTGTTATTTAAAAAAATAAAGTAAAGATACAGACTACATACGTCCCACAGCTGGGCAAAGGCCTCGCCTCATTTCTGAGAGAGTTTTAGGCCAAGGAAATGTCTGCCGCGCTGCCCCAACGCGTGTTGGCGAACTTCACATGTCTTCGAAAAATTTTTTTGCCTATTCCTGAGACAAGCAGGTTTCCTCGCGATGTTTTCCTTCACCTCAGAGCACGTGGTGAATCAGCACTTAAAATTGCAATTTACAATTTCATTGGTGCCGGCGGGGATCGAACCCGGGCTACTCGCATTATGTTATATTTACAGCGAGCGTTATCCATTTGAGCTACCACGGCTCTAAGAGCTATTAACATAATATCCTCTACGTAACTTACTTCAGAAAATTTGACAACATACGGGCAACTGAGCAGACCGATCCCAAAAACATGTGGGAGGACTTACGCGACTTCAATACAGTTCGTATTGAAGAAGCGATTGAGCGGAACTGCAAAAAAATTACTAGAGATCTGTATGTCATAAAGAGCCAACTGTCAAAGCTGAAGACTGAGTATGAGAGCGTCGTTTTAAAATTTTGTGTGAGACTGAGAATTTCTATGGGCAGTTGTACACATCATCGTTGGAGCCACATGCAAATATAAGTTGCGATCCAAGAGCAAGTCTTTCCGACACTATTCCGATGATATCCCGGACGTCAGTCTGAGTGCGATTAGAATGGCTCTCGAACACCTTAAAATGCCCAGGCGAGGATGGAATTACAGAAGAGTTTCTGAAAGCGGGCGAAAACCGGTACTTAAAGTCCTTCAGAAGCTATTAAATTCCGTCATCCATGGTGGCACTACTCCGGAGGCGTGGAATAGAAGTGCGGTGGTTTAGTTCTTCAAAAAAGGCGACAATGCTCTGTTGAAGAACAACAGACCGATTTCCTTTCTGATTTGCGTCTACATGCTGTTTTCGAGAGATATTACGAATCGTCTCGCATGTAGACTCGACGACTTCCATCCTCCTGAGCAAGCCGGTTTTCTAAAAGGCCGCAGTACCATAGACGACGTACATACACAAAACCGAAGAGTACAATCTGCCACATTGCCTTGCGTGTGTGGACTATGAAAAAGCTTTTGATTCCGTTGAAATTTCGGCTATGCTACAGTCCCTTCAGCGGTGGTAAGTTGACTGTCAGTATATCAAAGTGCTGAAATGTTTGTGCAGTAGGGCTACAAAGGCTATCCAAATACAGAACCAGAGTACGAAATCTATCCAATTGCAGAGAGGTATAAGACAGGGTTCGGTATATCCCTGAAACTCTCCATCGCTGCATTGGAAGACGTTTTCAAGCTACTGAACCAGAAAGGATACGCTATTAACATCAATGGCGGGTACATCACTCACCTTCGATTATTGCTGACGGTATAGACATTATGACAGAATCACTGGAGGACCTAAGCTCTACGCTCAATGTTCTCATTAGCATCTCCCAACGGATAAGTCTCAAGATGAACATGGACAAAACAATGATCATGTTTAATGTTTATGTCACACCTATGTCGGTAGTTGTTGGGAGCACTAATTTCGAAGTTGTTGACGAGAACGTTAACCTGGAACAAAAAGTCCGACAAGGTTAGATCAACTTTGAACGCGAGTTTAATCTACGGATTCAACTCCGCTGGCAGCGTTCGGGAAATTACGACACATATTCTCGTCAGGTATACCTGAAAACTAGAAAAGGAACAGAACCTGAAAACTAGATTTTACAATCAGTGACTGATCTGAGACGTGGTCTTTCACTGCTGGACGTATGAGGACGATCAAAGTCGCTCAGAGAGCTATAGAAAAGGCTATGCTCGGGGTTTCTCTGCGTGATAAACTTATAAATGAGCATATCCGCAGTAGAACCAGAGTGACCGAAATAGCCTAACGGATTAGTAAACTCAATTGGTAATGGGCTGGCCATATAGCTCGAAGAACCGACAACTGTTGGGGAAAAAAGGTTTTCAAGTAGCAGCCCACTACTGGTAAGCAAAGTGTAGGGCGACCCCCACTAGATGGAGTGACGACCTGGTAAGACATGCAGGAAGTCGATAGATGCAGGTGGCTCACCGTGCTTTGAAGCATACCTTGGGGGACGCCTATGTTCAGCAGCAAACTTGTGAAAAGCTGTAAAGATGAATAAAAAATTACAAGAATAAAATAATCTAGCATTCGTTGCTAAGAATAATGTTGATAATAAAGCCCGGAATTTCTAAGTGTGAAGTTATTTAGTTAATTTTTTTTACAAATGGGAGAGCTATGCTGCACTACGTTGTAGAGCCATGCTGCAGTTATAGTAGTAGTATAGTTGTAGCACGAGTGGGAAGGCTCGACCACGAAAGACCACGCTCTTACAGAATAACAGCGTAAAATAGTAGCTTGATGCTGCTGTATTTCGTATGGTGAGTGTAGAGAACCGGCCCTTCTTACTGGAAACGAGGCATTCAATCTTAGTCCTTAAGGGTGACAACGTATCTACGTTTTGATTCGTAATCGAGGACAGATGTAGATTTCAATGGGTATGAGTATGTATCTCTTCGTAAAATGTGCGGCGTTACCATAGCCGACCGAAAGCGAAACGAAGAGATTCGCAATATGGCAGGACTGAAAGATGACCTTATCACAAAAATTGATAGGGGCGTACTCCGATGGTTTGGGCACGTTAAGCGAACGAGTGAAGACCGAATGGTGAAGAAAATATATAGCGCGAAAGTAAATATTAAAAGGTGTCGAGGTAGACCGGGACTAACTTTCTAAGACCAAGTGAGCAAATTACTCGAAGATGGGAAGGTCAAGAGTACTCAGATACCTGAACGTGCATGCATGAAGAAGATAATGAACCTGAAAGAAGCGAAAGAGGTATGTAAGGTTCGTGACACTTGGCGATCCGTACTCTCTGGCTACCCCGTTAGGGATTGTGCGTGAAGATAAGTAAGTAAGTAAGTGAGTATGAGTATGTATGTATGACGACTTAGGGTAGCAGATATTCTTACACCGTCACTACACGATTTGCAACCTATGGTAACTGACTTATCTTAATATCCAAATTGTAATCAGAAGAAAGGAGAGATGCTGGCAGATTATTCCATTCATTGTGTACGTATTACGAATGACGCAGCTATCTGTTGGTTTTGCATGAGTAGAATGTCTACAATAAAGAGGTGAGGTGCAGCAGAGCGTCTGGTTGCCCGATTATGGAAGGGAGGGAGCGGAATCATTTCATGCCAATCTTGCGCACACATTTCGAAATCTCTCAAATTCGTGTCTTATAGAACACCAAAAGGCTGGTCTGTGCTCGAGACTGGTCATATTGGCTTTAACAAGATTCAGGTGACTAACAAGCTTCTAAGCACACCTTTTCATTGAGTCCAAAGTTGTTAGGTGGCATTTTGCAGTACCAGCCCATACGTGGCAACAACATTCCATTCCCTAGCAGTTCTTGTTTCCATTTCATACTGGATTTGTTGAAATTGTTACTACGTGTACATTTTATACACGAGGACAGTACTTTTTAAATATAATGAAGTCTTTGCAACCTTTTTTACTGAAAACGGGGCATTCCGTCTCAGTCCTCAGCATCTTGATACGGACAAGTATAGATGTCCACGGGCCACAGCACCCACTTACCATCAAGTGGACTGTGTGCTCGTTTGTTATCCTTATTGTACAAAAAATCATGTGCATGTACTATTCTTATCTAAAAATAAATAAATAAATAAAAAATATAATGTTATTTTGCAGGTTTATGGGTATAAAGTGTCTGATAAGGTTAAATGGCAGTGATTTACAATGGCAGAAATTTACAATCATCTTAAATTTCTTTAAATAGTTTAATAAAAACCATTTAAGTTATTGACATCTATAGTGAATACGTTAATAAAACGTTAATGTCCTATATCCATGAATAATAAGGCGATTGAAATGGTATTATCAGAACATATTTAAGTAAAGCTAAAAAAGAAAGAATAAATATTAGAATTAAATTACATTTATAATTTGGCTGAAATTAAATTTTGAGAAGAATTCAAACTGATAATGTCTCTTTTTGAAATGTTTAATTGCCTTTACCACACTTTGACATGAAAGCCAGGAAAAAATTTTTCTTTTTGACTAACAAAAGGCCTAGTTTATATTAAAGCGAATTGCCAATGGCGTCCTTAAACTCAATTTTTGTACTATTTGATGTATTTACTACATTTTGTCTACTTTTGTTTCATATTGATATTTCTACATACTCATTAAGGATAATTACAAGGTGATCTAGCATAGTAAGCAAATTTACAACCGCACCGTTGAAAATATATATACACATATATATTGTTACGACCATGAAGGTTTGTGAACAGGAGGACGATCGCTGTACAAAATAGTGTTACGAGCTTGAGGTTCGTGACAATAAAAATTGCCGATAGAATTACCTAAATTAACACTTTAATTCACTTTACACTAATTAAAGTTAAAAACACTAATAATTAATCACACTGATTCACTTTATTCCGCTTCGAAGCTTCGCTTGTGTCGCCAACTCCAATACTTCCCCTATCGCATCTTGCAGCGCCTATTTATATAAATTAGCAGTGAAATCTCCAGAATATTCAAGTAAACACGCACAAGGTACCGATAGTTCGTGTTTCGACTTCAAGAAGTTTAGTTCTTCGGTTCGAGAATAGATGGCACTAGTGCCGTTGACTTGAGCGCGTAACACTGCCCCCTCCTAAGACATGCTCGTCCCGAGCATTATCGGCCCCATAATGACGCGCCAGGCGATCCACATGGACGATCTAAGGAGTCCCTCTTGCGCCTTTCTGTAACGGCTCCGCAATGTCAAGGGCTGTCCTATCCCGTGGTGCACCAACATTGTACAATTTCGGTGCTCCTCTACTACGTGTCTGAGTTCCCGCACGGCCGCACAACTTGTACATGAACGACACCAAACCTCGACATCGTCACGATAATGGACCCAGTAAAACTGTTCTCGGACCTTCAGCAGAGTTCGTTTAACTCCCAGATGGACTCTTGAACGACCATTATGGCACAGCTGTAGAACATTCGGCACTTTAGCCTTAGGGACAACCATTTGCAAACGACAGCTGTCTCCTCGACAACTGTCCCATTTACGGCACAGGACTCCATCTTGAATCAGCAAGCCATCCTACTGGGCTCAATAGCCTCTAGTGGTCGAACTCATCGTTGAGACGTCTCTCCACTTAGGCTTGGTAGCACGGGCCTTCACCCATTCCAGAATCGGCCTGATGTCCGGATCTTCCTGCTGTGAATGTCTTAGGCTGTCCTTTCACTCGTTGCTGAGGTGGTCTGTCCTGAGCATCCTCACGGATACCACTTCCTTACTCTTTTGCCTAGTACAATGTTTCCAATCTTCAGGAAAAGGTCTTCTTGACAATGCATCTGCGTTGCCATGAGATTTTCCGCTGCTATGTCTGATAGTAAAGTCGTATCCCAACTGCTGCTGGGCGGTGATGTTAGCCGCACTTCCCTTTTAAGATCGTTCACCTTCCCTTTATAGGGTTCGCTTAGGGCAGCTTGATCGAAGATGGCCCCTTTCCCCACAGCAATAGCACCTAGGGCTGTATCCTTTATTGTGGTCGCGAACTGCTGTAACCTCCCTAGCGTGAGGGGAATGGTGTTGCTGCCACCGCCAGGCGGTGCCGTTAGCTGCACTACCCTCTCGAGATCGATCAACTTCCCTTTCTAGGGTTCGCTTAGGGTAGCTGGATCGAAGATGGCCCTTTTCCCCACAGCCATAGCACCTAGGACTGAATCCTTTATTCTGGTAGCGAACCGTTACTACTACAACCTCCATAGCGCGAGGGGAACGACGATCCTGCCACCGCCAGGCGGTGTCGTTAGCTGCACTACCCTCTCGAGATCGATCAACTCTCTTTTCGACAGATCGCTTAGGGCAGCTGGAGCGAAGATAGCCCCTTTCCCCACAGCCATAGCACCTAGGGCTATATCCTTTGTTGCAGTCGCGAACTGTAGCTGCTGCAATCTCCCTGACGCGATAGGAACGATGATCCTGCCGCACGGCCTCCACCTCCAGTGTATGGGCCAAGGCGTCCTTAAGCGTCTTGTGGTGCCCGAGCCTCGCAGCAGCTCTGACTTTCAGGTCGCGGATGCCGTCGATGAATGACTGCACCAGGTTCCCTTCAATGAGCGCAGGTACAGACCGGTATGCTTTTCGCACCAGCTTCTCCACCTCTAGAGCCCACTGCTGCAGGTTTTCGTTGATGCGCTGCACGCGATCTTTAAGCTGCGCACGAAAGACGTGTTCCAGGTGAGCGTCGCCGTATCTCGCCTCCAATGCCTCAAGGAGTTGCTCATAAGTCACTTCCTCACCGAGAGCTTCCAGAACTGTTAAGGCCTGGTGTGAGAGCAGTCATGGCCTGACTTTTATTCCAGCCGTTCGCCTTCATAACAGCCTCGAACTGGATTTTGTAGGCTGACCAGGAAGAGGTACCGTCGGACGGTGGCACCTTGAACCCACGTAGCGAAGGTGTTGTAGCTACTACGGGAGCTGTAGCTCCATCTCCAAGTTTGAGTTCGTCCAGTGATTTCTTCATGTCAGCCATTACGTTGTTAACCCGATTGTTTACTTGGTCGATTCGGGTTTCAGCTTTGTCGATTCGGGTTTCAGCTTTCGCAATTTGGGTTTCAGCTTCTGACAGGCAGTTGTCATGCTGAGCAACCCTATCCTTCACCTCCTTGATCTCCTTCCCGAAGGTAGCGTGAAGATCCTTCATGAGGAGCATCTGCTCTTCCAACCGACGGGCCTGTTCCTCTTGTCCGCCCCGCAGCTGCTCTTCCAATCAACGGACCTGTTCCTCTTGTCGGCGAACTCTTTCCTCCTGTCGGCGAACCTGTTCCTCCTGCTGCTCTTTCAACAGACGGTGCTGTTCCTCCTGTGGCGCAAGCCTGTTCCTCCTGTCCGCCCCGCAGCTGCTGCAGCATCACCATCAGAGCACCTAAGTCAGGTGCTGCAGATGTAGGAGCTACCGACGGGCTTGCAGCCGCTGGCTGGCCCTCCGACGTCTGCGGCGTTGCACCACCAAATCTTCGTTGGTCCGTCTCCTGTTGGCGTTGACTTCGAGTACGGACACCCTCCGTTTCCTCCTTAGGTAAAATCGGCATGATTTTATCCCACTTCTGACACCAATTGTTACGAGCTTGAGGTTCGTGGCAATAAAAATTGCCGATAGAATTACCTAAATTAACACTTTAATTCACTTTACACTAATTAAAGTTAAAAACACTAATAATTAATCACACTGATTCACTTTATTCCGCTCCGAAGCTTCGCTTGTGTCGCTAACTCCAATACTTCCCCGATCGCATCTTGCAGCGCCTATTTATATAAATTAGCAGCGAAATATCCAGAATATTCAAGTAAACACGCGCAAGATACCGAGAGTTCGTGTTTCGACTTCAAGAAGTTTAGTTTTTCGGTTCGAGACTAGATGGCGCTAGTGCCGTCGGCTTGAGCGCGTAACACTAGTGTCCCAGAAATATGGACACCATAAGTGGGGCGCTGCGATTGCTAAGTTCGCTCAATAAAAGTCATTTTTCCGATCAGATGCTAAACCACTTGCACGTCCACGCACAATAAAAGATTTCTCCGTTTTTTATGTTTCTTTTTGTCAAAAATACAAAATTACGGAGCAAAAAAATTTTCTCACCAATGCGGTGAAGAAAATTTGTACATTATTCAACTAACTTCACCTACTTGTACTCATAAACAGCTAACTTCGCAGTCACTACTCACCGACGTCAGCGTCGCTATAAATTCTACAATTTCCAAGGACAGGCGGGCTATGCTTTAGTACGTAGTGATCATTCTCCTGTTCTCTTAAATTCATGGTTACGACCTTAGGGTTCGTGACAATAGTAACTGTCGATTAAATTATTATTAATTATCGGTACTAGATGGCGCTGTTGGGAGAGTTCTAGAAAGATCATGACACTCCTATTTCTGGTACTTGATACCAGATAGCGCTAGTGCCATCAACTGTGGCGATCGAAAATACTAAATATTCAAAATGATTTGCATGCTATGAATAATCGTAGCAAAACATGCTGATCTGAAACGTTCTTTAAAATCTTTATACCATGTTCAAAAGAGAACAACGGACTTCTCTGAATCGCCTCACAGGAGGAACTATTAACCGTAGTTACTCACTTGAAAGGTGGGTAGGCAGTTATTTTATTTTTGTTTGTTATAAGGAAGACAATGCTGCCCATCTCCTGATTTATTTCCCTCTCTCACCCTTTACGACACCGACGGAATGAAAAGGGGTATTAAAAAGAGGTTTATATATTTTCAGTTGTAAATTAATGATTGAATAACCGTTTTACTTATTTTCAGTTGTAAAATAATGAATACTTACACATTATTCACGTTACTCAACAACCTTTTCTTGCAAAGAAAACAAAACCGCCCGGCTCTTAAAAGTATTTCAAGAGTTTATTCCTTTGATAGGAGAGCATAAAAACTTTTTTCGGAGCATGATTTCTTGCAACTGTTTCACTTTTAATCTATACGAGCACTGCATATTGAGGAGTAGCAGTTCTTTTTAAAATAGTAAATTAAAAAAAAGAAGTTTTATTGGAAGAACATATTTTAGTAATGAAGGTAAACTTTTTGAAAATCCTCTTTCGTAATGAAATATTTTTCTATTTTAACCAAAATTTGGTTTTTAAAACACTATAAAGTTGTCTATAAGAAATATCTTCCATTCAATGTTCGAAGTTGTTCAACAACTTCGAACATTGTGCTCCCATCAATTACAGGAATACGAGTAGTTAGTACTATGACGTGGACGTTACAGATAACCTTTGTCTTTCTCATGTTTATTTTAATGTTCATGTTGCTTATTTAAATTTTTTTTGGTAAGATTATTAAATAAAATGCAATACAATAACGTGGGCCTCGTAATAAACCTGGCGGCAAGTCGGTGTGTACAGGTGGCTAGGTGCAGTGTTTTATGTCAGTCCTTGCGGGAGTATTTTTATTCAGCAGCGGACTGGGATGTAATAATAATGATGATGGCAATAAAGCTAAAAATTTTAAACAGCCATCAAAAGCATTTAATTTATACTGCACAATGATCGGAAAATAAAATGATTTCCCATTATACCTCCCAAGACTAACCTCAGGCCGAAAACTAGAGTTTTACTCGTTACATAAGTTTTTGGTGCTATTCTGTATTACTGCTATTAGAACCTTATTTCAATAATCTTAGTAAAATAGTTTGAAAGACAAAGACGTTCATGACGTACCTAAATTATATGATACACAAATGTTCTAAAACACTTCTTCGACACCATTATCTGAAAACGAACAAAATAACATATTATTCACCTTTAATTTTGTTTAGATTTATGTGTGTACTGTGTAACTATATAGGTATATACGTCTGAAAATATAGATATATATGTGTGTCTACTGTCTACTTAATGGTTATGTTTTTAGCGTTTACCTTTCTTTTCGTCAAATTTTGCACTTGCCAAGACATTCTTTATTTTCCTTGGGTTAACCGGCACAAAACGTCACAAGGCATAAAGTCCGCCCATTATAGGACCAAATGCGATTACAATAAGTAATAAATATCTAAATAAATGAAAAAATAAATAAATACACACAAACACCGAGATTCTTTCATCTTCATTGAATATCTACATACTCCAAATATTGCATCCAACTTCTTTGACAACACATAAAAAAAAACCTTAAAGCTTATTCGTTGTCGATCAATAACCACATTCATTAACGCAGTGCCTCCAACAGTCGGTGTAATTTCACGCAATACGAGCAATGTTAAAAGAAATTTGCTTTTGAAAGTCTTTTACTTATATAAAGTAATACCACAAAGAGCTTCTAAGGACAATATAATACAGGATTTCGTAAATTAAAAAAATGTAAAAATAAAAAATCAAGGTAATAACTAATAACTAACTTTGAATAAATAGTATAATAATAAAATAATTTGGTATTCTGCAGTCGTTGCTAAGACTAATATTTGAATTATAGCCCCGACTTCAAAGTGTAAAGTTATTTAGTTATTTTTAGATAATTGAAGTTATTTTTTAACAATTTTGATTAGACTATTCCTTAGTCCATTCTTAAGTTAATATGACAATGTCAATGGCTGCGTTTGGCAGAAAAAAGCGCTGGGAAGCGCTTGTAAGCAAAATGGCGATCGTAAGCGGTAAGCGATGTCAAATCGTAAGTAGCTATTTTCCTCTAGGACACGAAGTTTGTTTAACCAGGGAACCTAACCTAATTTGAATATATGTTTGTAAAGTATTCATATTAAAAAAAAATTAATAACATGTATTATATGTTTATTCATGTCATTATATTACTTAAAACTAATATTGCACAAAACAACTTATAAACTCTACTTCAAAACAAACAAAGTAAATAAGCAAACTGGCAGATTGTGTCAGCGCTACTGAAGTTAGCCGACGTGTCCTGACCGAAAACAGTTTAGTTTCGCCATTTTGCTTACAAGCGCTTCCTAGCGCTTTCTCTGCCAAACGCAGCCATTGTTTTATAAACAGTTACATTAATGTAACTTTTTTGAAGACAGTTAAAAATAATAAAATAATTTCCTCCTTGAATCTTCTGAAATCGATGCTAAGACAAAGTGTATTGAACAATTAAAGTTCAGATTTCAGAAGTTTTTTAACTCTATTTTTACTTTTTATAAGTTTATTCCCTTATTCTTTTCATTGGACTAAAATATCACAAGTTATAAGTAAAGATAATCATAAGTTCAAAGTAGATAGGCTACACCTGCGGCTCCAGCTCTTGCTATATGGCGTTACTTGGAGATGACTATGTTCAGTGGACTAATACTGAGGCTGTAATGATGATGTTGTAAAACGCCTCTACAAATAGAAGGAAATCGTACCATAAAGGGCAGAGATTCTAAAAAAATAATAATATCGGTAATTGATACATATCACTGTACAAAATATTATAAATAGTAGGAACATTCATTATTTTACGTATCAAAATCTACTTTATACGATAATATAGGAGCACTAATTCATTTGCGGTAATGTTCGACCGAAGCCTCGGCTTCAGTTTCGGCCTCGGTCATGTTCGGCCTGACTTAATGGTGGGACTTCTTGTCTGCCTAGAAGTCCATATTGATAAAAACAACCGTCTTACTTAGTTCTGCAGCCAAATAGCAGTGATAATACAGCTTTGTGTCCTGTCTGATGGATATAAAGAGCCGGATTGATTACAGGCTGTGAGGCATTCCATCTTAGTCCTGAGGAGTGACAACGCTTCTATAGGCTTCTTGGTATTAAGTTGATTTCAGGTGTCAATGGGTCGTAATAGCTACTTACCATCATACTATAGATATTAAAAGTTACTTTGCAGACATCCGATCAATAAAATAAAAGATGTGTCTTTCCTAGAGTTGTCTTGTTGGGAGTAGTGATGCTGGTATTAGTGGTAATGGGATTAGTACACATTGAGGGAGGGCGGGAGGTGCCCTTCAAACTAGGTAATGCACATCATTTCATTTTATTGAGGGGATGGTTGCAAAGTAACTTTTATTATCTTTAATATAATGGATTTTCGCAAAAGTAAAACCTGATTTTATCAATTAACTTACCATCTGTAGCACTGTCAGTTCGTTTGTTGCTTCAATTTTTTGGAATTAGTTTAAGAAATTTTAACACGTAACTTCAACTAACTTCAAATAGCTATGTTTCGCCACGCTTGACGAGTGAATTGGCGATCAAAGTACCAGAAGTTTTGCATCTTTGACGCCGTTCCCTAAACCCGGTCTGGGTATTTTACGACTGGTGTTTACGAGATGGTAGTAAGGTTATTTGTATTTTTATAGTATTTAATATTATGTGTTGTCCAGTTCTACTACGCAAGTAACTCTTTTCTTTTCTCTTTGTGGGAATCTATGGGGAAGGCCTATGTTATACAACACAATCCCTAGTGATCAAAGCAGATAGTTATTTAATAGAAAATTGTGTAATAGAGAAAGAAAAATGAAAATTTACATTAAAGACGTATCGTTCTTGTTTCATTATGATTGCGAATATCAGAATAATTTTAAGTAATGCCAAAAATGTATAAAAATTTTCGTTAAATTTAATTTATCATTGGGCTGATATTAAGTTTTGAGAAGGATACAAACCAATGTCTCAATTTGAGTAGTTTAATTGCCTTTACCACACTTTGACACGAAAGCCCGGAACAATTTTCTTTGACTAACAAAAGACCTTATTTATATAAAGCGAATTTCCGACGGCGTCTCAAAACTCAATTTTTACTACTTTTTACATTTTGTCTACTTTTGTCTCATATTGATACTTCGACATACTTATTAAAATGATGATGACAGGGTGATCTAACACAGTACGCGATTTTACTACCGCACGTGAAGCATTTACTTACAAACATATCTAAATAGACGTACAGATATTTCTTGGCACGGGAGAAGGGTTATGCATAATATGTGAGTGAGTGAGTTTTGGCGTGCGTGTATTAGTGCGTTCGTGCTTAAAAAAGAGCGTTGTCTATAATATAATATTACAATTCGTTTTTATCATATATATATATATATATAATACTTCAAAACGAAACTAAAATTATCGTGTAGAAAATAAAAACATTTCATTCTTTCAATCCAGCACCATCATCACAAATTTATTTAATTTATTTCTTTTTCATTTAATCAACTCCACCCATGTTTACGGAAGAATTTTTTTCTTCGAACTAGTTATGTTAATATATCATTGAAATGAAGTACCTTTGACTACATTATTCTCAGTAATTATTAGTCTCCATCACGTTGTTATTAAGAACTTGGTCCGTCTCCATGTAATTTGTAAACTGCAATAAACCCGTATCTACCTATCTAGTTAGATATCCATAATATATGATAAATCATATTTAATGTTCTTCCGTAAACATCATCCGTATACCACATACATACTCTTCGACAAATTGTACAGAAGTCCGAAGTGTACAATCTGCCACTTTGCCTGGCGTATGTGGACTATGAGAAAGCCTTTGGTTCCGTTGAAATTTGGGCGATGCTACAATCTCTTCAGCGGTGCCAAATTGACTGTCGGTATATCGAAGTGCTGAAGTGTTTGTACAGTAGGGCTACGATGGCTACCCGAGTAAAGAACCAGAGTACGAAACCTATCCAACAGCAGAGAGGTGTAAGACAGTGTGACGTTATATCTCCAAAATTCTTCACCACTGCATTGGAAGACGTTTTCAAGCAACTGAACTAGAAATGACACAGTATTAACATCAATGGCGAGTACATTACTCACTTTCGATTTGCCCACGATATAGTCTTTATGGCAGAATCGCTGGAGAAGCTTAGCACTATGCTCAATGATCTCAATAGTGCCTCCCAACGGATAGGTATTAAGATGAACATGGACAAAACAAAGATTATGTCTAATGTCCATGTCACCTACGCCCCTAGTTGTTGGGGGTATTAAGCTCGAAGTTGTTGATGAGTACGTTTACCTGGGACAAATAGTCTGACGAGGTAAGTCCAACTTCGACCGAGAGGTCAATCGACGGATTCAACTCGGCTGGGCAGCGTTCGGGAAATCTACACATCCTCTTGTCAGATTTACCTCAAACTTTGAAAACTAGATTTACAATACAACTAGATGTACAATCAGTGTGTGTTGCCAGTGATAACTTACGGATCTGAGACGTGGTCCTTTACTGCTGGCCGTATGAGGGTGCTCAAGGTCGCTCGGCGAGCTATGGAGATGGCTATGCTCGGGGTTTCTCTGCGTGATAAACTCAGAAATGAGGATATCTGCAGTAGAACCAGAGTGACTGACATAGCCCAACGGATTTGTAAACTGAAGTGGCAATAGGGCGGCCATATAGCTCGAAGAATCGATAACCGATGGGTAAAATAGGTTCTCGAGTGGCAGCCTCGTACTGGTAGGCGTAGTGTGGGGCGACCCTACTAGATGCAGTGACGACCTGGTAAGACACTCAGGAAGTCGATGGATGTAGGTGGCTCAGGACAGTGCTTTGTGGCATACCTTGGGGGAGACCTATGTTCAGCAGTGGACTTGTGAACGGTTATAATGATGAAATGATGATGATATATGTAATTTATATATACCACATGTTACTAAACCCTGTGGTTCCCGTTCACTGCGTTGTTAAAATCAGTATTCAAGCGTATAGAAAGATTTTTTGAGAAAATTCGATCATAAATTTTGTTTAATTTAGTTAAAAATATTTTCAAGTTGTATGTGGTTTTATTTCCTCTAACTCACACGAGTATCGGTAATGCGGGGTCTATGACAATCCTCTTACTCTTCGGCCAATGCAGAGATAAAAAACCACATACAATTTGCAAGTTATTATTTTTTTAATTAAAATAAATATTTTAAATATGTTTTTTTTGGAAAAAAAATATTTCTATGCGCTTGAATACTGAATGAGTAAAGTTTGACTGTTTCTTTAGATGCAAAGCAAACGAGCGGTAAATATTATAAATATAGAGGACGTATATAAATAAATAAGTTGTACTATAATATTATAAATACAATTATCGTATGAATAGACACATCCTAAATCTAAACACCACATTAATAGATCATACATACTATCTAGGCGAAACCGTGGCTGGTCGCTAGTATAATATTATGTAGAGATGATTTATTGCATATTTATTATGAATAAATTTTTGAGTCTCCATAAAAGCAGCACCACCGAAAATAAGACATTACTCGGTGATACTTATTCCATAAAATATTATATGTGGTAGAGCCACGCTGCAGCTATATTAGGATTGTAGCAGGAATGGGGGGGCTCGACCGGGTAAGGACCACGGTCTCACAGAAAACCAGCGTAAAATAGCAGCTTAATATTGCTGTGTATCGTATAGTGAGTGTAGAGATTCCTTGTTGAAAACGAGGCATTCCATCTTAATCCTCAGGGGTGACAACGCATGTGCATTTAGATTCCTAATCCAGGTTAAATGTAGATGTTTATGGGCCACAGCAACCACTTACCATCACGTGGACTGTGTGCTCGTTTGTCACGCTTATTCTATAAAAACAGATCATTTACAAAAATATATCAAAAATAAATTCTGCAGAAATAAAAAGTTCGAGAGGATCCTAGATGTTCGCCATAAAAAATCATTGCGCCGTGGTTGAAAAACTTTTAGGTCGTTATTCAAATACGCACAATTTGTGACTCCTCGGAGGGGATATATTACTTCATTATTAAAATCGTAATTTTCCTGTTACTTTTGTGATTCTTTTGCTTCCAAAGTTGATATAAATTAATAAAGAGCAACGAAACAAAGTGAAATAAAAATTAAAGGCGATAGATGAGTATAATAACAGCAATAAATAGTTATTTACAATCTATATAACGTCCCATTCTTGGGCATAGGCCTCGTCTCATTTCTGAAAATGTTGACGAAAGGAAGTGTCCACCGCGATGTCCTTATGCGTACTTCACATCTACCCAAGAACAAAGCATGGTCCTGAGCCTGACGAGTGAAGACTGCTCTTCCCCCTTTTCAGGTAAGACGTGGCCTCATCCGCGGCCAATAGCTTTACTTGCGTAACGGAGACCCACATACACAACACGTGGAGGGCCCGGAGTCAGGATAAACAAATTATTAGCCATCCCTGACCCTAGCGGTGGATCTGGTCTATGGCTCCACCGCTAACTAACATTTGGCTGCGGATAGTAGGGAGCGATGCATCGTAATACCGGCACTCCTATCACTACCGCATCAACTGTAACCCATATGAAAAGGAAGGGGAGCGGTATTGGGCCTCCCTACATTTTTCTAACCAGTACGAAACAAATCGGTTAGCCCGTTTCTACTACGATAAAAATACTTATCCATTTATGTGAGAACAAACCAGATCTGTGACAGTTATAATGCTTTACCAGCGCACGCCATGTAGAACGACGAACGAAGTTTTATTCACGTTGCGGCGTGAACCATAGGTACTCTATGCGGTAATATTATGTTCTTCGTGCAGTAAATTCACGCCACAGTCACAGTAAAAATATTTGCATTAGATCAATTGAATTAAATACTATAATAATTGAGTTGTTACTTATTGGGTAGGACTTCTTTATATCGGGAGATTAATATTTTATTATTTAGTAGTTTACTTTTATTATTGCATAAAATATACATATAATATTACTTTATAGAATTTTTAACAATCAACAAAATTTATAAATGAAACAAAGGTAGGTTTTTCCGTTACTATTTCAGCCTAAAAGTCTGGACATAGGCATCCCCTATAGATTGCTTCATATGGTTGGGTGAAATTTACCATAGTCGCTACGCTTGGCAACTATGACAACTATAGCCACCATAGTGGCGGGTTGGCAACCACAGTTTTTTAACTTCTCGCTAAATTAAAAAATTTCAATAATTGGGAATTCGGTTCGGAAAATTTTGAGAAATCTCAAAAATAAAAATTTTGGAAAACTGTATTTTTGGAATAACTTTTAAACAGCTTTACCGATCGATAACAAAAACTAATCAGCCCTTAACCTTGAGAAGAGTCCACGTTGATCGCCGCCATAGGTTTTTGTTTTGTCCACATGGGCGGTAAGTGTGAATCGAAATGCAAAGGCATGTTTAATTAAAGATTGGAATTATTGATTTTGAATAAAATAACAAATTCTACTATTACGTCATATGTTACTATCACCTCATAGGCATCTCATACACATTATAGGTTGCTATTAGTGAAGCATTTTGTAAAAGTTCGGAACTCCAAAACTCATACCTAAAAAATTATGGTGAACTCTACTTTGTAAAATACTATAAAAATAAAATATAGTGTATGAAATTTGTATTAAGTGAAATGTAATTTATTTATTGGACTTTTGTTTTTTTACTTAGTTTAGAGTTATAAACATAGACTTAATAATAAGTTTTCACAGTTGTGAAATTTTTATAACTCTTATTAAACATAGACTTAATAAGAGTTATAAACATAGATTTCAATAAGCATCTGAGTAAAGTAAACTGTGGTTTAAATTATCTTAGTTTTAAGGATAATGTTTTCAGAGATTTAATTAGTAGAAAAGTGTAAGCTTCGCTGTCAGGTAGTTTATAGTGATTCGTACTTTAGGTTTTAATATGGTCCTACTTACGATTCTCGAATTTCTTCTAAAATCAAATAGAATTGGTTTTTATTTTGGTTTCGACTGCTAGTAATATCCTCAAGCACTAAGATCGTACATCGGATAAGTTCCGATTTCCACGTGTTTGGTGGTGTAGGAAAATATTGGTAAGAATCCGTTGTGCCAAATTAATAGCTGCGCACAGACCATCTGATGGTTACTGCATGCTATGACCCACAGATCGATTAAGAAACAAAGTGATGACGCTTTGTTATCGCTGAGGATTAAAATGGAATGCCTATGTTCCAGTAAAAGGTACCTCCAGTTCTCACCCACACTCACCATAATAATGTCCTTCAGACCGAACTGCGGTCACGGTGGCCAGCCAGCAGAGACTAGCCATAGGTGTAGAAGAGGATCATATAGTCCAAGTGTAGGCGCAAACACGGATGTACTCTCTTTACCCTTATTCTCATAGTCCGATAGGCCGGAAAACCGACACGAGCGGAGAGAGATCAGTCGCAGGACCAACGGCTTTACGTGTTTTCCGGTGCATGGTGTGAGATACCCCCAACTTCCTGAATCTGGGCAGCTATAGAAAATTTTTTGAAGGAAAAACACTGTGGCCGAGGAAGGAAAAGGGGAGATATTCCCGCAGGGCATGGTGTTCTGCCCGGGGAGCGACCAACGATCCGCGTGATAGTTTGGAGATATTCCATATAACTGTTTATGATTTAGAATTTTGATAGCGTGATTTAGGCTTCGGTGTGTTTCGTTTGCAGCGCGACAATCGCGCCGCCACAACGCAATAAACTGATTTTTTTGGCCCGTCTCGAGATTTGAACCGGGACCTTATGATCAGCAGTTGCACCACTACAACCACTAGATCAACGAGGCGGTCAACACTCACCATAGAAAACAACATAAAGCTGGTATTTTATGCTGATATTTTGTGTGAGCGTGGTCCTTCTCCAGTTGAGCCGACCTATTAGTGCTACCAAACATAATATAGCTGCAGCATGGCTTTACTATGTTTAAAATTATTGTCGTTATTTTAAATGTACACTATAAGCATAATTTTAATTGTTTTACGAAAGATATTAAGCAAAAACTTTCTTCCCTGATAGTTTACATTAGAAATCAGCCGAAGCAAGTTGTCATTGAACTGGAATTAATTACTCTGGAAATCTTGAAGGCAAACTTTCCTAATAGGCAACAGTTCTCCTCTAAGGCAAGTATCCATTTGGCTAACGATTAGAGAAATAACGTCGTTATCGCGTCTCTTGTACTGTTCTTAGTTCACTGCAAACTAAAGTTCTGCTGTGGAATAACAGATTTATTCAGGGTTTATGTATTTTAATTAAACTTATGAAGAGTTTTTTAGCACGCGATTAAAAAACTGAAATGGAGATGATCTGTTTTGGACGCGGCTTGGAGATGACGACCGTTTGTTGTAATGTTCAGTGCCTGCAACGTTATGGCTTCTGAATTCATTCACATTCCGCTTAACCTTCGAGTGGTTGCGTGCAGTCACTGAGTACGCAACGACTTATTTTGGTCAGTTTACAACTAACAATAGAAGGATGCGCTCTCATGATCTCTTTGATGGGGTGATGTGTTAGGCTTCAGTTGGCCTTTGGTTCTCGTCGCTTGCATGCGTGCTTTTTTATTGGTGTTTGCGGTCTCATATTCCGCGCGCTACCGGTTTCGTTCCAGAAAAAATAAAAATAATTACATGGAAATCTGAGTAAGTATTCCATGTTATTTATATGCAACTACTTTTTATGTAAACTATAAAATTGTACTAAATTTATTTATTAATTTTACATTGTTTGTTGTAGACTATTAGTTACCAAGACTTAAAACTTCAAATATCTCACATGCTAGAAGAGGTGAAAACGGAATATGAATTATATATTATGATTATTTGGTATATAACCCCCCCCCCCCACCACCATCACAACCACCTTCTCCCTTCTGTGAGAACGGGATCTACCAACATAATTAGAGAAAAATTATCATCTATTGCCTCCTGCTCCTTTTTTAAGATCACCAACAGAAAGTTATTGTTACTTCATCAGTGATGAGTTCAGCATCGTCTTCAAATAAAGTTTTAGGTCGTTGCAGGTCGTTTTTACTATTGTGATAGGAAAAATAACCGAAATACAAAGTACAGCTCTTTTAAACGCGGTAAACACATGTGTCTAAAACATGCCTTTTTATATGCCGAGAATGTACATCTCCATACAGCAGATGTAAGTGATACGTTTTATTTATTTTTCTTTCCATTTTATTTTATTAGACTTTAGATAATAACTACAGTTTCATCAAATTATATCTAAAAAATAAACGTGATTTTAAGAGTTCTTACAACATGGTTCCTTTGAAGGTGAATGTTGATTGATTTCTATAATTATTATAATATCTCTGTTAGTTATTATGAATATATTAAGGAATTTTATCTTATTTTGTGTGTATTGAATTACAACGATGATTTTTGTCCAAGAAGAACATCTTTGAGTTAATACAGATCTTTGTTTTGTTAAATTATTAAAACGAAACTCAAAAAGTTGCGGATTCACAGACCACGAGCAACTGCCCGTATTCGCGGCTCAAGAGCGCGACCGCTGGAAGGTTAAAGTCCACCGCTAAACATTGGACTCCACGGTTTAATGATCGCAGTACCTTACCATAAAGTAACTAGTCCGCAACGGCAACACTGCCCCAATATTGATTGTTTTTGTTTGCAATAGCCTTTATGGGAGCTGATTAGGACGTATATATAAGTACATATCTATATGGCCATTTTTCAAAGAGAAGCCAAAATATATAATGGTACCGTTATTGCAGTTTTTGAAAATACGAGTAAATAAGGCTTTTAATTTTATTTGAAATTATCCAAAATTGAATGTGATTTATAGGCAACAACTATACCTACCCATCTAATCTTACGAATCCGTACGTGCGAGGTAAAGTAGGATAAAATAGTGACATCACCACGCATTTTGAATTTAAAAGGTAGAAAAGATAGAATGTTTGAGAATTTTTTAATAAATTTTTCTTAACCATTTGTCTATACTACTTAATCTGAACCATCTCTGCAAATTTGGCCGGTTATTGAAAAATAATCCTATGTATTACAAAGCGTGCTAAAAAGTGAGCAATATTCCCCCCTTCTATATGCGAACTTGGTCTTCTTTCCTCAGTCGAGCCGACCAGACTTTTCCTGCCACCAGGGTGGATCGACTTTCAAATAAGGTGAAATAATTGACGCATTTCATAACGGGGGAAGTTATTTTCCTAAAAAAAATGGAGATCAAGTTTTCTTTTTGAAATTTTATTTATATTTTACATTAATTAGATAAGACTAGGAAATGTGTAAACAAAATTACGGATTTTCCATGGACAACCAAACTTTCTTTATTTCCACCTACCGCGTTTACGATATTTTAAGTGACAACTGAAAGCAAGCAAATAAAAACTATAAATTTTGTTGTGTAGCCGAATAAATTATGATTTCTTAGAATTACTATTATTTAAATCAAAACGAGTAAATAGGTATCGTAAGAGTTCAAAAGGAAGTCTGAGTGAATTTTGTTGGGCTGTTATTGTTGCGTATTCATTGTTCAGAATTCATTTTCATATGGAAGAAATTAAACTATATTTTAATAACATATATAGAGTAAATATGAAGTATGGTAACAATTACCCTATTCGATTCTTTTTCTTTTTATTTTTTTTAAAACGTTACCCCTACACTAGGATTTTCTCCTGTATCGTGGGGGCAGTTTACAAACATTAATTGCACAAGGACAAACATCTAGACCCGGAACAATTATTTATAGGCCACACAAATACTTGTTCCGTGCGGGATTCGAACACGCGACCCCCAGCGCAGTCACTCATTGCTAAGCCACTATGCCACGGAGTCGTCAAATTATATAATACTGTACGAAAATTAACAAAATTAAGTCCAATTCCACTTCACTTAAATGAAAGGGATTCCGTCTATCCCAATAGAGTATCGTATATGTATGTACGACAACAAATTTATAGTACAATGGCATTGAATATAACATTAGTTTAAGCTTCGTTGGGAAGCGGACGTATGCATAATTATCGTTTCGTTGTTATATGACGTCCCGCTTAAATTTGTTGAGATAGTTCGAAATGTCGTCTCGTCTCATCTTAATTTTGTTTATTTATTTGTGATTGTAATCTGAAGTGTCGGAATAAATGTCTTTATGTCTTTTATGTCTTTAAATGCTGATGAATCTTTTAATAGTCTATATTTGTAGAATAGTTCACGCCGAATTTTGGCGACCAAAAAATTATAAAAGCATCCTATCGCGTGTTATTAGATTCAATTATGAAAGTACCGTGCAGTGGCGATGTAACAGTATCCACTACTCTATATCGCATCCATGGGTATCGTAAGAGGCCACAGAAGTGAACGGGAAGGGAATGGACAGCAGCATCTCGACTGACGTTGAGTGACGTGGTGCTTCCCCCTGCAACTCTCTCCCGTAGCGTCGTTGTCGAGGGAAGCCCGGTCGGCGGAGCCCAGCTTCGCGGGGCTACTACTTCTGGGAAATAACTACTACGAAGGAGATGGCTTGGTCCATTAGCTCGCTTCGCTCGCTCACTCGACCCCGCCATCTTCTTCTTTCTGTCCGAGTCGGGAGGTCCTAAGTCCCGAGCTCGCTTCGCTCGATTTTATACTCAATAAAACATCCAAATAAAAAATTTATAATACAAATATTTTTCAATGTTTTTTAAAATATTCGTTTTTTGTTTAGATTATGAAAAAACGCGAATGAGTGCATTTTCATGAACATTTAAAGCCCTGAAACAAATATAAGTTTTAATTTTTTACTCCTGTAATACTTTTCGTAAATCAAAGAAGGTTTAAAAAAATTAATGCAAATCGGATGATTTTTAGATTTTCAGGAGCCAAAAAACGGGGGAACCGCGGTAGTTTAAAATTACCCAAAAAATTGCGGTTGCTAATTCGCCTCCCGATCGTGACAGCTATGGCAAAGTCCCCCCTACCTATGGAGTAGGTCGAATGTAGCGGATATTAAAATAACAAGAAAGTTTTATTACTCTTGGTAAATGAAGAATTAATCATCATCGTTTTAGACGCCAGAGGTAAAATATTCAGAACGATGAGAAGCGTGAAAATTACTTAATATTTTAAACAAAGCACCTGGAATTTCATGGATCCGCTAAAAAATGCCTCGAACTAACCAGGTTTCAATCCGTCGCTCAAGGAAGAATTTGAATTTTTTCTACATCGACTTCATTAAATACGGAGCGACAAAAATTTTACAAGGAAGCACCGGATTATGTGCGTGTTTTTTTAGATTTCCGAACTTTTGCAAAAAAGTAAGTTTTTAGCAAAAAAAAAGAGTAGCCTTTCAATAGAGTATGTTTCATGAAAACGACTACACGGACGTCAAAAATATTTGCCTTCCGTGCGTGGGCGGCAGTACTATGATAGAAACAGAAACAGAAACTTTTTATTCAATAAGGATTATAAATAATTTTATTTTAAGTCATTTTTTTAATTTACCACCGGTTAGGAAAAAACCTCCGTCCTGAAAAAAAACCTCTGTCTTGTAAGAGAGACAGATTCACATCTGGTTTCATGTTTGTAATAAACAATTTTTTTATAGAGTAAGGATGACAAACGAGCACATGGTCCACCTGATGGTAAGTAAATGCTGGACTCATAGACATCTACATTTATCCTCGATTAAAAAACAAAATACAGATGCGTTGTCACGCCTGAGGACTATGATGGAATGCTTCTTTTTCTGAAAAATGGGTGACATCTCTCGGTTCTCTTCACTCACCGTACAAAACCCACCAGCATTAAGCTGCTGTTTTATGCCGGTATTCCGTGAGAGCGTGGTCCTATCCCAGACGAGCCAGCCCGTTTGTGCTACAACCATATTGTAGCAGCAGTATGGCTCCACCTTAAGAGGTGGACCACAAGAGGAAACCACCTTGCCTTGCCTATATCTTCTTTTTTGACTTATACCATAGTCACCTTTTACGAGATCCACGGGAGAAAAGGGGATGTTGTTCCCTTGTACTGCCAACATACACCAACCGTAAACGTTATATTTCTGTATCAACTAAATCGTAATTGTGTGTCAAAATACTTAAAAGTTTAAAACAATTTCATGACCACAAAAACTTTACTTAACAAAGTAAAACAACTAAAACAAACGATGTCTTGTTTTCAAAAGTTATGTTTATTATTAATAAAATAATTCTTCAAAAAACAATATTTTGCGGTCCTAAAATCTACACGATTAGTTGAATTTCTAGAACTTGGATAGAAAATCTTCCACAAATAAATATTATTCTTATTTACTTTCTTTAAAAAATGTACTGATTTTATCGCTTTTAATTTTAACTTATTCCTTGATTATAAACCCTTCGGGTGCTTACAACACCCGTGTTTTCGAGAAGGGGAGCATATCTGAGGTGTTGCTCCTAGTTTTAGTTTCTATAATTATAGTTCACTCATGCTTACTTCAGTTTTTGCTTATTACCTCAAAGTCCTGTAGTCGTACGCCTGGTTTTATAGAAAGCTCGTATGGTGTATGGTATTATGGGAAGCAGATGGTAGCACCCAACCATCTTCGCAGCTGAAATTTGTATTTTTTTTTAATTTCTTTATTTACAAAACTTATCTCCGATAGCAATCATTGTTCTCATCCAAAAATTTAAACATAAAAGCGTTTCGGTTTACACGCGAGTGGAGCCGCGGAATGCAACGAAATTAATCCTTTACGAAATGCTTGTATTTTAAAATGTATATTTTTATAAAATAGGGGTGAAAAAAGAGAACACAGTCCACCTGATGGTAAGTGGATGCTGTTACCAATAGATTTCTATACCTATCCTTGATTAAGAACCAAAATATAGATGCATTGTCAACCCTAAGTCCTCAAGGTGAAATGCCAGTTAAAAGGGCTCTGGTTCTCTAAACTCACGACACGGTATTTTATAAGAGCGCGATCCTTCTCCAGTTGAGTTAACCCTCTCTCTCTTCATTAAAAAAAGTTCAAGCCAATTTCGCTACAACTACAATATAGCTGCACCGTGGATTCACGACATTAATAACGTACTTATTATTTGGAGACCTAATATACGTACACGTATATAAATTTGTTTAAATCCATATTGTAAATGAAGGTTCAGGATTAACACCGATTACATTCAATATGTTTATTTGGAACAAATGATACTAAACGAGAATTCCTGTTGAACATTTTAGTAAGAACTATTGTTTGTGTTGCTTTCGTTCAAACGTTGTTTTTTCCAAGGAATAGTACGATATTTTAGACATTAAGATATACTTTAAATTAGAGAAAATTAGAAATGGATTGAAATAAATTAAGGTTTTATCGTTGCTTTTAAAATCAAGCAGATTTTCAAAACAACATTATATTTTCTATCTTCGTAAACTTGAAGATTCCATAACTATTTATTAGATGGCAATGCCCCCTTTCTATCTAGGAGTGCGCTTGGGTAGGTACCAACTTCTTACATTTTTTTTTTCAAGCACACCGGCCTAGCATGGCTATCGACGGCTTATGTCGAATACGCAACGACTAAAACCCCATGGTTCACTTTCAGCGCATATTGTCAGGGCTACGGAAACTCTTTCGCACAGTTACGTGGCCCCACCGTCGCCGGCCGTCCTATGACATCTCCTTCTCCGGGAAATATTTCTGTACTTTCTTTTTCAACCCAGGTAAGGCGCATCAATAACACAAGGCACGCCTTCCCCAAAGGCCTCAATTTCATGTACAACGGATCTCCCGAGCCTTATACGCGAAGTCTATAAAGCCAGGAAAAACTGAGCACTCGGAAGCACCAGCTTTCCTGATATCGGCTGTGGATCTGGTCTGTGGCTCCACTGCTAACGAACTTTCTGCCGCGGATGGTACGGAGAGCGGCGTCTCGCAATACCAACACTTTTCTTCCCCCGCGGCCCCACCCCCACCTTATCAACGGTGTGGCCCCGACAGAATGGTGGTGGATATTTTGAGTGGCGAATCACTATACGAACACGATGCTATTTTATGCTGGTATTCTTTGAAAGCGTGGTCTTTCCCCGGTCGAGCCGACCAATGACCATAAGAAGCATTGCTTTACCACGTAAAAAACTATAATTTTAATTGCATAAAGGATTTTTTTTTGATAAAAATCACGTCCCTCACGGTTTATAGAAGAAGTCAAAGACAAATTAAGTAATCATCTAACATAAATTTATTTCAACTGAAAATCTCGAAGGAAACGTTCTCCTACAGGGCAAGTCTTCATCTGGCTAACAATTAAAGCAATGACGTCGTTATCTAGTCTCTTGTAGTATTCTGAGTTCACTGCAAACTAAAGTTCTTCTGTGGAATGACAGATTTATTCAAAATTTATGCAATTTCATAAATTTATGGAACGTTTTAGCGGTTTTTATAAAAATGATATTAACTAAATAAAACTAAACAGAAATAGTGTGATTTGAATGCGGCTTAGTGGTGACAAATGTGCGGTCAAATGGATCTATTACTTTATCTGTACTATTATCTAGATGTTAGTGCTGTTAGTCTATGCGACCCTTACAGCTTCATCTTGTCTCAGGGCTCGCGGCCTTGCAGGCCTAATTAAAAAAAAGGGAAAGGCAATGAGGTGAGGATGATGATGAAACGGTTTATGATTTGATATTATTACCAATCATCATGTCGCCTTTTAGGCGTTTTTCTTTGAGCTATCTAACCGCAGTCCGAGGGGGGAGTGCAGACCCCCGCCTCTGACTGCTCAGCTCGTGTCGGTCGATGGTCTGGGCGGTGAGAACTGTCCAGGAACGCGGGTGTACGGTGTGTACGCGGTGTGAGCTGGAATGCGTCATGCCCGTCTGCAGATGCGACGCGTCCCATTTGTTGTCCTATTAGTGTTTGTCCCATTTAGTGTGGGTGTAGTGTCGTTGTGTGATGTGCCTGCGACGTTTGGGTCGACTGGATCGAGCGGTTGAGGTGGTTCTATTAAAGCATTTCGCGGTCTACGGAGATAGGGCGCGACGTTTATTATCGGAACGTAGTTAGCTGCGTTTGTCACTAGCGGGTTAGGGTGGGTTTCTACTCTATCAAAGTAGCGCTGGGACATCTCCTTAAAATATTCGGAGGTAGATGTTAATTCACAATCGTTGTGTAAATCAGAGTTCCGTTGATACCACCATGCACCGGTGGTTTTTCGGATGAAAAAGTTTTGTACTCTTTGGAGTTTTAAAATTTGGGTCTTATATGTGTGGGCGAAAGCTACACTTGCATAGGACATAACTGGTCTAATGCAGGTTTTGTACAGCCGGAGTTTGTGTCTTAGCGACAGCTTACTCATGCTGTTAACGAGCGGTCATGCTGTTAACGAGTGGAAAACTTCGTCTGTGTAGGATATAGAATTATTTAGCAACAATTTATTTTATCAAATTTTCGATTTCTCAAATAAAATGAATGAGCTTCTCGGATAAATTTTAGTCCAGATCACTCTTGCTATCAATCGTTCGTGATTGCAGTTTTTTTTGTATGGTGATTGTAAAGAACCGGGGATTCTTTTCACTGCAAACGATTCATTTACAAATATATTTTATTTCGAGCATAAGCACTTGAGTAGCAGACACGCGTTTTTTAAGTTTCTTTTAAACTTTTATATGATTTCATATGTAAGAGGCGACAGGGGAAAGCAAATCAAGGGACGGGCAGTAGCATCTTCTTAATGACGACTAAAATAAAAAAATGCGGGTGCTTACCCACTTGGCAACAATGGCAAATATTCCCCTATGAGTCAATCTATTGTGGAAGTGTAATTTTTGCAGTGGACTTTCATAGGCTTTAACTATAAATGGAACATACATTTCTTCCGTGACCTTGGGTACTGTAAAGTACTCGAAACGTCGTTAATATAAAATGAATTGATAAACGCGATAAAATATCGTTAAAAACTAGTTTCATTCGAAGGTTATTATAACGAACCATATGATTATTTCAAAGACAAGAATGCGTAAACACACAGGCCTCGATGTAAGATGTGATTTTGTTTAAATTGTTTGAATTTCTGTCTGGTATAAGAAATAGGTTCTAACTCATTCCGTGGTAGCCGTAATAGGAGATAATCTTGCCCAGTTTAGCAACATCTTTCTGACAATAAATCTGGATAATATTAACTGCGGTAGCTAACCGTCCTGGCATGGAAACTGTGACAAATTAACCTTCCATGCGGTTATTTGGAAGAAGCGCATGTTCAGCAGAGGACTTTTGACAGGCTATCAGGATATTATATTAATGTATGAAACAGAACAGAATAGAAACGCTTTCACTCAATACAGATTATAAATAATACTTATTGAAAATCACTTTTTTTATTTACCACTAGTTCGGAAAAATCCTCTGTCCTGGGAAGAACCAGCAAGAAACCCTTAAAAAAATAACAGCTAACAATCCCATGATCACTACGAAATGGGTTACTACATAATTATTGTTACGAGCTTAGGGTTCGTGACAATAAAAATTGCCGATAAAATTACCTAAATTAACACTTTAATTTACTTTACACAAATTAAAACTAAAAACACTAATAAATAAACACACTAATTCACTTAATTCCGCTCCGAAGCTTCGCTTGTGTCGCTGAGTTCAACTCTGTCTCGATCGCATCTTGCGCCACCTATTTATTTAAATTAGCAAAATATCCGGAATGTTCAAGTAAACACGCGCAAGGTATCGAGAGTTCGAGTATAGATTTTCTAGTTCTTCGGGTGGCGCTGTCGGTCGAAAGATCTGTGATGTCATAACCTGCAACGCTCCCCTCGCTCTCGTTCCTGACACTAGATGGCGCTAGTTGGCTTATTCAAACAACACTGCTCCCTCCTAAGACATGCTCGTCCCGAGCATTATCGGTCCCATAATAACGCGCCAAGCGATCCACATGGACGATCTTAGGAGTCCCTCTTGCGCCTTTCTGTATCCGGTAGGTCACATCGTTGATCCTGGTTACAATCCGGTACGGGCCGTCCCATTTAGCTTGAAGCTTAGGAGATTTCCCTTTGCTGCGGACTGGATTGTGCAACCACACTAATGAACCTTCGTTGAACCCTTTATTGTTCATTTTGCGGTCGTACCGGGTTTTCATTTTCTCAGACATTTGCTGGCCCGATTGTCTGACGTGCTCATAAATGTCATTCATTTTGTTCCGCAAGTCATTTGCATAATCGGTTATACTGCGTGGGGCATCAGGTGGTATCCCGGTGATCAGGTCCGCAGGCAGCCGTAATTCTCTTCCAAAGTTTGCGAAAGCTGGTGTCACTGCTGTACTTTCGTGAACAGAACTTCGATATGACAACAAAAACGGTTGTATGTGCTTGTCCCAATCTCGTTGCCGATTGTCTACAACTTTTGCTAGGTACCTCTCCAATGTCTGATTAAATCGTTCCACCATTCCATCAGATTGCGGGTGATAAGAAGTCGTTCTTGTTTTATGAGTACCCATAACTCGGCAAGTTTCCTGGAATATTTGAGACTCAAAATTCCTTCCTTGATCGCTGTGAATCTCTAAGGGTACTCCAAAACGACAAAAGACTTCATGAACCAGTTTATCTGCAACTGTTGAAGCTTCTTGATTTGGAATGGCGAAGACTTCTGGCCACTTAGTGAAGTAATCCATCACAACCACGAAATACTTGTTACCGCTTTCACTCTCCGGAAACGGCCCCGCCACGTCAATGGCTATTCTCTCCCATGGTGCACCAACATTGTACAACTTCAATGCACCTCTACTACGAGTCTGAGGTCCCTTTACAGCCGCACAACTTGTACATTTACGACACCAGTCCTCGACATCGTTTCGACAGTGGACCCAGTAAAACCGTTCTCGGATCTTCAGTAGAGTTCGTTTAACTCCCAGATGGCCTCCTGAACAATCATTATGGTACAGCTGTAGAACATCCGGTACTTTAGCTTTAGGGACAACCGTTTGCAAATGACAGCTGTCTCCCCGAACGTTTTCCCATTTACGACACAGAACTCCATCCTGAAGCAGCAAGCTGTCCCACTGTGCCCAATAGCTTTTAGTGGTCGAACTCATCGCTGAGACGTCACTCCACTTGGGCTTGGGAGCACTGGCCTTTATCCATTCCAGAATCGGCTTGATGTCCGGATCTTCCTGCTGTGCATGTAGTAAGCTGTCCTTCCACTCGTTGCTGAGGTGGTCTGCCCTGAACATCCTCACGGATACCACTTCCTTACTCTCTTGCCTAGTACAATGTTTGCAATCTTCAGGACAAGGTCTTCTTGACAATGCATCTGCGTTGCCATGAGATTTCCCGCTGCGATGTTCGATCTCAAAGTCGTATTCCTGCAGTAGTTCAATCCACCTCGCAACTTGTCCTTCTGGGTTTTTAAACTGCAATAGCCATTTTAGTGCAGCACGGTCAGTTCGTAAGTGAAACTTTCGTCCCAGGAGATATTTGCTAAAATGCTGCAACGACTTTACCACAGCGAGCAATTCGCGTCTTGTGACACAATAGTTCCTTTCCGATTTTGACAACGACTTGCTGAAGTACGCTATCACGACCTCTTGGTCACCACTCCGTTGAGACAGCATACCGCCAAGTCCTATATCACTTGCGTCTGTGTCAACTATAAATTCTTTGCTTGCATCAGGGTATCCCAAAATAGATGTTTTGCACAGACGGTCCTTGAGCTCCTGGAATGCGATATTGCAACTTTCATCCCAGCAGAAATGTCGCTTCTCCTCGGTTAGCTTGTGCACAGGTTTGGCTATATCTGCAAAGTTCTTCACGAATCGCCGGTAATAGGAGCACAAACCCAAAAATGCTCTAACCTGCGTCTTGTCTTTTGGAACCGGCCAATCCTTGACAGCGGCGATTTTCTCTGGATCTGTGCGGATACCTTCTTCCGATACTACAAACCCCAAAAAGTTAACTTGCCGTTGGAATAGTGAACATTTCTTCGGGCTCAACTTGAGGTTGGCACTCTGAATCTTCATAAGCACGCGTTCCAGGTTTTGAAGGTGTTCCTCAAACGTACGGCTCACGATGATGATGTCATCCAAGTAGACCAGACAGGCATCGCCAATTAGCCCGGTAAGTACAAGTTCCATCAGCCTTTCAAACGTTGCTGGAGCATTGCACAACCCAAACGGCATTAGTTTGAATTGCCACAGACCCTTTCCCGTCGAGAACGCAGTTTTCTCCTTGTCCTTAGGGTCAATTTCAACTTGCCAGTAGCTACTTTTTTGATCCAGCGTGCTAAACCATTTTACTCCTGTAAGCATGTCCAGCGTGTCATCAATTCTTGGCAAGGGATAGCTGTCCTTCTTTGTAACGTCGTTCAGACGGCGGTAATCAACACAGAACCGCGTGCTGCCATCCTTCTTCTTTACCAGCACCACGGGTGAACACCATGGACTAGATGAAGGTTCAATAACACCATCCTTCACCATTCCCTCAATCATGGTTTCCACTTCCTTTTCACGTGCTACCGGCAATCTTCTTGGCCGCTGACGGATAGGCAATTTTTCACCTGTGTTTATTTTGTGTTGAACTAAGCCAGTCTTTCCTATGTCAGCATCGTTTGACGAGAACACATCGGCGTACTTGAGTAACAACTTCTTCGCCTTGACCAATTCGTTCGGAGAGAGAATACTGCGACAGTCTTCCAAAAGTGTGGTCACTCTCGTTCCTGAATCCTTGCTGGGGGTCCCACTCGATATATATTGGCACCGACGTAACCAATCCACTTCCTCACAAGTACCAACCAGTGTGCCTTTTTCTATAATCTGTTCCCGGTCGCAAAGGTTCAGCATACGTATTCTTGAGATGTCAGTGGTTCTGACCAAGGTTCGAGCTACTTTCCATGGAAGGTCATTGTTTACCCTTTCCACAAGTACACACCGGTGAGCTTGCCCAGCATTTCGGGGAAGACTAACCGGAACAATCGTTTCCGATCTCGGCGGAAGAACAATCTTCTTAATGCTGTACACGTTCCCTGGTAACGCACCTTCCATAAAAAGTTCCTCCTGTCCACATTTCAAAACACCTTGCTTAACGTCGATCTCACAACAATTATTCCTCATAAAGTCTAGGCCTAGGATGCAGTCGTCCATTATATCAGCCACGATGACATTATGCAGGTAGATCACGTTGCCTAGCTTCAACTCCATGTCCTTCTCTCCACGGACGGGTATACGCTGACCGGTGGCTGTTACCAAATTAATGCGTTCTCGGTTGTATGCGGAGTCCCCAAGGAACTGACTTATAAGTTGGGAACTAACAACCGTACGAGAGGCTCCAGTGTCTATGGTCAGTTTACACGGCATTCCGTTGACCTCGACCTTGATGATTAGACTGTTCCCATCATGGGTTTGTGAGATCGAGATCCTTGGGGCTCTTTTAACATCAGCCAGCACCCGCCCCGCAGTTCTGGCTTTTACTCGTTTCCCTGCTGCTGCTGGGCGGTGCTGTTGGCCGCACTACCCACCTGGGATCGTTCACCTTCCCTTTCTAGGGTTCGCTTAGGGCAGCTGGATCGAAGATGGCCCTTTTCCCCACAACCATAGCACCTTGGGCTGTATCCTTTGTTGCGGTCGCGAACTGTAGCTGCTGCAACCTCCCTGACACGATGGGAACGATGATCCTGCCGCAAGGCTTCCACCTCCAGTGCATGGGCCAAGGTGTCCTTAAGCGTCTCGTGGTGCCCGAGCCTCACAGCAGCTCTGAATTCCAGGTCGCGGATGCCGTCGATGAATGTCTGCACCAGGTTCCCTTCAATGAGCGCAGGTACAGACCGGTATGCTTTTCGCACCAGCTTCTCCACCTCTAGAGCCCACTGCTGCAGGTTTTCGTGGATGCGCTGCACACGATCTTTAAGCTGCGCACGAAAGACGTGTTCCAGGTGAGCGTCGCCATATCTCGCCTCCAATGCCTCAAGGAGTTGCTCATAAGTCACTTCCTCACCGAGAGCTTCCAGAACTGTTAAGGCCTGGTCGCGCAGGCCTAGTGTGAGAGCAGTCATGGCCTGACTTTTATTCCAGCCGTTCGCCTTCATAACAGCCTCGAACTGGATTTTGTAGGCTGACCAGGAAGAGGTACCGTATAACGGTGGCACCTTGAACCCACGTAGCGAAGGTGTTTTAGCTACTACGGGAGCTGTAGCTCCATCTCCAAGTTTGAGTTCGTCCAGTGATTTCTTCATGTCAGCCATTACGATGTCAACCCGATTGTTTACTTGGTCGATTCGGGTTTCAGTTTTCTCGATTCGGTTTTCAGCTTCCGACAGGCGGTTGTCATGGTGAGCAACCCTATCCTTCACCTCCTTTATCTCCTTCCCGAAGGTAGCGTGAAGGTCCTTCATGAGGAGCATCTGTTCCTCCTGTCGGCGGGCCTGTTCCTCGTGTCGGCGGGCCTGTTCCTCCTGCTGCTCTTTCAACTGACGGGCCTGTTCCTCTTGTCCGCCCCGCAGTTGATCTTCCAAACGACGGACCTGTTCCTCCTGTCGACGAGTTTGTTCTTCCTGCTGCTCTTTCAACAGACGGGCCTGTTCCTCTCGTCCGCGCTGCAGCTGCTCCTGTAGCATGGTCATCAGAGCACCTAAGTCAGGTGCCACAGACGTAGAAGCTGCTGACGGACCGGCTTCCGTGGCCGGCGGCTGGCCCTCAGACATCTGCGGCGTTGCACCACCAAATCTCCTCTGGTCCGTCTCCTGCTGGCGTTGACTTCGGGTACGGACACCCTCCGTTTCCTCCTTGGGTAAAATCGGCATTATTTTATCCCACTTCTGACACCAATTGTTACGAGCTTAGGGTTCGTGACAATAAAAATTGCCGATAAAATTACCTAAATTAACACTTTAATTTACTTTACACAAATTAAAACTAAAAACACTAATAAATAAACACACTAATTCACTTAATTCCGCTCCGAAGCTTCGCTTGTGTCGCTGAGTTCAACTCTGTCTCGATCGCATCTTGCGCCACCTATTTATTTAAATTAGCAAAATATCCGGAATGTTCAAGTAAACACGCGCAAGGTATCGAGAGTTCGAGTATAGATTTTCTAGTTCTTCGGTTGGCGCTGTCGGTCGAAAGATCTGTGATGTCATAAACTGCAACGCTCCCCTCACTCTCGTTCCTGACACTAGATGGCGCTAGTTGGCTTATTCACACAACATTATGATACACAATTAACAACACAAAATAAATTAGAAATAGCTTGGTAGCGATCACCTTTCCGAGGGGTTATCATCCATAAATTTTTTAATATTATACTAACTAATTTTAAGTAAATTTGTGTATTATAATTAATTTTGTGTATTTTCTGGGATTTTGAGAAAATGGACTCCTAGATAGAGATACAGTTAAATAGGACGGAATTAGAAGAAAAAATACATTTTTGAAACAATCTATGCTTTCTCGATGTCGGGAATCAGTCGGCAGTAAAAGTGCGGTTAATTGAATTGTCTTTTGTCAAATAACCCTGACCCAAATGAGAGTGAGCGAAAGATTTCATTACGTACTTCTTGAGTTACGGTTTATTTTTACGCCTTCTTTTTTCCCTTAATGGGTTCACTAAAATTATAAAAAAAATGTGAAATAGTAGTATAAAGTTTTTTTTTTATATAGAAGTAGTGACAAACGAATACACAGTCCAAGTCCATCTGATACTAAGTGGACGATGTAGCCATAGACATCTACATCCATCCTTGATTAGAGATCAAAATGTAGCTGCGTTTTCACCCCTGAATAATAAGTCAGAATGATTTTAAAAGCCATTACCAGTAAAGTAGGCCTCCGATTCTTTGATTTTACCATACGAAACTCATTAAATCACTATTTCACGCTACTATTCTGTGAGAGCGTGATCCTTCTCCGAATGAGCCGACTTATGCGTACATAATATAGCTGCAGCGTGGCACTATAAAGCTTATTTTAATAAATTAGTTATAGAGTTTGTTTTTATACTATACCGTACATATTTTAACACGTTATATTTTATGAACCGACGGTCAATCTAAAGGCGACAGGATGCTGTAAATCACGCTTTGGGTCTTGACGTTTACTCTTATCCTGCTATACTGCCTACCAATATCCTCATTTCCAAGTCTATCCTGCAGAAAAATGCTCTTAAAAACACCTACTTATTGATAAAAGGAGTCCCCGTTTATTATTTTGCTGCCAGTATACGCTTGTATACTGCGACAAATTTACCCATAACAGTACTAGAAATGGGTGATGATATTTTCTTTTTTAGAGCAATGTTAATTGGTTGGCTTAGCGCTCGCCATAAATTTCGCAGTGTGTGAACATCCCCCAAAATCTGGATGCTTAGTGAATTGTAATTTACTAATAGTTTTCTTCCTTGCATGACTTCTTTTTGAAATCTTTTACTACCAGCGACTATTTTCGGACAGATACGACTTAGGGGCCTTCAAGAAACGAGCCTACTCCTTTTTTAAAATAACGGTAATGTACCTGCAAATTATTTAGAGTTGCAGTTTTTAGTGGGCAATGGTCGACACTTTTCATCACTCTACGAAGAAAAATAAACATTATCTGCGGTCAAGGAATATATTTAAAATATTTCTATATCTTTATATGAAGACCGCAAAAATATTTGCAGACTTATTGTTCCATAAACCTCTCATACATTAGATTAACCATGTGCTCAGCTTTGAGACGAATATCCTGTACCTTTTACGTAAATTGACATTTTATTCTTTGGTAAATTGAACGTTAAACGTCATTAGTACCCTACCAAAAGTTACTAAATATTATTTTTGTAAGGTTCCCATGACGTTTAATAGATGTGCCAAATGTAACCGTGTTACTGTAGATAGATGTCATTATATACAATTTATCTTAAATTAAAATATCTTCTACGTCTCAAGTAATGTAAACTGTCCCCTTATGCAGCAGTCATTTGTAAAGTTGAGAGTCCCTCTTCATAGCCAAAACCTACAGAAGTATAGTTGCTTGATACAATATCAACGTTTTGTTAAAGATAGGAGGTATATTTTAATATATTTGAAAATAGTATATTTTATTTATATAAAACTAGATGGAGTAATGACCTAGTAAGACATTTTAGAAGTCAGCAGATGGATGAGGACCGTCTTTGGTGACATTCATTGACATTTGATCTGTGTTCAACAGTGCACAAGTGATGAGCTGTAAAGATGATGATGTTAAAATTTTTGAATTTTTACTTAATGGTTGGTATAACACATTACATAAAAATAAGATAAGCATATTGTATTACTTACAATTATAACCTTACGTTAGCTACATCATTAGCATATTTTGTTTCGTGAGCGTAGAACGACGACAAAATGTCCCAGGAAAATGCGAAACGTTTTTTTTCTGTAGAATAAGTGTACAACGTATTCCTCTGTTTTATTCTCGGACCTTGATACTAGAGAAAATATTTTCTTACGATACAATTGATATCCATCACAGCCATTTTCTGTTCAAGGCTTTTTTCACATATTTTATTACATTTTATGAACTAGATACCTCTCAAAATTATTGTTACGAGCTGGAGGTTCGTGACAATAAAAATTGCCGATAAAATTACCTAAATTAACACTTTAATTTACTTAACACAAATTAAAACTTAAAACACTAATAATTAAACACACTAATTCACTTTATTCCGCTCCGAAGCTTCGCTTGTCTCGCCAAATCCAATACTGCCCCGATCGCATCTTGCAGCGCCTATTTATATAAATTAGCAGCGAAATATCCAGAATTTCAAGTAAACACGCGCAAGGGACCGAGAGTTCGTGTTTCGACTTCAAGAAGTTTAGTTCTTCGGTTCGAGACTAGATGGCGCTAGTGCCGTCGACTTGAGAGCGTAACATTATTATAATTGCCTTGATATTCCGCCCTTATCAGACATCAAGAAAACAAATTTTACGGACATAAAAATAAAATAAAATCACAGTCCATATAGCCATACCAAAAAAATTTACCTTATTATTAAAATTATAGACGTGCGCAAAACCTATTTCTGCAATGAATAAAGGGATCTTCTTAATTAAAAGATAGGTATCACTCAAATATAGATCACTTAATGATTTCTTTTTACGCGAACACTACACATGATTAAAACTACTTTTACGGATTTTATCGCGTTTATTTTTACTTCTTATTTTTAATTCCCGACGTTTCAGGCGCTTTCCAGCACCCATGGTCACGGGGGACTGAAATGACTGACGTCGCGATGTCATTGTTAAACCCGGAGTACCTTCAGCTTTTTTAATTATTGTTTACCCCATGACCATGGGTGCTGGAAAGCGCCCGAAACGTCGGGAATTAAAAATAAGAAGTAAAAATAAACGCGATAAAATCCGTAAAAGTAGTTTTAATCATGTATAGATCACTTGTTTATTTAGTTCAACAGCTAAATTGCTCTACTGAAATTATTTCGATAAAATTTATTGTATCGTTGTTGTATATATGTTTTTAGTATCCGTATCATAGCGTGGCATCCATTCGATAACTATCGGGTGTCAAATGCACGTACGATACCCTACCGTTATCCGATTCGCTACATTGGAGACTTCTCACACGTTCTCCTGAACATATTTTCACTTCGCTTTGTAGCAGATTCGCGCACGTATATTTTGTTGATCTTATCAGACTTCTGCCTATCTGTAATGGATATCGTCTCTAATTTGTTGACAGGTAGTCACCACTTAAACCGTGAAAGGAAAAGGATATCTCCCATCGGGCGAAGTGATCAGCCGGGGGAGCGGCCAATACTCCGTGTTATCATCTATTTTCTGTGATGTTGGTGCAGTTAGCCTATATGGCTCTTAAAGCTCCATCCGACTCAAGGTGATTAAAAAAGAGGAGTCAATCGTGATGAGGATGATGATGATGTTGAATTGGTATTGTTACCAATCATCGTTTCTACCCTGTGGTAATTTTTGAGTTATCTAACCGCTGTCCAAGTGGCGGAGTGTGGACCCCGCTTCTGACTGCCCAGCTCGTGTCGATCGATGTTTGGGTGGTAAGAATTTCCCAGACACGTGTGGGTATAAGGTGTGTGCTGGAACGCTTCGTGTTCGCCTACGTGTGCGGCGCGTCCTATCGGTTTTCTACTTGAACTTGTTCCATTTGGTGTGGATGTTATGTCAGTTCTATATGCCTTCGACATTTGAGTCAAGGCGATAAAGAGAACGTGGTAGTTCTATAAGTACTTTACACGGTCTTCGAAGAGTCGGCGCGACTTTTGGTATTGAGACGTATTTGGCTGCGTTTGCCACTTGTAGGTTTGGGTTGATTTCGGCGCTATCAAGGTTGTACTGGGAGATCTCCTTGAAATTTTTGGAGATAAAGGGAGGCTGACAGTCGTTGTGCAAATCTGAATTCCTTTGATATGATTTCATTTCATTTATTAAAGCAACCAAGGCTCATATTTTGTTAGTATTACTTATAACCAATCTTATAACTACGTTAGTAAGCAAAATATTATTATTATATATAATTATGTGAAGTACAAAAAAATACATTAATATTTATATGTGCCATTTTCTCACCAAACCACAAGATATGGCGCTACAATGGCACATGTATAGGCAGTCCAGCCTGCTAGCAATCACTTTCTGGATACTATTGTTACTCCCCCGCACCCTGCGCACCAGAGACGCGCACCTATTGCGCATGGTCGCGTAAAAGCAGTCCACTCACGCTTCCGCGAACATCCCCGATGCACTACAGAAGCGAGTCAGTCCCAGCAGCACCCTAAATGCGTTGTTGTATTGTACTCGGAGGGCGTTGTAAGCCTTTTGAGTATATCTAGCCCACAGGCTGCACTTGTAAAATGACGGGCAGTAAGCTCTAAATAGGGCTATTTTAACTTCCCTTGAACAGCGTGCAAACCTGCGAGCTATCATGTTCGCTCTTACTGACAACGCCCTCCGTTCCCTCTCAATGTCATCATCATCCCTGATACGAGGAGTCAGAACATGGCCAAGATATTTATACCTAAACGCTCTTTGTAAAATATTACGAGGGTGGATTGAAAAGTACTCGGCCTAACACAGATCCATTCAATTCTAAAAATCAAATCTACCCACATTATTTAGTTCAGTTCAGACTAGTTCATTGTGTGAAGTTCGAAACGTGTGCGATAATTAGTTGTGATTTTATAAATTTATTAACAAAGTAATCGGACATAATTTCCGCGAATGGAGCAAATCGAGCAGCGTGCCGTCATTAAGTACCTCCATAAGAAGGGGCTATCATCAAAAGCCATCCATGATGACATGGTCAGTACATTAGGCGATTGTGCTCTATCATATTCATACGTCAAAAAATGTATAGCAGAATTTAAGCGTGGTAGAGAGAGTGTGAAAGGCCTTCGACGTCAACTACTGACGAAAATATTAAATAAGTACTTGATTTAATAATGGGAGACCGCAGATTAAAAATTGGAGAGATAGCCGAGATTATAGGCATCTCTTATGAATGAACTCAAAACATCATTGTCAACGAGTTGGGTTTCCTCAAGGTGTCTGCGAGGTGGGTTCCGCGACTGCTTTCAGTTGAAAAAAAAGGACGCGATTGACTATTTCACGCGACTGTTTGGAGTTATTTGAAGCCGATGCAGATGATTTTTTGAATCGTTTTGTTACTATGGCGAAACATGGGTTCATTACTGTACACCGGAAACAAAACAACAATCAAAGCAGTGGAGAAGACCTGGTTCACCACCCCCTAAAAAGGCTAAGTCGATTTTGTCGACAAATAAGGTGATGGCTTCAGTATTCTGGGTCTCGAAAGGTGTCATTATGATTGATTATCTTGAAAGGGGTCAGACTATAAACTCTGATTACTACTGCACCTTACTACGTCGTTTACGAGAGGAAATAAAAGAAAAACGTCGAGGAATGCTCAGAAGAAAAGTCCTGTTTCATCAAGATAACGCCCGTGCTCACACGTCAGTACAGTCAATGGCTGAAATTCACAACTGTGGCTTTGAACTGTTACCGCATCCGCCGTATTCACCTGATCTGGCACCATCAGACTTCTTTCTGTTCCCTAACCTAAAAAAGCACTTGGGAGGTCAAAGATTTTCGACAAACGACGAGGTCAAAGCAGCTGTAGACGCATATTTTGACTCTAAGGCAGAATCATTTTTTTTCAACGGTCTAAATGCTTGGAAGGGGAGGTGACAAAAGTGTATTGAACTTGATGGTGATTATGTAGAAAAATAAAAATATAACTGATTTAGTATGTGTTTATTTTTTTGGTTAGGCCGAGTACTTTTCAATCCACCCTCGTACCATTAATTGAAATAGATGGTACTAAGTCATGTCTCTTACTCCCGGTCGCAAAGACCATGACGTGGCTCTTTTTTACATTATAAGTCAAACCATGTGGAGGGCGTAAGCTTCACAAATCTTCACCAGTCTTCGTAGGCCGCATAAAGATGCACTCAACAACACCATATCATCTGCGTAACTGATGTTGTTGACGCACACATCGTCTATGTGACAGCCGACTCTGATGCTGTTGAGTTTACCTATCAGCTCATTCACATACAAGTTGAAGAGCGTAGGTGAACTCAAACCCATCTGTCTCTCCCCGCACTTCAAACTGTATGATCTAGATAGGGCACCTTCCCATCTCACATTATTGACCTGGTTCCCGTACCAATACTTGAAAATACTTATGAGTTCCAAAGGTAGTTGGATCTTCTCCAGTTTATCCTACAGTAAGTCGTAGGACACAAGGTCAAAAGCCTTTGACAGGTCTAAGAAACAAGCGAAGACTGGCGTTTTGCGTGCCGTGTAGTAAGTGACAGTGTGCTTAAGACACAACACCGCGCTTTCTGTAGAAAATTTCGGTCTGAACCCAAACAGACTGTCGTATGGTTTTATGTATTTATTTAATTGCGAATTAAGCACACTATCAAATACTTTTTAAATGACAGTTGCTAACGATATAGGTCTATAGTTGTTTTTATCTGTTTCTGTTCTGTTTTATTCTTCACTATAGGCATTACAACCGTACGTATCATGTCAGGGGGCATGTATCCATGTCCAAGGCAGAGGTTAAGTAATAAACATAGTACCCTAGGTAGGTGCGGGCCAGCAAACTTGAGATGTTCGACACTGAGCCCATCATGGCCCGGGGATTTACCTCTAGACATAGATTTAACTACCTGATCTATTTCTTTAATTGTAAAAACGTGCTCCGGTGATTTCACGGGTTAAAATTTTTTGAACTTTCTGTTGTTCGTATAGGTATAGGTTGGTTCTATATGTGTGGGCAAAGGCTACATTTGCGTAAAACACAATAGGTCTAACGATGATTTTGTTAACACGTTCCCAGCGGCATTGATTTTACTGTACTTTCCATTACTGCGTTACGAGACGTTTGAAACCTCGTTCTGAACCAGAGGTTGTAGCGGCACGAGGCTTAGTAATCCCTACCGCCCATGAGACAAAAATCCTTTTTTGGCGCCAAATAAGGCGAATTGTATGGTTTTTGTCGCGATTATCATTATCAATGAGTTGATTAACCCAAATCTGCCGCCGCCTGTGGGCAGATTATTTAGTTTAGATTCTATAGGTAAAATAAAATGTGGGGGTCTTATGTACCCCATACCGCACGGTAAAAGGGCAGTTTTTCATATTGTTTAGTGATGGGGAAAATATCGAATTTATTTTATTATACTTATGGATGCCTTTTATTAAAACAGGGCAAACAATAATATTTTTGCAACCGATACATTCCGTGAGAATTTTCTTTGCTATTTTGTTAGCCTCACGACTTGATAGGAAGGTGCGAAGTTTTTCGTGACATCCTACAAATCTCCTTTTCTTTGATCCTTTTTCGAGATGATGTAGATTGTTTGGAGCTGGTTCTGAAAAAAAACTGATAGCGTATTTTTGAAGCGGGTTTATTAGGTGTAGCGATTTATTGGAGCATTTCTATATGTAAGTATGGGATTGTTACGGTCTGTGTGTGTTTTGCTTTTGTCAGTTGAATTTATTTGTTATATTCCTACATAATTACTTCACTTAGGCTGACTATAATTTGTAAATATTGATTGGAAACTTACCTGTTTTTCAAATATTGTTAATTAAGAATTACCACCCAATTCCTCTTCATCATCAATAATATTATTAATTAACTTTCTTCGGCAACGTTTCGACATCTTATTATATCGTCGCGGGTGCAGCGTTCAACGTTTTGCACAACACTAACCGCGTAAAGCTAGCGTAGGGTGCGGTACGAGATGTGCGGGGTACGAGGTGTTCGCAACCTCGTAACGCACTGTATTAAACTTTAATTTATTCAGTGCGGTACGAGACCTGAAAATCCGGTATTAAGGTAGATATACAAAAAAACTCGGCATCAATAGCACATCTCAGATATATAGACTAGATCAGATCAGACATCTCAGATATATATACTCTTTCCTAGACTGAAGCAAACGGAAGTTACGCCTCTCGCACGACAGAGAAGTTTAAGTTTTTCCTTACCGCTATAAAGACGAGACACGGACGAGGTGTTTCAAGCCTCGTTTTGCAGTCAACGTGTTAAGGCTTCCGTCTAGCTGTGCTGTTTTATATTTCCAGCCATTAGAGGGGGCGCTCTCCCCCGTGCTTAAATACGTTCGAGAACGCACGTGAAGTTGCTCTATTTCATTAAATATATAACTTATTAATATTTTTCCAAAAAATATTCCTTTTACTTTTGTTGTGGTAGTATAATTTTTTACCCTTTTATATAAATTTAAACGAAAGAATAACTGAATACACAAATATTTATTTATTTATTTGGTGACGAGATAATAAGAAAATAAGAAAGTTTTTTCGAGTGTTTTGTGTATGATGTAGGGGTTAACATTTTGGGGATATTTTAAGCTTTTTATTTTCTATTGCTTCTGTTATAAATGGTGGGTCTTTTATCGGCATAGAACGTTCAAGGCGCGAATCAATTAGTTCTGGTAGCAGACAGGTGCTAATTTCAAGACAACTGTGGTAAAACTTTGTCAAAAGGGGCAGCATTTTTGTTTCCCAAAACTCTTTATCCCTTGCTATATATTCTACTTTCATCGGTTTATGTTCACTAGTCCAAACTGCAAACACGTAAATATTTTGTTCCGTTATATTAAGTTGACCTTGAATTTGGTAGTAATAGCTGTGGTTATGTTAAATTCTTCGTTACATAATTGACATTTTAAGCACAACGTTGAAATAAAGCCTTTTCTGGTCTCACCGATGCATTTCATATTTGAAAATCTACATCCAAATGATTCATGACTGTTATCAGCAACTGCTTGCAGAGAAATTAAAAAGTATCGTATAGAGACAATTCTACGTCCCTCTAAATCAAAATCCTCTTTTTTATCACACATTTTTTCACGTTCTACATTGAAGTCGAAGCAATCACCCTTTTCACGTGCAATAAAAAAAATAGCTTTGTTTTACATTTCTACGATTCAAATTTTATGAGCCCATATTTATCATATTTGAATTACCTTAGTTTTAACTTTTCTAAAAGGCAGCCCACTGGTGGCTTTTCGTTTTCGCCCGTTTTTATTAATCTGAAATAAATATTATTATTAGCTTTTTAAATAGCAAAACTGCAAGTATTTATTTGTGTACATAAATAAAAAGGAATAACAATTTTAAAACAAATGCGATATTGTAGATATTAAACATGCACAACATGTGTTTTATGCACGATAATTGGCTAATTGCTACTCAAAAATAACTGTATATGTACCGAGTTTTCACTTTGGGGTTTATTTGCTACATCTTGTCCTTTTGTTTCCTTAGAACCATTAGTTGGTATTAAAATACTTTTAGAAGAATATTGAGGTTTGTTCTCTTGATCACTAAAACGAAAAGTATTATATGTATTGTATATGTAAGTATTAAAGTTAATATGGCAGTATATATTTTAATCAAAAATAGTAACAACAGAAAATGTTACCATGGCGTAATATCATTTACTGGAGGGCAAGTGTTGCTAATATTTGACATCGGTTGACAATCGGTAGACGCAGTGGCACTGACATTACTGAAAAGAATAAAGGTCACGTAAATAAATTACTGACAATCCAAACAAAATAAAAATAATATTATTTTATTGAATTCTATTGTAATAGAGACGGACCTTGAATTTTTCGGGATAAATTAAACACACACGTACAGACCTAAAGACAGATAAGAATATTTCCAAACAATTGCTCGTCATCAATATCGATAGTAATGAGCAAATAAAAGCGTCCGTATCGCAAGAAATGTAAACGTACTTACTAGATTAGAAAACAAAGCGTCTTTATCGCAGTACCATAACCCTACTAATCACTATCCTAATTACAATAAATAAAACAATAGGTAAGCGTCTTTAACGTGGAAACGTTCACAGGGCACGCGTCACCTGCGCTGCCCGCTCGCCGATAGTTCTCTAAGTAGCTAAGTATAGATTTTATTATTATGTAAGTAAGATGCTAGTTTCTAAAATTTAAATAAATCTGTAAATAATAACGTCTAATTGAAATATAATTGCTTCATGAAACGAAAATGTGAAAACATATTTGTGTTTTGTTTTATAGGATAGGGCACAGAGTCCACCTGATGGTAAGTGGTTGCTGTGGCCCATAGACATCTAAATCTATCCTCGATTACGAATCAAAATGCAGATGCGTTGTCACCCGTGAGGACTAAGATAGAAATGCCTCGTTTCCAGTAAATGGGTCTACGGTTCTCTACACTCACCATACGAAATACAGCAGCGTTAAGCTACTATTTCACGCTGGTATTCCGTGAGAGCGTGGTCCTTCCCCGATCGAGCCGACCCATTCGTGCTACAAATATACATCTAATATAACTACAGCATGGCTCTACCACGTATATAAACATCGCCTTTGTAGCAGCACGTTGTACAATGTATAGATAATGCAATTAATAATATCTCAAATTACACTTGTTAACTATAGTTATGTCAATATTATTCACCTATACCTAGGTAGTATTCAACATACCTGCTTAGTCTGTTTCTTTTCATCACTTCAACTCTTGCTTTACATTTCTTTATACTGACACAATGATATTTCCTCTTTCTTCCGTTTATTTCTTTTGGTTGTAAATTGAAATTCACCAAATAGAAGTCAAAGTCACTTATTAATCTAACACACTAATACTAATATAAACACTAATACACTTACACACTAAAAACTAGAACTAATATATACAATTAAGTAAAAATAATATATATTTATGTTGAGCAAATTTCACGATATGCTCCTGTCAGTCCATAAGAGCTGCGCGAGTGAAAGAGATCAACCGTGCGAGCGAGAGGTAAAATAACGTTGAACATCACAGCACACGTCTGAACGCCGAGAAATCCCAGCGGAACTGAGAGAACTTTCACGCGTTTCTAGTTTATAAATGGTATATAGGTAAAGGGTACGAAAATATATATTTTTTTAATTTTATTTATTTCTAATTTACTTGAAAATAGTTATACTTTATGTGGTTTTAAGTACGACTTTGCCACATTTATACTTCTAATAGAAAAAAGTAGATATTTGCAGAAAAAAATTCATGAAATGACAACATTTTAAACCTAAAATTAAAGCATTTATAAAAAAAATGACCAGATCAAATTATTGTAGACAATATTTAAATAAATGTGATCTGAATACTTTTCTTGATATTGTTATAGTTTGTACATAGCAGAGGCTTTAATAAGACCTTTTACGCATGTAACCTAAACATAGGTATATTTAACGCCTAATAGAGCTATTAATTTAAACACCAAAATAAAATTAAAAAACTGTTTCCAAAATATTAAATCCTACACTTTTAATAAATGTAAAATATGTTTTACTTTTCCTTTTTTAAATACCATAAAAAATATTTGTTTTGCTGTAAAATTTGCGAGAACACAAATTTTTACAAGACCGGTGCCTTAAGGTGGAATTTATGTCTTAGTGACAGTAAACTCATTCTGTTAAGAAGAGGGATGAAATTGCTAATGATTGACTTGAGTCTGTTGCGTACTACACTTATATGTTCCGCGAAACTCATGCGGACGTCAAACGTGGCGCTCAGATATTTGACTTAATCCTCCCAAGCCATTGGGCAACCGTAAAAAGAAATAAAATATAGTCTGGTTTTTTGGCGTTTTTTGTTTTTCTAGTGATTTAGTATAGTGTTTTATTACAAAATTGTAATGAAAGTTTTTGTGTGAATATAATTTATCTTTTTACGTAAATAATTTCAGGTAATATATATCGAAATAATTGTGATTTTCACGCTGCCGACATTCGCTTGGTATGTTTTGTTTTTGTTATGAAAATATACATCTAATCTAATATATAATAAATATACATCTAGTCTATTTGTAATTAAGTAAAACCTGACTTTTATATAAAGAATTTTAAATAGATTTTATAATGCCACACTTTTTCATAGAAAAGTAGTCTCTAAATATAAGTTTTAAAGAGCTGTGGGTGGGTGCGGTCTCATGAGACCGGGATTAAGGGGATAAAAAAATATTTGGAATGATGTGTTATCGTCTTCCGGTCCTGGGTTCACGAGCTCGTCGCATAATTAAGTTTATTTTAATTTCCCAGAGAATTACAAAACCTTTATTAGATTAATAACCTAATTTTTATAATACTTAATAAATGATGATTAAATAATAACTGACGCCTTCCGCTTGTCAGCTTCCGACGAACCTAAGATTAATGTTATTAAATGTGTATAAACAATTTTTATTATTGTTTAGTCCTTGCTATATTGATTGACAGTTATTTTATAATTTATGATGCAATATTTATAGTAATAAGAATATTAATGTTCATTATTAGGTTATTATTAAAATTGTATAAAAGGCCGCTGTGACGATATATTAGTCAGTTCTTTTGTAACCGCCAGTAAGTAAAGGTGTGAAGGGTAACTGTCAGTTTGTGAAAGTGATTACAAAGTATATATATACCAAGTAAAAATATCGTTTATCTGCGGTTAGTCCTACCTAGTCTATCCGCCATCCACATTTCATTTCACTTATGCCAGGCCCATATATTCATAGTATTGGCGCAAAGAAACGAAGGTATAGAAAAAAATTGTCTTCCGAATACAACGAAAACCAAGATTTTTTTTCTTCAACTAGTGATGAGGATTCCGATCGCGAATATCGCCGACAAAAAAGGAGGCATGTAACTCAAACCGATGCTGAAGTTATTCCAACGTTTCAGCCAGATGAAAAAACAAGCAACGTCAAGGGTTGTTTGCATAAAATCGACCAGTTGGGTGATGTGTACAATTGGAATAATAAGGATCGCCAGTTCATCATGCAACTTTGCCTTCGGGGTTCTGCCAGAGATTGGTATGACGATTTAGAAGATTATAATCTTACATGGAGTGAGTGGAAAAATGCGCTAGAGACCGCGTTTCCACGGTCTACAGACTATGTTGATCTTTTAGAAGCTATGCTTGCAAGGAAGAAATCTAATAGTGAAACCATGGCAAAATACTATCACGATAAAATATCTTTGCTCTAAAAATGCAATATTGGGGGCGAGGAAGCGATATCATGTGCGATCAGAGGTTTACCGGTCGAAATAAGAGCTAATGCGAAAGCTTTTCAGTGCGACTCACCGCAGCAGCTCTATTATGGATACTTATCATCCCTTGAAAATTATAAGCAATTAGAAGCTGCCGACAGTCTCCAACGACCCAGTACGACGTGGAAGAGAGGTGGCAATATTACATCGGCTACGCCAGAAAACTATGTACTGCCTAAGAAATGTTACGCGTGCAGAAGACAAGGGCATGAAGTAAAGGACTGCAAAGTTCCACGGTGCGAGGTGTGTCACCGGCCTGGCCACACCATCGCTAACTGTTGGTATGCCACCAGTAATACTCGACAACAGCCACATAAGGTCAGTAATATTTTGTTCACAACATATAATATTTATCTGGATCTGTATAAAAAAGTGGTAAGGGTTAATGGGCAAAGACTTATTGCATACATAGACACCGGAAGTAAATTGAATATTCTTACTGCGACACAAGCTAGTAGTTTGATGTTAGAAGTCGTGCCCTCTTTAATAAAGACGAAAGGATTTGGAGGCGCATATTCGAAATAATTGGGGAACTCGCGGATCGATGTGAAGATAGATGATATTATTACAAGTGGTTCTGTTGAGTTAACGAATAATGATTTAGCTGATATAGACTTAATTATCGGTCAAACAATGATAAATCAGAGAAATTTGTGCTTAGTTATTACTGAAAACTCTGTCAGTTTTGTAAAAAACCTTGAACATGAAAGTGAATTATGTGATATGCAGTTAAGTGAAATAGATTTCATTACAAAATTCCCAATATACTTAAAGGACTGTACTGTAATACCGCAACGATGTGTGGCATATGTAAAAGTTTTCGCTTATCTGGAAAATCATTAGTTACCACACTAGATCTTGCACAGGGCTATAACAAGTCAGAATGTCTGATGATTCTATTCACGAAACCGCATTTGTTACACCTACTAGTCAGTATGAATTCCTGAAAATGCGTTTTGACCTGGCTAATGCTCCAGCAGTTTTTTCACGTCTAATAAAAATTGTTTTAGGGAGGTTAGGTAATGACGTAGCAACATATCTTGATGACGTCATGCTGCCAACGGTATCGGTTGATGATGGGTTGAAGTTGCTAGAAAGTGTCTTACAACTATTGTCGGAAACTAATTTAAAACTGAATTTAAGTAAATCTTCATTTTTAAAGAAAAGCGCTAACTATTTAAGGCATGAGATTACTGCGGGCACAATACGACCGGGACAGGATAAGATTCGTTGTGTAGCTGAATATAACAAACCACGAAATGTGCACGAGATCCGACAATTTATCGGTTTGACTTCATACTTTAGGAAATTTATTAACCTAATTTTTATAATACTTTATAAATGATGATTAAATAATAACTGACGCCTTCCGCTTGTCAGCTTCCGGCGAACCTAAGATTAATGTTATTAAATGTGTATAAACAATTTTTATTATTGTTTAGTCGTTGCTATATTGATTGACAGTTATTTAATAATTTATGATGCAATATTTATAGTAATAAGAGTATTAATGTTCATTATTAGGTTATTATTAAAATTGTATAAAAGGCCGCTGTGACGATAGATTAGTCAGTTGTTTTGTAACCGCCAGTAAGTAAAGGTGTGAAGGGTAACTGTCAGTTTGTGAAAGTGATTACAAAGTATATATATATACCAAGTAAAAATATCGTTTATCTGCGGTTAGTCCTACCTAGTCTATCCGCCATCCACAGATGACTTCATTCCCTATGACAATTTTTTAATGTACACACAACTCTCCTTAGTTCACAAAACGATTTATTGTAAAGGGTTTGATAAAGAGACTTCGATTGAGAATATATTTGAGCATGATGATGCTATAAATTTAGAAAACGTTGAATTAATGTCCAAGTTGCTTAAGTTTTTAACAAGATTATAATGTTAAGCGCATATGGTCACGTGGGGACGGAGATGTTTAACATCCAGATGTCGTAGTCAACCGCGGTTACCACATATTAAAATTTTAATTTTTGTTCCGATCTACACAGTATGAACTTATAGTATCTTGAAGTTTTGCAGTTGTATGCTTGACTTGGGATTTAATTTTATTGATTATAAGATCCCAAGCAGATGGAAGCGCCCGGCCATCTGCTCTATAAATTTTGTGATTATATTTTTAATTGCATTTATCATCCTTCATTTGATGCCTTAAATATTTTACATGTTAAAAAAATAGTGTAATCTTGTAAAAATAATATAATTCGTTGTTGACTAGTGTTTTTTATTTTTATTTTCAAATACCTTATTTCTTTTCTAAACTATTTAAAACATCTCAAAAATAAATCTAGTAGTTACTGTTCATATACCAGGCGGTCCCATACTGAACTGGCCTGATATAGTTCAACGCGACATGTCGCTACATGTTGTGTTGCATTAAATAGTACGTTTATCGTGCACTTAATATAAGAAACATGCATCGACATGAAATGCTTAGTCTTAGTTTAACAGGCATTTGAATAACGAGAGTCGCGTATTTTTTCAAAATGTTGAAAACTGAGTATCGAAGTGTCATAAATTTTCTGTTTAAAGAAGGTTTATCCCCTGCCCAAATAAAAGAACGATTGAATGGCGTGTATAAGGAGTCTGCCCCCTCCTATAGCACGGTGAAAAATTGGGTGAAAGAGTTTCGCCTCGGGAGAGAAACCGTCGAAGACTTTGGCCACGACGGTCGACCTGTGGAAGTGCTCACTCCCGAAACGATTGCTCTTATCGAAGAGGAGGTTCTGAGTGACCGCCGTTTGAAGATTAGAGAAATTGCAGCAAGGCTTGGGCTCTCTAAGAGTACCGTTCGTTGCGCGATACATGAACATCTTCACATGAAAAAAGTGAGTGCAAGATGGGTACCGAAACTTCTTTTAGCGGTACAGAGACAGGAAAGAGTGCGCTGCGCTTCAGAGTTTTTGTATCTTTGTGGCGAAAATCCAAAGACTGTGATCGAGCGGCTAGTGACTGGTGATGAAACTATGATCTTGTATTATGATCCACAAAGCAAGCGCGAGTCAATGGAATGGCGTTATAAGGGTGAAAAGCCCCCTAGAAAGGCAAAGGTGCAACAATCGACTAAAAAACTGATGTGCACAATATTTTGTGATTTTCAAGGCATTTTGATGGTGGATTTTAAAGAACGTAATACAGTCGTGAACGGTGAATATTATGCTTCTTTAGTATATAAATTACGAGACAAGATAAAGGTAAAAAGGAAGAGGCAAGCTGTCTAAAGGTGTCCTGTTGCTCCATGACAACGCCCCTGTTCATACCGCTGATGTTTCGAAGGATGCAGTTCGTCAATGCGGGTTCACAGAAGTTCAACATCCACCTTACAGTCCAGACATGGCCCCGTCCGACTATTATTTATTTCGAAATTTAAAGCAAGACTTAAGAGGAAGAAAATTTTCAAGAGATGAAGAGTTGCAGGCGGCCGTCTTCAGTCATTTTGAGGATAAAAAATGTGATTATTTTTATAGAGGTTTAGAGATGTTGATTCACAGATGTCAGAAGTGTGTTAGTATTCATGGTGATTATATTGAAAAATAAAATTGGTTTCGTTTCATTTCCTTCATTGTTTCACAGTTAGGCCAATTCATTATAAGTGTCAATCATTAAATTTTAATGAAGTACCTAACTTGGTGCCTATTAATGTAGGCATTGCACATTTATTGATTGTGTAGGTACTTATTAATAAATTAAACCGATAGACTGATATTTTAATGGCGTTCAGAGCTATTAATTTCGATCGGTCTGTCCGTCAGATTAAGAAACAAAGTATCGCTCAGTAAACAAATTTATAGGATTCTGCAGTTTGAGCCGTCATATCGGACCAAGTGCAGCGAGGTGAAGTGATTGAAAACCCCCAATTCTACCCTAATTTTGGTAAATTCATTACACAAATCATCTTCTTAGCATTGAATAGCTTTAGTATAAGGCTCGCATTTCACGAATGTGGTTCAGTGTTTTCGTTCTTTGATCACTGCAAGTTTTCACCCTCGACATCACTGAAAAGTTGCCATAATGAAGCCAATCTCATTTTTGAACCAAAACGTTGGGGCCCGACTCACTTTCTGTAGGGCTGAAAAACAGTTCATCGTAAAACGTTCCAGGATCTTCTTCAAGTCGTGTGAGGTAGCTACCAAATCTCCATCGGAGATTCTTAGCACCCACTGCCCCACCGCTACCATGGTTGCCACCGTAGGTAGAAATAATGGTGCTGCCGGTGACTGGGGGCCATATCTTGTTAGCTATCACCAAAGAGTTGAGATTTTGATTGTATAAATACACATGTGCATATTAGCACAAGTGATATTCATTTCCAGTACAACACTTTGTATTTAAATGAACTCTTGACAATTTGCTTGATGATTTTAGTTTTGCCTATTTACGTCCCACTGATGGGCACAGGTGTCCGCGTATTTCTGAGAGAGTTTGTACGGCAAGAAAATATCCGCCTCGATGCCCCAATGCATGTTGGTGAACTTCTCATATCTCCGAAATATGTTTTTACTTATTTCTGAGACATGCAGGGGGCATGTAGAGTTAATCAGCACATAAAATTGCGATTAATAATTTTATTGGTGCTAGTGTTGCTGGTTTAATAAAACCCGGGTTGCTCACGTTCTGTGAAGTTTACAGTAACAGTTATCACGAATCTATAACTTTATTACACATATACCATATTTGTTAATTTTTCTTTTTTTTTGTTCTTTCTTTGTATATTTTATTAATTTAATAATGTTTATTAATTAAATTATTAATAATGTTTAATAATTTTATTTCATCAGTCTTAAAATATATTATTATTTTAAGACTGATGAAATAAAATTATTACATTACTTATCAATTTGTATAAATTGAAATTCAAATCTCAAATTAAATTTAAAGCTAGGACAGTCTTCAAGAAAATCTTTAAAGATCTAAGAATCATGAAAATAGTGGCACGCTTCACTAACACGGTTATTACAGACTGCTTTCCTTTCACAATAAAATTTAAATTCGTCTTCCTCTTTACTGCACCGTAGTCTACAGCCTAGCATGAGTAACAATAACTTAAAGTATGTACTTCCTTATTATATGAAAATGAAAGATGATTTTCATATTCCACCTTTATATTTTCCAATTTTCAGATATCAGCTACCCTGGCGGATGATCTAATTAGAATAATTAACAATATGAAGAAAAAGTCACAAAAGAATACTAAAAATAAATATTATATCAACCTTTTCAAGAAAATTAGATAAGGTTCAGCTTGCGTTGTTTGAAATCCGGGACATGTAGCAATTGAAATTAAGTGTTACAGTTTATACGTAGAAAACTTTAAATAAAACTGAGACTCGAGCTATTACAAGTTCACACACAAATGTACATTTCTTTTGAGAATAAAATATCTTTAACCATACCATTGGTACTTTTTTTAGATAAATCAAATCAAATCAAATAATTTATTTGTAAAACGTAGGTAAAAAGTTACAAACTTAGTGGAAAAGGTATGATAAGTAATACTATGTTTCGCCTACAAAGGCATACAAATATTTGTTTATCACCATCACCTGGCAATATGAAAATTAATTTTTAATTAAATAACAATTTCAATTGTAATTATTATGTTTAGAAATAAAATTAATTATTACCTTAAATATCAATTACATAAATATAAACACATAATAAATAAATCGTCCATTATTGTAGGTACTTAAAACCATTCATTTTATCGACAAAGTATTCGTTGATAGAGTAGTATGTTTTATATATTAAAAAACTCGAAAGCAATTTCTTAAATTTGTCTAAAAGAATATCTTTATTTACATAAACCATTATTTCAGTTTTCCTGGAGATCCGAAAATAAAATATATGGATAGAAGCCACGGCAGGTAAAACCAATAATGTTTTCAGATTAAATATTGCAATGCAACTTCACGTAAAGAAATTGTATACATAACAATAGCACCGGTAAGTCTGATACTGTTAATAGGATTTATTCAACATATGCTAAAGTGATGGCTCAAAAAAAAAGAGGCTACAAATAACAGCACTGAAGAAGAAAATGATATAAGATGGAAACGTGGTAATTACACATAGGCTGCATTAACTGTTTGCTGAGTTTATATCTAACCAAATAGAATATCCTATAAGAGATCATACGTAAAACATAGATATGAAAAATATATCAATATTTGACATCATATCTTGTTGGAAATAAGGGTTGCTAAAAATACCAAACGGCAATTGTTAAACGAATATGTATTTTCCAAGGTTAATGAAAAATAATTTTAAAATTAATCTACTGAAAATATGAAAAATGTGTTATGAAAAGTTGGCAAATGTATATTACCACGTTTAATGATTACTATTACACACACCTTTTAATAAACTTTATTATTCTGTAAATTCTATTTTTTTTTTTTTTTACTAAACGAGGTAAGTACGGCCTTCTTAATATACCAGTAATAATTTTGGTCACTTTTATATTCCTTGCATTCCTCCCAGTTCCACTTTTCGTCTTCACCGAAGTTCTGATAGTGGAGGGCCGCAAGGATCTCTTCTGTATTTAAATCGTCTTAGAGGCCACGCAACGCAACCAGTGGCTGGCGCTGTCGTGACTCTGTTACCCTAAGTGTAGGTGGTGCCGCTGGTCTAATTTTTGCGCTGATTCGTATTCCGTTCGGGACGTAGTCTGAATCACTACCCCTGCATTTTTTTAAGGAAGAGGGGGCAATCGAGCATGCGGCTCACCTGATGTTAAGTGACTACCGCCACTCATGATTAACCGCAACAACAGGGACATTGCAGGTGCGTTTCCGGCCCTTTAGAAAGGAGTAAGCTCTTTTCTTGAAGGTCCCCAGGTCCTATCGGTCCGGTAAATCCCCGGTGGTAAACTATTCCATAAAGAGGTTGTACGCGGAAGAAAACTCCTTTTGAAACGTACAGTGATGGACCGCCAAGCATCCAGATGGTGTGGATGGTATCGGGACGCTTGCCGCGTAGTGCGTTCACGAAATTTGGCGGCTGGAATTAATCCGAACATTTCCTCAGAGCACTCTCCATTGTATTTGCGAAGGAAAATGTAAAGAGATGCAACATCTCTTCACAGTGCCAGGGAATCGAGCCGATCCCCCCCGAACGGGTTCCCGCCTTGTCGTGGCGGGGGGGCTTAGTAGCCGTGGCTTGGTCGGTCCACGGTGAACAAAGAGGAACCCACGTGGCTGGCCCGAGGTGAAGGGCCGGCCTGAGGTGGCCACTCCGAGTGGGCTTGGGGAGCCCACTCCGGATGTGTTCTGGTGGACTGCAGCGAGTGGGGACTCGCGCACCCTCTACCGCTGCAGCCGAGGTGGAGTCGCGGAGGAAGAGGAGTGTTGGTATGGCGATGCGCCACTCGCCCTATCCTTCGCGACTCAAACGGGGCCGCACCGTTGATGCGGTGGTGGTGGGGCTGCGGGGGGAGAGGATTGTCGGTATTGCGAGGCGCCGCTCTCCCTACCCTCCGCAGCCGAATCTTGGTTGGCGGCGGAGCCATAGACCAGATCCGCCGCTGGGGTCGGGAAGGCTAGTACTTCTAAGTGCTCGTTTTTCCTGGCCCCATGGCCTTTGTGCATCGGACGCGGGGGTGTCTGTTGCACAGACGTAATTGGAGGCCGTGGAGGAAGGCGCGCCATGTGTTCTGGTGCGCCTTACCTGGGAAGGAGAACGGGGAGGAATTTTCCTCTCCCGAGGAGGTGCTGCCGTGGGGCGGCAGGCGCTAGTAGGGCCGCGGATGTGTGCGAAAGCGTTCCCGTAGCCCTACCAATATGCGACAAAGGTGGAACAACATGGGGTTTTAGTCGGTGCGAGTCCGACATAACCCGTCCTTGCCCCCGCGAGGCGAGTATGCGTAGGCATTTCCCCATGTAAAAAAAAAAAAAAAAAAAAAAAAAAAAGGGAATCGAGCCGATCGGAAAGCACTTGGTCGTCGACGATTAGAGCCGCTCTGCGCTGGATGCGGTCAAGTAGAAGTAGCTGGTACTGGGGAGCCCCAGCTCAGAGATGGGAACAGTATTCCATGTATGGCCGAACCTGCGCCTTTTAAAGTTGCAGGTGGTGTGCCGGCATGAAACACTGTCTCTGCTGAGTACGCCAAGCTTTTTAGAGGCCAATTTGGCCTTCTCTTCCAAGTGACCACGAAACTGCACGTCACTCGATATGTCGACGTCGAGAATTCCGTTACTGGCTGAGGCAACAATGGGAGTGCCTTGAAACTGAAGAGACACGAAAAAGGGGTTCTTTTTAGCGGTTAACGCGCAAACTTGTGTCTTCTGGGGGTTAAACTGATCCGAGACTCAGTTCAGTAAAGACTCGACTTCAGACACAAGTTTGTCCCGGCACTCGGAGACATTTTCCCGAGAAATATTGGCTCGGCCGGTGTAAAGAGCGTCACCAGTGCTGTCATTATTCATAGCAATAAATGATACGGGTTTGCAACATATCATTGATATGCAGAAGAAACAGCGTTGGCGACAGCACGCAGTCTTGTGGAACACCAGCATTAATAGGCTTGAAATCGGAGCTTGCACCGTCTACAACGACCTTGATGCTCCGATCTGCAAGAAAGCTGGTGATCCAATCGCACATTTTCTCGGGAAGCTCATAGGAAGGGAGCTTCGAAAGAAGCGCTTTGTGCCAAACCCGATTGAAGGCCTTCGCTATGTCCAAACTAACGGCCAATGCCTCCCTCTTGGACTCTACTGCCTGCGCCCATCTGTGAGTTACGTAGACCAGAAGATCACCAGGTGACCGACCACGGCGAAAAACGCATGAGACTCCAAGTCTTCCTCCAGCACCTATCTAGACGGCTCTAAGGTGAGAATCTCATTGGGTGGGGTCACAGTCCCTCCTTTCTCCTTTTCTTTGTCTGTGTTCTGTCACTGCGTCAAGGGCTGCGGCTGATTCAGAGACGTGAGTGGCCGTTTTTCTGCCGTCGCGAGCCTTCTCATGGGTGCAGCGAGCTGGGGCCTGCAGCATGCCTCACCGGAGCACCCCTGGGGGGTGTGAGCCAATGACTTCCCTGGAACAAATGAGGGGGTTTCGAATTAAATTTTTTCAACTATTTCACTGCTCATAAAATAACTAAAAAGAATGTAATTATGTCTGTTGTCAACGTCAACGTCAATGTCACAAAATGACAGCTGTCAACGTCACTGTCAGTGTTATATACAATGACAGCTGTCAGTATCAGAATGGTGGCCACGTGTGAGTACTCACTAACCTAACTAATATTTCACTGACTTATAAATAAAGTACACAAATGATAATAAATTTCACAAACGAAAGTACAATATTTTTTTATATAGGAGAGGGGCCAAACGAGCATACGGCTCACCTGATGGTAGGTGATTACCGCCGTCCATGAGCAACAGCAACACCAGGGGAATTTCAGATGCGTTGTCTGCCTTTTAAAAAGGAGTAGGCTCTTTTCTTTAAGGTCCCTAAGTCGTATCGGTCCGGAAAAATCTCTGGTGGTAGTCGATTCCACAAGGAAGTTGTGCGAGGAAGAAGACTTCTTTTAAATCGCACGGTGGTGGACCGTCAGTCTTACAGATGGTATGGATGATATCGTGAGTCTTGTCGAGATGTGTGATGTGGAAATTGTGCGGCTGGAATTAGTCCGAACAATTCCTCAGAGCACTCCCCGTGGTATATGCGATAAAGCTCTGCGCTGGATGCGATCAAGTGAAAGGAGCTAGCACAGGGGAGCCCCACCCCAGAGATGGAAATTCCTTGTGCAGCCAAACCTGCGCCTTGTAAAGTTGCTGACGATGAGCCGGCATGAAATATTGTCCCGCTCTGCTGAGCACGCCTAGCTTTTTGGAGGCTAATTTGGCCTTCTCTTCCAAGTGACCTCGAAACTGCACGTCACTCGATATGTCGACGCCGAGGATTCCAATACTGGTTGAGGAACAAAGTGAGTGCCTTATAACCAAGGAGATACGACGAAGGGGTTTTTTTTAGCGGTAAACACGCAAAGTTGTGTCTTCTGGGGATTAAACTGGACTAGATTTAGTCGCCTCCAGCCCGAGCCTTTGTTTAACAAAGTCTTGACTTCAGACATAAGTTTTTCGCGGTACTCGGCGACGTTTTCCTGAGAAATTTTAACACCTCTCGTGTGTAAAGCATCACCATTGTTGTCGTCCGCATAGCAATAAATTTTACCGGTTAGCAACATATCATTGATATGCAGAAGAAACAGCATTGGTGTAGCACGCAGCCTTGTGGAAAAGCAGCGTTAATGGGTCTACTACGACCTTGATGCTCTTATCTGCAAGAAAAACTGGTGTTCTAATTGCACAATTTCCAGAGAAGGCCATAGGAAGGAAGCTTCGTAAGAAGCGTTTTGTGCCAAACCCGATAAATGGACTTCGCAGTGTCAAAACTAACGGCTAACGCCTCCCCCTTGACTCTACTGCCTCCACCCATCTATGAGTTAGGTGACGCAGAAGATCATAATACTTCTTTTTAAGAGCGTTGGTATTTGCACTCCAAGACATCGATGCGTAACCTAGGACTGGTAGCACTCCTGCTTATGACGTAATGCAATTTTACGGAGGTATCCAAACCATGGCTAGGTTCTACCTCCGATAGGTACCACCGATGGTGGTATAAAAATTTCCATTCCCTGTAGCACCACATCAGCGACAGAATCAGCAACAACGCTGGGATCATCTATCAAGAAGCAAACCCGCCCCCCAGGGGAGGATGTGAAAAAAGACCGCATGCCGTCCCAATCGGCTAGCCTTTAATGCCAAACACGGCGGCAAATACCCGCATGATCGGTTAAACGTGAATTGGGCCTCTGGCCACCTGCTCTCACCAGACGAAATGTCTGTTTAATCTACTTCACACTGTTCTTCTGTCAGGTCGTTTTACCACCCGGTTCTATCCAGCCCATACGTGCAACAGCAAAAGCTGCCACGTGGCTCTACCTCTAGTTTTCATCCGCTAGTAGTCGATCATACCTTTCTCTTTAGTAAGTTTTGCGGATAACATTTAGCCTAGCCTTTTTTTGTTTCCAGCTATCTGAATACCACATATCGTCAAAATTGGTTGAGTGGCTTGCCATTTTCTTTCATAGCCTTTTACCATAAATTCACGGTTTAATAGTCAATACCGAGTAATTTATAAAGCCAACTTAGTTGTGATAGTTTACCTTTATGTATATAATAATAATAATGTTTATTGATAAACAAAATATGGTAAACACTTATTATCTAATCTTAAGATTAAAGTTTCGGGTAGAACAAACATTTTTTAAAACAATAGAAAATTGGATGCATAAGACGTTGTTTCGTTCAAACAAGAAACAAGTTTCACCACTGAAACTGTAACATTAATTAAGAATGTAATTTATGTTGTGTATTTAATAGCACATTTTAATTTTATTTAAATAAATCTTAAGATTTGAAAAGTTGGAATGAAAAGTGTACACTAAGCGATAAAAATTGCTAGCATTTAAACTAGGCCAAGCCTGTGTCTTAAATACTACTTTCTTCCTTAAAGTAAATTAACATAGAATATACACTTGAACGCTTTACAAATTACTACTTTTTAATAACGTGCTAATAGATGCTATATATATATATATATATATATATATATATATATATATATATATATATATATATATATATATATATATTCAAGTTTTACCGGTAGTAACGATTACCGGTCAATCACTAAACAAGACTACATCCCTTGCTGTGATACCATACTACACTGCTCAAACGCACAAACTAATACTATGCTGTGCATCTTAAACGTGTTTGAAAACTTTATTTACAATAAGAAAACAACAATACTTACTGCCATTGTACTTGCATTTAGTTTGCATACTATTTACTAATAAATATGTTTTAAAATTTAAACGATTTCCTTTTTTTATGACGATTGTGAACATTAATCAAAGTTCTAAAATGTGCAAATTCACTTAGTCTGTCAACACAGTTATTCTTTGTCCCATATACCCCATATCATTTCATCCAACTACGCTGCTACTACACGGTTCAAATAAGTTTTATTTGACACTCTAAAAGTATATAAAAGTAACATACAAAATTTGAAGTAAATCGCTATTTTTGTCCAAAACTGACCCCTACCTAAAATCGAGTTTATGCTTAATTTTAATCATATTTAAGAGTCTTATAAAATAACCTCTGTGACAATGATAGATTGAAATCTTGTAATTCACCTTAATATAATAATCGAACCTTTAAAACTTTGCACCGCCTTCTACTTAATTTAAGGCTACTTAATTTTAATGATTGAAGTCTATATCTTAATATATATAAATTTTGTGTCACGTTGTTTATCCGCGATGGACTCCTAAGCTACTTAACCGATTTTAATCAAATTAGCACACCGTGTGTAGTTTGGTCCAACTTGAGAGATAGGTTAGTTTTTTGCCCATGAATGACTCACAATTTTTTTTCTAATTTAAGGATTTTTAATAGGACATGACAATGGGTCATTGGAAAGGGTAGAACAATGTCTGCCTGGCAAGCTAGTACCTTATATAATTACAAACCTTACTACACCTCACTATTCTCTATAATTTCCCGAAGTTCATTTTGTTGTTTACTTTACTAAAACAATATTGAATTTCGATCATGTGTAAGAGTATTCAAGAATAAACTTTGTGGCTGACATGCACATTGAAATTGAGTTTTGAGCAGGCCGCACTAGAAAACAAATACGAGTGTACAATATTATGAAGGTTGATACTAAAGTGTCATTGTAATATATCATCAAGCAAGTCTTGGTTTCGTTGAGCGCTATCCAAAATATAATGACAAAAAGAAGCTCTTATTGCCTTAATACTAGCGCTGAGCTGTGTGATAATTTGTCTAAGGGTGACCTAGACCTGTAACAAATCAAAAGGTGTTTCACTCAGGATTGAAAATGTTATTAAAAATGTTTGTTTTTTCAAAGAAAATATTATAAATAATACTACTGAATAATACTGCTACTGACCGATTCCTAAAAATTGTAAAATATTATATATCATTATATAATTATAATATATGTCATCGAATAAAACTATTTTTACGGGTTTTATCACGTTTCATTTTTACATATTTTTATTTTCCGACGTTTTAGGTGCTTTGTAGCACCCATAGTCACGATGGGACAATATATAATTATAATATATGTCATTGAATAAAACTATTTTTACGGATTTTATCACGTTTCATTTTTACATATTTTTATTTTCCGACGTTTTGGGTGCTTTGTAGCACCCATAGTCACGATGGGACAATAAGTAAAAATTAAAATTCTTAAAAAATATTTCATTTCAAATTCTGTTTACGTAATTATAAGATTGTGTTGTATCCTAAACATTTATATATATATATATATATATATATATATATATATATATATATATATATATATATATATATATATATATATATATATATATATATATATATATAATTGGAATCTCGGAAACGGCTCCAACGATTTTCATAAAATTTAGTGTCCAGGGAGTTTAGGGGGCAATAAATCGATTTAGCTAGGATTTATTTTCAGAAAATGTATTTTTGTCCGTGTTTTCTAGCAATGAAAAATTGCTACAATATAAGAAGGTAAATTTTGACACTGTGTTAATGATCGTAATAGTTCAAGTGAATATCAAGCGGTCACGAAATCGTAGCCTTGGTTTGCGTCCCGTCTTCGGTCTGATTTTTTTTCTTTTTTTTCAAGTTCCCTTCTCTTTTGTGAGAAAATCTACTATTTCGAGCCCTTTTTTTAGTATTTTTTAAAAATACGAAAATTTTAATTAAACTAATTGCACTCATGATTTTTTGTCTTTTTGCCGATGGGCGTGTAGTGTGTGCTTATATATATGTAAGATAGAATAAGAGAGAGTTAGTAATAAACCTACAGCAAAGACCGCTAGACGTATTATTATTTATTCCCCGAATCTCCTCACATTACGTGGCGACCCTGCCAGTCGTTGCGCTGCTACAATGCAAGCGCACCGCCGGGACCTGCATAAGAAATTGATGTAATTTATCAAATAAATATATAATAATAAAAATAACGTTATACCGCATGTGACACTTAAATTTTTAATTACGAATATAAGAAGAGACTACAATTTTTTTTTGAGAAATCGAAGCCTATACTTAAAGAAAAAATGTTATAGAAGAAATGAAGAAAAGACCTGAAAAATAAATTATACAAGAAGCTCCAGTAACATTGTTATTAAATCAAGAAGACAAGAGAGAAAATTTCCAAGAAAGAAGATTCCAATACACAGAAAACACCTTAATCAAATTTCCCTCAAGAGAAGAGTACTAACTTTATCAAAAATAAATATGAAGGAAAAAAGAAGAGTACGAGGAAGTCCAGGCCCAACCACATCCGGGAGCTAAGAACATCTTCGAGTGCCAGAGCAGCAGAAAGAAGTCAACGAGCGACTAGCCAGGTTCTGTAGCAGGTATAAGTCATCTCGAAAGCACCGAATGTAAGTTTAATTATATAATACTGTCGAAGTTTATTGTCAAATTATATTATTACTTATATAATGTTATACACCGAACTGGGGAAAGAAATTTTTTAAATCATTCATTAAAAAAATAGGATTTTTTTAGAATTAGTACTATTAATAGAAAAATTCGAAATTATGTATTATACCGCAATAATTTATCGGTAAATAACTACTTAATAGTGATAATAATAATATTTGTTGTGCAATGGTGTTTAAGTATAATTTAGTTCTACATATTCTACCATAGTAATGTGTAAATTTTAATGGACAAGTAACCATAACAATATTTATTGAAATTTTAACAACATACATATAATTATTCAATATTTTTTAATTGATGTGGTAACTTTCTAATTAATTATGTAACAGCTTCAGAGGAAATACCAACGTTAGATTATTATTATAGCTCAATGTCATATACTTGGTGTAATCATTAATTTGTCAATCATTATATTTTATAAATTGTAAATGTTACAACCAATTATCATTAATTTGTTTATGTCAAATTATCTCAATCTTATCTCAAATTCTATATGAAGTTATATTCCAAAAAAATTGACGTGCAATTAAAAAAATATTATTTATTACTAAGTAGGTCGTTATCGTGTAAGAGTTCTATTTATAAGGAATAATAATCATAACATATACATGTACATAATACGGCATATCCTTAGTAGGGTACACATCGTAATTAAAACGGATAGGAAAAGTGACTAGAAAAATGCTATTCTATCATAAAGTATGTACGTCGCCGGCCTAAGAGAGATTTAAAACTAATGTTTCTTAACTGAGTTAAACGTTGAATGAAAAAAATATCCATTTCATACAAAAATTAGCAATGATGTGTTTTAAAGGTGTGAGGAATGAAAAAAAGAAATGCTTAAAAGTGGAATACGAATGATTGAGTGGTTAAGTTTCGTCAATATTGGACTGATCACCCAAATATTTGATGATGCTTAAACTAGTAGTATTGAAGCCGTTAGAAGCAAGAATTATGCATACATACATACATAAACACTCACGCCTGTCACCCAGAGGGGTAGGCAGAGACTGACTTCCATTTGACACGATCCTGACATACCTCTTTCGCCTCCTTTACATCCATATATCTACGCATACATGCTCGTCGGTTAAGGGTACTTTTAACGTGGCCCATTTTCAAAATATCGCCAATTTGGTCGATAAACTTTTTTCTAGGGTGTCCCTTCCCGACTCTGCCGTTCACATCTGCCATATAAATTTGCTTTGTCACTCTTTCCTCATTCATTCTTTCTACGTGACCAAACCACCGAAGCATTTCTTTCTTAATCCTGGTCACAACATCATCTTGCATACCACATTTATCTCTTATCCGCAATTTCTCACCCTGTCATTCAGATTCAACCCTAGCATACTCCTTAAAAACTGCATTTCTACAGTGTTTATTCTACTTTCGTGCTTCTTCTGCCACATCCAGCTTTCGCTACCATACATTAAAGTAGGGACTTACAAGAATTACGCATGGAAACAATAGATATAAAAGATAATAATTGACCTTAATAAATAGGTAATGGAGAGATACGGGAACGTCCATCACTGGTATAACATATAGTTCTCGAGCAGAGTATGTTTCCGTGATTGGATGATAAAATCGGGCGTAGCGGGTACTAGGGAACAGTACCTTCAGTACAAGTGATGTACACGAGTTTACTCATATTAGTACTGTTAGGGACCAGAGAAGTCTTAAATTTGTTACCCTTAATAATGGTACATGGAGGTCATATCCTTCATTGGATCACAGTGTGAACTTAGTTTTCCTCCGTGACAGTTGTTAGAGTTCTTTGAAAATGACTTAAACGTAGACCTCAAGGTTGTGCGCACAATCCAAGGTACATTTTACCTTGATATAGAAAAAAAAAGTTTATGTACCAATAAAATGAAACGAATGTTACGAAAATGTAATATAATACCTCAGACCTCAGAGGCTCATATTTATAAAGTACCCGCGTGATAAAAATCAAGAAATAAAATATAAATTACATGAATTAATACTCCGATCCCCGGTATCTAATAAATAAATAAATATATAAGTGAATAGAGAGAAAGCGAGCAAGCTAAAGGTCAAAAATATTAGGAAGAAATAAAAGAAAGTACGTACAAGAATTATGGAAAAAAGGCCTATTAATCGACAAAAATACAGGATAATAAGGGGATCCCCGAGCAAATCAAAAAGTGTGTAGTTATTTTGCATTTCTGTATAAGGATTATTAATGCTACCCAAAATGCGACTTACAAGTTACAAATGTAATAACTATGGGGATCGATTTACACAACTACGCGAAAATATGTTGTGTGTGTATGTATTGTGCGCGTAATTGTTTAACCACATTTGTATATGAATTTACGAGATATTTTTTTTTTCATATTTAAACACATTAATTTTATGTACAATAAATCTGGTTGATATTTTTTGTCATATTTTTTATGTAAAATTTGTACATTTTAAACTATATTTGGTTTAAATTTTGCTTAAAAAATAAAGTCGAAAGTGTATCGATACATACATACATACATATACATTATTATAAATTTATTAATGTAATAGTACTCTTTTTACGTTTTTTTTACAAAAGACAACGAAACCTAAAATTATGTTATCTGTTTGTAATAAAATCGCCTTTTTCAATGTTAATAAATACTCCGTAAAACAAACTTGAGCTGTGTACCTAGTAGGTAGTGTTTTCTTTTTTTTATATAAATTTCATGTCATGAAAAAATGAGAGAGTCGAAATTATAAATAACTTAATTAACGATTTCTTGTTAATATACCTATGTAAAAGTATAATACTTCTACAAAATGAATTTAAAATTGAATTTAACAATCTATATTTAGAGGTACAAACTGGGAAAGTTACATTCATTTTATTTATAATATCATTTTAATGCATGGTTAAAACTAGGTACCATTATACAATGTAATCGAAAAAACGTTCCCATGAATGTTCATGGGAACGTTTTTTCGATACAATGTAATCGAAAAAACGTCCCCATGAATGTTCATGGGAACGTTTTTTCGATTACATTGTATAATGGTACCTAGTTTTAACCATGCATTAAAATGATATTATAAATAAAATGAATGTAACTTTCCCAGTTTGTACCTCTAAATATAGATTGTTAAATTCAATTTTAAATTCATTTTGTAGAAGTATTATACTTTTACATAGGTATATTAACAAGAAATCGTTAATTAAGTTATTTATAATTTCGACTCTCTCATTTTTTCATGACATGAAATTTATATAAAAAAAAGAAAACACTACCTACTAGGTACACAGCTCAAGTTTGTTTTACGGAGTATTTATTAACATTGAAAAAGGCGATTTTATTACAAACAGATAACATAATTTTAGGTTTCGTTGTCTTTTGTAAAAAAAAAATTGTTCATTATTTTAAAATATTAAAATTCTTATACCTACTACTATATCATATTTATAACATAATAAAATTAAAATAAAATATCGTAAACACCGTAATTTAAAAAAAAAATAACTTTCTATCTCTGTATTTAAATTTATTAAACAATCATCAAATTCCTTACGTAATTGTATTGAATCTTTAAGTTTTTGTTGTGAAATAATTTTAGTTCTGCTGCATAACTTTTAAAATTTTCATATATAACTATTAATTCACTAGACTGAAAATACAGTTTTTAAAAAAAATAGTTATCAAAAATATTATAAGGTGCTTACAATTTTCTTTATTCTTAAACTGAAACTATATTATTCAGTTTAATGTTTAGTTTCAGTTTAAGAATAAGTATGTACTTAGAAATTAAAACAAAGGTGTCACGAACTGCTTACGTGGCTGAGATTTTAAGTTGTATTTGATGATTATGTTGCACTAGGACCGCCGTGAGACAAAACGTGTTATATTAAACGACTATCATTTTTGCCTACTAACGTCTATATGTAATGCAAAGATTAGATTCTTTTGACCAAAGTTAGATACTACATACATAATTAGTAACATCCTACTAATTATGCAAATCGATGTGACAAGTATTGCGACATAAACAATTAATAAAAATATATGTGGCAATGGTTATAACCGATTTTTAGGATATTCCACTTTTCATAGAGTTTATTTAGATTTAGTAGGGCCTTAATGTAAGAATAGTTTTAATAATGTTTATATACTCACACTACAGTGTGGTTTAAATAAGTATGCTGAAGTTTATCCGCTTAAAACTAAGGATACTATTTCAATGGCATTAGCTTCTTTTAGATTTGTTAAGATTTAAAATGAATAATATAGTTTCAGTTTAAGAATAGAGAAAATTGTAAGCACCTTATAATATTTTTGATAACTATTTTTTTTTAAAAACTGTATTTTCAGTCTAGTGAATTAATAGTTATATATGAAAATTTTAAAAGTTATGCAGCAGAACTAAAATTATTTCACAACAAAAACTTAAAGATTCAATACAATTACGTAAGGAATTTGATGATTGTTTAATAAATTTAAATACAGAGATAGAAAGTTATTTTTTTTTAAATTACGGTGTTTACGATATTTTATTTTAATTTTATTATGTTATAAATATGATATAGTAGTAGGTATAAGAATTTTAATATTTTAAAATAATGAACAATTTTTTTATACAGCAAGTTATGTTACATTTAAAAAAATATTTTTGTGAATGATTTTTTTTTCTTTTTGCGGATGGGCGTGTAGTGTGTGCTTATATATATGTAGGATAGAATAAGAGAGAGAGAGAGAGTTAGTAATAAACCTACAGCAAAGACCACTAAACGTACTATTATTTATTCCCCGAATCTCCCCACATTACACAGTTCAGTTTTTCTATTATGGCAATAAGATCAAAAAATATTATTTATGTTTCATCAGTATGTAATTTGTATCTAAATGTAATTTAAAAAAAACCGATCAAAGCTCGGTCATCCGGGTACTTATTTAAATGTATCATTGATTTATCTGAAACGGATCTATTTGAATAAAATTTTGTATTTACATATATAATAAGTTGGTTTCCAAGTTCATATAGATTGACTTTATGTCTGTAAAAATTATATGTTTATTCCTAACGCCAAACAAGGTCTGTTCGCTCAGCGCTGCCCCTGAAATTTATTATTTCTGCTCTTAAATTGGAGTAAAAATTAGAAATACGTCACTAATGTTTGAATAGGTAATCAATCTTATATTATTTCTTTAGATACGAGAAGCGTTTCTTTTTTAATTTAAAATAACACCGTTTATTCGTGCCACTGCTAGACACAGGTTTCCTCAGTATGTCTTATTCTACGTTTTGCACATGGTAAAACTGCACTTAAAATAGCAATAAGTAAATAAAATGGTGCTATCAGGGATCGAACTCTAGTTACATGCGTATTATGAAAATTAAGGCTTAACCCATGAACTAACATCGTACTATTTCATTATATTTTGTTGTGTAACTTTGTGCTCATAATAACACAATGTTACAGAATACCAAAAATTCTACCAGCCCTTTATAAATTTACATAAAATAATGTTTATTTGAACATAATAATAGTCATTTTAAGAGGAAATGATGGCATCAAATTATTTTGATGAATTGGTTTTTAACAGTGCTGTAGCAGTCGCACTGTACCCGAAAGACCTAAGGAGACAACTGCAGCTCGAATTGATTATTATTATTATTACTATTCCTTTATTTCAGAAAATATTACATACTAGCTGGTTCCCAACGCATGGCTGCCGTTGAAGAAATGATTGTGGAAATAACGTCTAAAATTTAGAAGATTTATATTGTTTAGTTAGGAATTTTAGTACAATCATTGAAGTCTAATGATAAATAGCCTCCTACAAAAACGTAGTTAATATTTTTTTTGTAAAATGAAAGTAAGAAGGTTTTTCGAATGTTCGTTAAATTTGTTTGCTAGATGTTTGATAACATGGTAACATATAATAAAACTGGATAATTATAGTAATTTTAGAAGGTTCTATTTTATTTATTTTCTTGAAATATTTGTTTAGGGTCTATCTAGGGTTATCGATAAAAATGATATAGTAAAAAAATTGCTTTAGTATATGCATTATCCTAGGAAAGACTGAGAAATTCGTTTGTATAGACTATGCTTCGACCGGATATCTACTATTATGGCTCAGTAGCGTATTTGCTTAGCATTTGAAAGCAGTGCTGCAGGCTACAAATTCTGTTGCCACACCAAATTAATATTACACGTTTAATAAAGAGCAATGGTGAGAGGCTAATTTTTCATCCACATTACACAAACCGTGTCGGTTTTAATTCCTGCAGGCAGCAATGAAATTGTTAATTGCAATTACTTATATAATATACTTATATATATATATATATATATAATATAATTACTAATATAATAAATATAATGTACTTAAGTACTGATTTATCACGTGCTCTGCGGTAAAGAAAATTATCGCCATATAATATATGGCTTAGTGTATGGTTAGGTATGGCAGCAAAAGCCTGGTAGTAAAATAAACGCTATAGAAAAGCGGTTACTTCGATAAGAAGTACTTTAGTTAAATGTCAATTTAATTGAGTGATTACGAATAAATGTAAATATAATGTCTTGTTATTTATGGCTATATTTTTTAAATTTTTATTTAAATGTCTATGAAATTGTATTGAAGCTTATGCTTCTTACAATAGCTAATAGTAAAATTTCCTTCAAATGTTATTGATATAATAAATACCGTTTTTATAACGTCGTTATGATGTTATTTATAACAAGTGATAAAATTGCGTACTATGGCTATACGGAAACTGTAATTTCTGCGCCACAAATAATTCGGCTAGACTCCAGTCTAAATCATGTGGGACCAAGCTCTCACAGAAAAACACTGCAGCTATAATGTCTGCACTACAAAGATATAGGCTAGGATGTGTTAGGATCACGCTTTCACAGAAACACACTACACCTATAATGTCTGCGTCACAAATGATCGGCTAGATTAGAGTAGGACTCTCTAGGAATTAATCTCACAGAAACACACTGTAGATATTATATCTGCTCCAAAAATGGGTTGGCTAGACTGTTGGCTAGACAAATCGGTGGGATAGACTGAGGTATGACCACACTCTCATTTATACGTGGTAGAGCCACACTGCAGCTATATTATGGTTGTAGCATGAATGGGTCAGCTCGACCGGGGAAGGAACACGTTCTCACAGAATCTCAACGTAAAATAGCAGCTTGATGCTGCTATATTTTGTATGGTGAGTGCAGATAACTGGAGACCCGTTCTCTGGAATCGAGGCATTCAATCATAGTCCTCAAGAGTAACAATGCATCCGCATTTCGATTCATAATTGAGGTTAAATTAAGATATCTATGGACCGCAGCATATACTTACCATTAGGTAGACAGTGTGCTCGTTTGTCACTCTCATTCTATAAAAAAGACTCTCACAGATACACTGCAACTTTAATGTCTGCGCCACGAATAGATCGGCCAGACTAAGGTGTGATCAAGCTTTTACAGAAAATCAGCATGAAACAGCAGCATAATGGTGCTATGCTTTGTATGGTGACTGTAGAGAACCGGTCACCCTTCTTACTGGTTACAAGGAATAATCTTAGTTCTCAGATGTGTCACAATACGTGTGAATTTCCATTCTGAATCGAGGTAAGATGTAGATGTCTATGGGCCATAGGATGGGCCACTTACTATCAGATATATTGCAAACTCGCTTGCTCCTTTATTCTATAAAAAAGAAACTTTTACATGATGATGATTTTATAATATTATTTTGGAAAAAATAAACGTATATAAAATGTATTATCTCTTATAAATAATAACAGATATATTTGTTTTACTTGCCTTTTAGTAACTTCACTATGAAACCGACTTTGATATACTTACAATTTTGATGATTTATATTAAAATATAAATCATCAAAATTGTGAGTATATCAAATTGAATGCCCTTTGTTATACTTAACTTTTCACAAGCTAGACGACGAAAATTAGTAAGTAAAAAAGAAAAACTGATTCGTTTTATAAAAAGTCTATAGGGTAATAAATTGCGCTTGTTTGAATAATGAGCTTAAAGTTTTCTAATTTTTTATGCGCTCCGCGCTGGTCTCCTTTCCCTCAGGCAACTAGGCCTCTACCCAAATTTCTTCCGTGTAGAATAATTTATCATATTTCTTGAGACTCTCCTTTTATAATTCTTTATTTTGATGCTTAAAAAGGTCTGCTGAAAAGGTCCTCCGTCGAATTTAGTTTTTATTCTGTACTAATAGCTTACTAGCCAAATATAAAAATATTTTAAATGCATGTTTGAAGTCGTATATTATTAAAAATCTGACTAAAAGCTGGGATATTTGCTCCTGTATCTGTATGATATATACCGTTAGAGTCTATTAAAGTTCACTGCTGAACATAGGCATCCCAGTTGCCACGCTATCCAAAAGTGTTGGCAACCGCAGCTTTTTATTTTTATTCATTGTTAGGAAGCCGCTTCCGCTCATTTCTTAATTTGTTTCCCTCTGAAACCTCATCGATACCCACGGGATGATATGGGGTAGTGAATATTCTTACACCGCCACTACAAGTTACGCTATAATGTATAATAAATAAAAAATACGATAAATGAGCCGTTGTCACGAGCCAGCGTCTGCCAGCCCCAGTTTTATGCCCACTGGCACAAATTGTTAATTGCAATTTGAAACACAGATTTAGCATGTACTTACCAGTGGGCCTTTTTTTCAAATTTACAACAAAATGTTTTATACAATTAAATATGAAAACATTTAGAAACAGCATGGTTCTTATACGTGGTTGAGCCATGCTGCAGTTATATTTGTAATATTTTTGTAGCACGAATGGGTCGGCTCGACCGGGGAAGGACCACGCTCTCTCAGAATACCAGCGTAAAATAGTAGCTTAATGCTGCTGTGTTTCGAATGGTGAGTGTAGAGAACTGGAGACCCTTTTTACTTGAAATGAGGCAATCCATCTTAGTCCTCACGGGTGACAAGGCATCTGCATTTTGATTCGTAATCAGGGATAGATGTAGATGTCTATGGCCCACAGCAACCACTTACTGTCAGGGTGACTGTGTGCTCGTTTGTCGCCCCATCCTATATAAAAGAATAAAACACTAATAATTAAACACACTAATTCACTTTATTCCGCCCCGAAGCTTCGCTTGTCTCGCCAAATCCAATACTGCCCCGATCGCATCTTGCAGCGCCTATATATACAAACTAGCAATGAAGCATCCGGAATATTCAAGTAAATGCGCGCAAAGCGACGAGTGTTCAAGTGTAGATTTTCTAGAAACTTAGTTCTTCGGATGGCGCTGTCGGTTGAAAGATTTGTGACATTTTCTGCAAAGCTCCCCTCGCTCTCGTTCCTGACACTAGATGGCGCTAGTGTATGACGTTGAATTATTCACGCAACAATATATATATGTATATATATAGTAAACACCTCATTCCCGTGGGTTATTATCAATCATGTACTTTTTAGTGGTATAATTAGCCTTATAAAACAATTTTGACTTAATAAAAATAGTATTATTAAAAAATATATAAAATATACCTAGGTCTTGTACATATTTTTGTAAGGAAAACATCGTATAAAAATCTGCATTTTAAAGATATAAAATATTTCAATGGAAACAAACCCTGAGAGTGTTTACGCGTTTACCGCTTAAATGAACTCTTACGTCGTATCTTTACAATTTAACTCCCTTTACTGTCTCAGCCAGCATCGGTATTCTCGACGTTGGCTTTAGAACTTCCAAGAAAAGAGCCTTTCCACCCCTAGCGGTCTCATGAGACTGCGGCCATATTCCGTCAATTCCCTAGCGGTCCTATAGCATTTTAACCCATAAAAACTTATTAGAGACTACTTTTCTATTATTTTATGTAGTTTGGCATCATATAATCAATATGAAATACTCTATCCTCTAGTGCAATAATAAAAGTGTTATCCTATGAGTATTTATTTATAATCTACGTTCATTTCGTACGCCATTTTCGCGTGAATGTTATTGTGTTAATTTTTGAATTATTCTAGTGTTTTAGTATAGTGTTTTCTTATAAAATTGTAACGAAAGTTTTTGTGTGAATATAATTTATCTTTTTACGTAAATATTTCCGAGTAATATATGTGGAAATAATTGCGATTTTCACGCTGCTGACGTTCGCTTTGTATGTTATTTTTGTTATCAAAATACAATAAAATCTTTTTGTAATGAAGTAAAACCTGACTTTTGTTTAGACCACAGGATAGAAAATTCGGTATAAATTTTAGAATGCTAAATTTCTTCATGGAAAAGTAGTCTCTAAATATAAGTTTTAATGGTTTTAAGTGCTGTGGGTGGGTGCAGTCGCATGCGACCGCTCGGAATTTACCGGGCATGGGATTTTTATGGTGTTTGAAGGATTAAAAGGCCGGCAATACACTAACAATTCCTCTGAAATAGTTGTTCAAGAACGCTTGTAGGCACTTAATATCAGGTGGTCCGCTTGCTTGTTTTCAACCTACATTTTAACTTATTTGGTTGCCAACCCGCTTGCCAAGCATGGTATCTATGGTAAATATTTAGGAAACAATATTTGGAGAGATATATGTTAAAAATTAGACTGTCATAGGCTATAGTGAATAAATTAGTGAATGTGATACGCCATTGTGATACTGTATCTGATAATTCCCGTACCACACGAAACCTCGTATCTTTAATCAATACGACTCTTTTTCCGCCTAGGGGTATGTCTAAGTAAATACCACCCTCATATATTTATTTATGACTTTAAGCAACAATGTCTGCAGTTCCGGTCTGGAAGGTATAGTGAACCAATATAATTATAGACCGTGAATTCCATCTTAATGCTGAGCGGTGACAACGCATGTAGCGTTCTTGTATTCTTGTGGTTTCAGGTGTCCATGGGCTGAAGTAGTCACTTACCATCAGATGCACTGTGAGTTCTTTTGTCCGTTCAATTTTATAAAAATAAAATCCTATTCACCACCAATCATATACACCTGTTGTGACGAATAGTACGGGCATGTGACATACGTATAACGATATACGACAATGCGATACGACACCTGATACGCCGCGTCCCACCTTTAGTCAAAGAGCACCCACCACTACACGGTCTAGAAAAGTGAGGGCGTAGAAAAGATACGAATATCGAAAGAAAATCTGTAGCGTCCATATAAAAAATGTATTGCCGATGCTATACGGTTATGTGCGGTCGCAAACGATACGGCTAGTAAAACAATATAGTTGAAATTATCGTTTACACCTAAGATATTCCGTTTACACCTAATCAAGATATGACGGACTTTATTCTGTCTAAAAAAATAGAAACAATCGACGCCGTCCAAATTTTTCTTCATACGATGCCTTATTATTTTTTTTGTAAAGTAGTGTAATGAAATTATTATTATTTAGAGAGATAATTTATTTTGTGTGTGTTTGCAGACACTAATTTCGAAGAACGACAGACTATACACGTAGTTATTGTATTTTTCTTTTAAAATAATTTTATATATTACGGCGACGCAAAAGCTCGCTTTTTTCAGTTTTATAGAATAAAGAAAACAAATGCGCACACTGTCTACCTGATTGTAAGTGGATGCTGTGGCCAATAATAGAACACTATATCTATCCTCGACTAAGAATCAAAACGCAGTCACCCCTGATGGCTAAGATAGAATGCGTCGTTTTCAGTAAAATGGGTTTCCAATTCTCACAGAATTTTAGTCAATGACGATACGAAAACATCCTTGTCGAAAATTTGTGCGTAGGCCGTATCCTAAATTTTATTGATAACGTGGAATTCAAAGATATAGATCAAAAAATATTATTTATGTTTCATCAGTATGTAATTTGTATCTAAATGTAATTTAAAAAAAACCGATCAAAGCTCGGTCATCCGGGTACTTATTTAAATGTATCATTGATTTATCTGAAACGGATCTATTTGAATAAAATTTTGTATTTACATATATAATAAGTTGGTTTCCAAGTTCATATAGATTGACTTTATGTCTGTAAAAATTATATGTTTATTCCTAACGCCAAACAAGGTCTGTTCGCTCAGCGCTGCCCCTGAAATTTATTATTTCTGCTCTTAAATTGGAGTAAAAATTAGAAATACGTCACTAATGTTTGAATAGGTAATCAATCTTATATTATTTCTTTAGATACGAGAAGCGTTTCTTTTTTAATTTAAAATAACACCGTTTATTCGTGCCACTGCTAGACACAGGTTTCCTCAGCATGTCTTATTCTACGTTTTGCACATGGTAAAACTGCACTTAAAATAGCAATAAGTAAATAAAATGGTGCTATCAGGGATCGAACTCTAGTTACATGCGTATTATGAAAATTAAGGCTTAACCAAACTTAACTAACATCGTACTATTTCATTATATTTTGTTGTGTAACTTTGTGCTCATAATAACACAATGTTACAGAATACCAAAAATTCCACCAGCCCTTTATAAATTTACATAAAATAATGTTTATTTGAACATAATAATAGTCATTTTAAGAGGAAATGATGGCATCAAATTATTTTGATGAATTGGTTTTTAACAGTGCTGTAGCAGTCGCACTGTACCCGAAAGACCTAAGGAGACAACTGCAGCTCGAATTGATTATTATTATTATTACTATTCCTTTATTTCAGAAAATATTACATACTAGCTGGTTCCCAACGCATGGCTGCCGTTGAAGAAATGATTGTGGAAATAACGTCTAAAATTTAGAAGATTTATATTGTTTAGTTAGGAATTTTAGTACAATCATTGAAGTCTAATGATAAATAGCCTCCTACAAAAACGTAGTTAATATTTTTTTTGTAAAATGAAAGTAAGAAGGTTTTTCGAATGTTCGTTAAATTTGTTTGCTAGATGTTTGATAACATGGTAACATATAATAAAACTGAATAATTATAGTAATTTTAGAAGGTTCTATTTTATTTATTTTCTTGAAATATTTGTTTAGGGTCTATCTAGGGTTATCGATAAAAATGATATAGTAAAAAAATTGCTTTAGTATATGCATTATCCTAGGAAAGACTGAGAAATTCGTTTGTATAGACTATGCTTCGACCGGATATCTACTATTATGGCTCAGTAGCGTATTTGCTTAGCATTTGAAAGCAGTGCTGCAGGCTACAAATTCTGTTGCCACACCAAATTAATATTACACGTTGAATAAAGAGCAATGGTGAGAGGCTAATTTTTCATCCACATTACACAAACCGTGTCGGTTTTAATTCCTGAAGGTGGCAATGAAATTGTTAATTGAATTTTAAGTAATGATTTATCACGTGCTCTGCGGTAAAGAAAATTATCGCCATATTAATACTTTACCATTAAAATACAAAATAATGAAAGTAAACGAAATGGAAGTGTAGTAAAGTAAATATTAATGAAACGAAAACCATTGTTTTGAAAGAAAACACAGTAAAACAATGAGTGAAATAAGAAAAGAATTAGAGTTAGATGAGCAAGTGGATGAATTCGTTTAATTACGCTTCTTATCCGAGATGTAGGGCACAAAGTGAATGGGGCTCTTCACTCTATTGTAGGAAGCTAGAAACATACATTATTATACGTATTATTATACATATATACATATTACACTAAAAGCACATATGAAAATGCACTACATTGTGGTAGTCACCACGTTAATATATGGCTTAGTGTATGGTTAGGTATGGCAGCAAAAGCCTGGTAGTAAAATAAACGCTATAGAAAAGCGGTTACTTCGATAAGAAGTACTTTAGTTAAATGTCAATTTAATTGAGTGATTACGAATAAATGTAAATATAATGTCTTGTTATTTATGGCTATATTTTTTTAAATTTTTATTTAAATGTCTATGAAATTGTATTGAAGCTTATGCTTCTTACAATAGCTAATTGTAAAATTTTCTTCAAATGTTATTGATATAATAAATACCGTTTTTATAACGTCGTTATGATGTTATTTATAACAAGTGATAAAATTGCGTACTATGGCTATACGGAAACTGTAATTTCTGCGCCACAAATAGTTCGGCTAGACTCCAGTCTAAATCATGTGGGACCAAGCTCTCACAGAAAAACACTGCAGCTATAATGTCTGCACTACAAAGATATAGGCTAGGATGTGTTAGGATCACGCTTTCACAGAAACACACTACACCTATAATGTCTGCGTCACAAATGATCGGCTAGATTAGAGTAGGACTCTCTAGGAATTAATCTCACAGAAACACACTGTAGATATTATATCTGCTCCAAAAATGGGTTGGCTAGACTGTTGGCTAGACAAATCGGTGGGATAGACTGAGGTATGACCACACTCTCATTTATACGTGGTAGAGCCACACTGCAGCTATATTATGGTTGTAGCATGAATGGGTCAGCTCGACCGGGGAAGGAACACGTTCTCACAGAATCTCAACGTAAAATAGCAGCTTGATGCTGCTATATTTCGTATGGTGAGTGCAGATAACTGGAGACCCGTTCTCTGGAATCGAGGCATTCAATCATAGTCCTCAAGAGTAACAATGCATCCGCATTTCGATTCATAATTGAGGTTAAATTAAGATATCTATGGACCGCAGCATATACTTACCATTAGGTAGACAGTGTGCTCGTTTGTCACTCTCATTCTATAAAAAAGACTCTCACAGATACACTGCAACTTTAATGTCTGCGCCACGAATAGATCGGCCAGACTAAGGTGTGATCAAGCTTTTACAGAAAATCAGCATGAAACAGCAGCATAATGGTGCTATGCTTTGTATGGTGACTGTAGAGAACCGGTCACCCTTCTTACTGGTTACAAGGAATAATCTTAGTTCTCAGATGTGTCACAATACGTGTGAATTTCTATTCTGAATCGAGGTAAGATGTAGATGTCTATGGGCCATAAGATGGGCCACTTACTATCAGATATATTGCAAACTCGCTTGCTCCTTTATTCTATAAAAAAGAAACTTTTACATGATGATGATTTTATAATATTATTTTGGAAAAAATAAACGTATATAAAATGTATTATCTCTTATAAATAATAACAGATATATTTGTTTTACTTGCCTTTTAGTAACTTCACTATGAAACCGACTTTGATATACTTACAATTTTGATGATTTATATTAAAATATAAATCATCAAAATTGTGAGTATATCAAATTGAATGCCCTTTGTTATACTTAACTTTTCACAAGCTAGACGACGAAAATTAGTAAGTAAAAAGAAAAACTGATTCGTTTTATAAAAAGTCTATAGGGTAATAAATTGCGCTTGTTTGAATAATGAGCTTAAAGTTTTCTAATTTTTTATGCGCTCCGCGCTGGTCTCCTTTCCCTCAGGCAACTAGGCCTCTACCCAAATTTCTTCCGTGTAGAATAATTTATCATATTTCTTGAGACTCTCCTTTTATAATTCTTTATTTTGATTGCTTAAAAAGGTCTGCTGAAAAGGTCCTCCGTCGAATTTAGTTTTTATTCTGTACTAATAGCTTAGTAGCCAAATATAAAAATATTTTAAATGCATGTTTGAAGTCGTATATTATTAACAATCTGACTAAAAGCTGGGATATTTGCTCCTGTATCTGTATGATATATACCGTTAGAGTCTATTAAAGTTCACTGCTGAACATAGGCATCCCAGTTGCCACGCTATCCAAAAGTGTTGGCAACCGCAGCTTTTTATTTTTATTCATTGTTAGGGAGCCGCTTCCGCTCATTTCTTAATTTGTTTCCCTCTGAAACCTCATCGATACCCACGGGATGATATGGGGTAGTGAATATTCTTACACCGCCACTACAAGTTACGCTATAATGTATAATAAATAAAAAATACGATAAATGAGCCGTTGTCACGAGCCAGCGTCTGCCAGCCCCAGTTTTATGCCCACTGGCACAAATTGTTAATTGCAATTTGAAACACAGATTTAGCATGTACTTACCAGTGGGCCTTTTTTTCAAATTTACAACAAAATGTTTTATACAATTAAATATGAAAACATTTAGAAACAGCATGGTTCTTATACGTGGTTGAGCCATGCTGCAGTTATATTTGTAATATTTTTGTAGCACGAATGGGTCGGCTCGACCGGGGAAGGACCACGCTCTCTCAGAATACCAGCGTAAAATAGTAGCTTAATGCTGCTGTGTTTCGAATGGTGAGTGTAGAGAACTGGAGACCCTTTTTACTTGAAATGAGGCAATCCATCTTAGTCCTCACGGGTGACAAGGCATCTGCATTTTGATTCGTAATCAGGGATAGATGTAGATGTCTATGGCCCACAGCAACCACTTACTGTCAGGGTGACTGTGTGCTCGTTTGTCGCCCCATCCTATATAAAAGAATAAAACACTAATAATTAAACACACTAATTCACTTTATTCCGCCCCGAAGCTTCGCTTGTCTCGCCAAATCCAATACTGCCCCGATCGCATCTTGCAGCGCCTATATATACAAACTAGCAATGAAGCATCCGGAATATTCAAGTAAATGCGCGCAAAGCGACGAGTGTTCAAGTGTAGATTTTCTAGAAACTTAGTTCTTCGGATGGCGCTGTCGGTTGAAAGATTTGTGACATTTTCTGCAAAGCTCCCCTCGCTCTCGTTCCTGACACTAGATGGCGCTAGTGTATGACGTTGAATTATTCACGCAACAATATATATATGTATATATATAGTAAACACCTCATTCCCGTGGGTTATTATCAATCATGTACTTTTTAGTGGTATAATTAGCCTTATAAAACAATTTTGACTTAATAAAAATAGTATTATTAAAAAATATATAAAATATACCTAGGTCTTGTACATATTTTTGTAAGGAAAACATCGTATAAAAATCTGCATTTTAAAGATATAAAATATTTCAATGGAAACAAACCCTGAGAGTGTTTACGCGTTTACCGCTTAAATGAACTCCTACGTCGTATCTTTACAATTTAACTCCCTTTACTGTCTCAGCCAGCATCGGTATTCTCGACGTTGGCTTTAGAACTTCCAAGAAAAGAGCCTTTCCACCCCTAGCGGTCTCATGAGACTGCGGCCATATTCCGTCAATTCCCTAGCGGTCCCATAGCATTTTAACCCATAAAAACTTATTAGAGACTACTTTTCTTTTATTTTATGTAGTTTGGCATCATATAATCAATATGAAATACTCTATCCTCTAGTGCAATAATAAAAGTGTTATCCTATGAGTATTTATTTATAATCTACGTTCATTTCGTACGCCATTTTCGCGTGAATGTTATTGTGTTAATTTTTGAATTATTCTAGTGTTTTAGTATAGTGTTTTCTTATAAAATTGTAACGAAAGTTTTTGTGTGAATATAATTTATCTTTTTACGTAAATATTTCCGAGTAATATATGTGGAAATAATTGCGATTTTCACGCTGCTGACGTTCGCTTTATATGTTATTTTTGTTATCAAAATACAATAAAATCTTTTTGTAATGAAGTAAAACCTGACTTTTGTTTAGACCACTGGATAGAAAATTCGGTATAAATTTTATAATGCTAAATTTCTTCATAGAAAAGTAGTCTCTAAATATAAGTTTTAATGGTTTTAAGTGCTGTGGGTGGGTGCAGTCGCATGCGACCGCTCGGAATTTACCGGGCATGGGATTTTTATGGTGTTTGAAGGATTAAAAGGCCGGCAATACACTAACAATTCCTCTGAAATAGTTGTTCAAGAACGCTTGTAGGCACTTAATATCAGGTGGTCCGCTTGCTTGTTTTCAACCTACATTTTAACTTATTTGGTTGCCAACCCGCTTGCCAAGCATGGTATCTATGGTAAATATTTAGGAAACAATATTTGGAGAGATCTATGTTAAAAATTAGACTTTCATAGGCTCTAGTGAATAAATTAGTGAATGTGATACGCCATTGTGATATTGTATCTGATAATTCCCGTACCACACGAAACCTCGTATCTTTAATCAATACGACTCTTTTTCCGCCTAGGGGTATGTCTAAGTAAATACCACCCTCATATATTTATTTATGACTTTAAGCAACAATGTCTGCAGTTCCGGTCTGGAAGGTATAGTGAACCAATATAATTATAGACCGTGAATTCCATCTTAATGCTGAGCGGTGACAACGCATGTAGCGTTCTTGTATTCTTGTGGTTTCAGGTGTCCATGGACTGAAGTAGTCACTTACCATCAGATGCACTGTGAGTTCTTTTGTCCGTTCAATTTTATAAAAATAAAATCCTATTCACCACCAATCACGTACACCTGTTGTGACGAATAGTACGGGCATGTGACATACGTATAACGATATACGACAATGCGATACGACACCTGATACGCCGCGTCCCACCTTTAGTCAAAGAGCACCCACCACTACACGGTCTAGAAAAGTGAGGGCGTAGAAAAGATACGAATATCGAAAGAAAATCTGTAGCGTCCATATAAAGAATGTATTGCCGATGCTATACGGTTATGTGCGGTCGCAAACGATACGGCTAGTAAAACAATATAGTTGAAATTATCGTTTACACCTAAGATATTCCGTTTACACCTAATCAAGATATGACGGACTTTATTCTGTCTAAAAAAATAGAAACAATCGACGCCGTCCAAATTTTTCTTCATACGATGCCTTATTATTTTTTTTGTAAAGTAGTGTAATGAAATTATTATTATTTAGAGAGATAATTTATTTTGTGTGTGTTTGCAGACACTAATTTCGAAGAACGACAGACTACACACGTAGTTATTGTATTTTTCTTTTAAAATAATTTTATATATTACGGCGATGCAAAAGCTCGCTTTTTTCAGTTTTATAGAATAAAGAAAACAAATGCGCACACTGTCTACCTGATTGTAAGTGGATGCTGTGGCCAATAATAGAACACTATATCTATCCTCGACTAAGAATCAAAACGCAGTCACCCCTGATGGCTAAGATAGAATGCGTCGTTTTCAGTAAAATGGGTTTCCAATTCTCACAGAATTTTAGTCAATGACGATACGAAAACATCCTTGTCGAAAATTTGTGCGTAGGCCGTATCCTAAATTTTATTGATAACGTGGAATTCAAAGATATAGATCAAAAAATATTATTTATGTTTCATCAGTATGTAATTTGTATCTAAATGTAATTTAAAAAAAAAACCGATCAAAGCTCGGTCATCCGGGTACTTATTTAAATGTATCATTGATTTATCTGAAACGGATCTATTTGAATAAAATTTTGTATTTACATATATAATAAGTTGGTTTCCAAGTTCATATAGATTGACTTTATGTCTGTAAAAATTATATGTTTATTCCTAACGCCAAACAAGGTCTGTTCGCTCAGCGCTGCCCCTGAAATTTATTATTTCTGCTCTTAAATTGGAGTAAAAATTAGAAATACGTCACTAATGTTTGAATAGGTAATCAATCTTATATTATTTCTTTAGATACGAGAAGCGTTTCTTTTTTAATTTAAAATAACACCGTTTATTCGTGCCACTGCTAGACACAGGTTTCCTCAGCATGTCTTATTCTACGTTTTGCACATGGTAAAACTGCACTTAAAATAGCAATAAGTAAATAAAATGGTGCTATCAGGGATCGAACTCTAGTTACATGCGTATTATGAAAATTAAGGCTTAACCAAACTTAACTAACATCGTACTATTTCATTATATTTTGTTGTGTAACTTTGTGCTCATAATAACACAATGTTACAGAATACCAAAAATTCCACCAGCCCTTTATAAATTTACATAAAATAATGTTTATTTGAACATAATAATAGTCATTTTAAGAGGAAATGATGGCATCAAATTATTTTGATGAATTGGTTTTTAACAGTGCTGTAGCAGTCGCACTGTACCCGAAAGACCTAAGGAGACAACTGCAGCTCGAATTGATTATTATTATTATTACTATTCCTTTATTTCAGAAAATATTACATACTAGCTGGTTCCCAACGCATGGCTGCCGTTGAAGAAATGATTGTGGAAATAACGTCTAAAATTTAGAAGATTTATATTGTTTAGTTAGGAATTTTAGTACAATCATTGAAGTCTAATGATAAATAGCCTCCTACAAAAACGTAGTTAATATTTTTTTTGTAAAATGAAAGTAAGAAGGTTTTTCGAATGTTCGTTAAATTTGTTTGCTAGATGTTTGATAACATGGTAACATATAATAAAACTGAATAATTATAGTAATTTTAGAAGGTTCTATTTTATTTATTTTCTTGAAATATTTGTTTAGGGTCTATCTAGGGATATCGATAAAAATGATATAGTAAAAAAATTGCTTTAGTATATGCATTATCCTAGGAAAGACTGAGAAATTCGTTTGTATAGACTATGCTTCGACCGGATATCTACTATTATGGCTCAGTAGCGTATTTGCTTAGCATTTGAAAGCAGTGCTGCAGGCTACAAATTCTGTTGCCACACCAAATTAATATTACACGTTTAATAAAGAGCAATGGTGAGAGGCTAATTTTTCATCCACATTACACAAACCGTGTCGGTTTTAATTCCTGAAGGTGGCAATGAAATTGTTAATTGAATTTTAAGTAATGATTTATCACGTGCTCTGCGGTAAAGAAAATTATCGCCATATTAATACTTTACCATTAAAATACAAAATAATGAAAGTAAACGAAATGGAAGTGTAGTAAAGTAAATATTAATGAAACGAAAACCATTGTTTTGAAAGAAAACACAGTAAAACAATGAGTGAAATAAGAAAAGAATTAGAGTTAGATGAGCAAGTGGATGAATTCGTTTAATTACGCTTCTTATCCGAGATGTAGGGCACAAAGTGAATGGGGCTCTTCACTCTATTGTAGGAAGCTAGAAACATACATTATTATACGTATTATTATACATATATACATATTACACTAAAAGCACATATGAAAATGCACTACATTGTGGTAGTCACCACGTTAATATATGGCTTAGTGTATGGTTAGGTATGGCAGCAAAAGCCTGGTAGTAAAATAAACGCTATAGAAAAGCGGTTACTTCGATAAGAAGTACTTTAGTTAAATGTCAATTTAATTGAGTGATTACGAATAAATGTAAATATAATGTCTTGTTATTTATGGCTATATTTTTTTAAATTTTTATTTAAATGTCTATGAAATTGTATTGAAGCTTATGCTTCTTACAATAGCTAATTGTAAAATTTTCTTCAAATGTTATTGATATAATAAATACCGTTTTTATAACGTCGTTATGATGTTATTTATAACAAGTGATAAAATTGCGTACTATGGCTATACGGAAACTGTAATTTCTGCGCCACAAATAGTTCGGCTAGACTCCAGTCTAAATCATGTGGGACCAAGCTCTCACAGAAAAACACTGCAGCTATAATGTCTGCACTACAAAGATATAGGCTAGGATGTGTTAGGATCACGCTTTCACAGAAACACACTACACCTATAATGTCTGCGTCACAAATGATCGGCTAGATTAGAGTAGGACTCTCTAGGAATTAATCTCACAGAAACACACTGTAGATATTATATCTGCTCCAAAAATGGGTTGGCTAGACTGTTGGCTAGACAAATCGGTGGGATAGACTGAGGTATGACCACACTCTCATTTATACGTGGTAGAGCCACACTGCAGCTATATTATGGTTGTAGCATGAATGGGTCAGCTCGACCGGGGAAGGAACACGTTCTCACAGAATCTCAACGTAAAATAGCAGCTTGATGCTGCTATATTTCGTATGGTGAGTGCAGATAACTGGAGACCCGTTCTCTGGAATCGAGGCATTCAATCATAGTCCTCAAGAGTAACAATGCATCCGCATTTCGATTCATAATTGAGGTTAAATTAAGATATCTATGGACCGCAGCATATACTTACCATTAGGTAGACAGTGTGCTCGTTTGTCACTCTCATTCTATAAAAAAGACTCTCACAGATACACTGCAACTTTAATGTCTGCGCCACGAATAGATCGGCCAGACTAAGGTGTGATCAAGCTTTTACAGAAAATCAGCATGAAACAGCAGCATAATGGTGCTATGCTTTGTATGGTGACTGTAGAGAACCGGTCACCCTTCTTACTGGTTACAAGGAATAATCTTAGTTCTCAGATGTGTCACAATACGTGTGAATTTCTATTCTGAATCGAGGTAAGATGTAGATGTCTATGGGCCATAAGATGGGCCACTTACTATCAGATATATTGCAAACTCGCTTGCTCCTTTATTCTATAAAAAAGAAACTTTTACATGATGATGATTTTATAATATTATTTTGGAAAAAATAAACGTATATAAAATGTATTATCTCTTATAAATAATAACAGATATATTTGTTTTACTTGCCTTTTAGTAACTTCACTATGAAACCGACTTTGATATACTTACAATTTTGATGATTTATATTAAAATATAAATCATCAAAATTGTGAGTATATCAAATTGAATGCCCTTTGTTATACTTAACTTTTCACAAGCTAGACGACGAAAATTAGTAAGTAAAAAGAAAAACTGATTCGTTTTATAAAAAGTCTATAGGGTAATAAATTGCGCTTGTTTGAATAATGAGCTTAAAGTTTTCTAATTTTTTATGCGCTCCGCGCTGGTCTCCTTTCCCTCAGGCAACTAGGCCTCTACCCAAATTTCTTCCGTGTAGAATAATTTATCATATTTCTTGAGACTCTCCTTTTATAATTCTTTATTTTGATTGCTTAAAAAGGTCTGCTGAAAAGGTCCTCCGTCGAATTTAGTTTTTATTCTGTACTAATAGCTTAGTAGCCAAATATAAAAATATTTTAAATGCATGTTTGAAGTCGTATATTATTAACAATCTGACTAAAAGCTGGGATATTTGCTCCTGTATCTGTATGATATATACCGTTAGAGTCTATTAAAGTTCACTGCTGAACATAGGCATCCCAGTTGCCACGCTATCCAAAAGTGTTGGCAACCGCAGCTTTTTATTTTTATTCATTGTTAGGGAGCCGCTTCCGCTCATTTCTTAATTTGTTTCCCTCTGAAACCTCATCGATACCCACGGGATGATATGGGGTAGTGAATATTCTTACACCGCCACTACAAGTTACGCTATAATGTATAATAAATAAAAAATACGATAAATGAGCCGTTGTCACGAGCCAGCGTCTGCCAGCCCCAGTTTTATGCCCACTGGCACAAATTGTTAATTGCAATTTGAAACACAGATTTAGCATGTACTTACCAGTGGGCCTTTTTTTCAAATTTACAACAAAATGTTTTATACAATTAAATATGAAAACATTTAGAAACAGCATGGTTCTTATACGTGGTTGAGCCATGCTGCAGTTATATTTGTAATATTTTTGTAGCACGAATGGGTCGGCTCGACCGGGGAAGGACCACGCTCTCTCAGAATACCAGCGTAAAATAGTAGCTTAATGCTGCTGTGTTTCGAATGGTGAGTGTAGAGAACTGGAGACCCTTTTTACTTGAAATGAGGCAATCCATCTTAGTCCTCACGGGTGACAAGGCATCTGCATTTTGATTCGTAATCAGGGATAGATGTAGATGTCTATGGCCCACAGCAACCACTTACTGTCAGGGTGACTGTGTGCTCGTTTGTCGCCCCATCCTATATAAAAGAATAAAACACTAATAATTAAACACACTAATTCACTTTATTCCGCCCCGAAGCTTCGCTTGTCTCGCCAAATCCAATACTGCCCCGATCGCATCTTGCAGCGCCTATATATACAAACTAGCAATGAAGCATCCGGAATATTCAAGTAAATGCGCGCAAAGCGACGAGTGTTCAAGTGTAGATTTTCTAGAAACTTAGTTCTTCGGATGGCGCTGTCGGTTGAAAGATTTGTGACATTTTCTGCAAAGCTCCCCTCGCTCTCGTTCCTGACACTAGATGGCGCTAGTGTATGACGTTGAATTATTCACGCAACAATATATATATGTATATATATAGTAAACACCTCATTCCCGTGGGTTATTATCAATCATGTACTTTTTAGTGGTATAATTAGCCTTATAAAACAATTTTGACTTAATAAAAATAGTATTATTAAAAAATATATAAAATATACCTAGGTCTTGTACATATTTTTGTAAGGAAAACATCGTATAAAAATCTGCATTTTAAAGATATAAAATATTTCAATGGAAACAAACCCTGAGAGTGTTTACGCGTTTACCGCTTAAATGAACTCTTACGTCGTATCTTTACAATTTAACTCCCTTTACTGTCTCAGCCAGCATCGGTATTCTCGACGTTGGCTTTAGAACTTCCAAGAAAAGAGCCTTTCCACCCCTAGCGGTCTCATGAGACTGCGGCCATATTCCGTCAATTCCCTAGCGGTCCTATAGCATTTTAACCCATAAAAACTTATTAGAGACTACTTTTCTATTATTTTATGTAGTTTGGCATCATATAATCAATATGAAATACTCTATCCTCTAGTGCAATAATAAAAGTGTTATCCTATGAGTATTTATTTATAATCTACGTTCATTTCGTACGCCATTTTCGCGTGAATGTTATTGTGTTAATTTTTGAATTATTCTAGTGTTTTAGTATAGTGTTTTCTTATAAAATTGTAACGAAAGTTTTTGTGTGAATATAATTTATCTTTTTACGTAAATATTTCCGAGTAATATATGTGGAAATAATTGCGATTTTCACGCTGCTGACGTTCGCTTTGTATGTTATTTTTGTTATCAAAATACAATAAAATCTTTTTGTAATGAAGTAAAACCTGACTTTTGTTTAGACCACAGGATAGAAAATTCGGTATAAATTTTAGAATGCTAAATTTCTTCATGGAAAAGTAGTCTCTAAATATAAGTTTTAATGGTTTTAAGTGCTGTGGGTGGGTGCAGTCGCATGCGACCGCTCGGAATTTACCGGGCATGGGATTTTTATGGTGTTTGAAGGATTAAAAGGCCGGCAATACACTAAAAATTCCTCTGAAATAGTTGTTCAAGAACGCTTGTAGGCACTTAATATCAGGTGGTCCGCTTGCTTGTTTTCAACCTACATTTTAACTTATTTGGTTGCCAACCCGCTTGCCAAGCATGGTATCTATGGTAAATATTTAGGAAACAATATTTGGAGAGATATATGTTAAAAATTAGACTTTCATAGGCTCTAGTGAATAAATTAGTGAATGTGATACGCCATTGTGATATTGTATCTGATAATTCCCGTACCACACGAAACCTCGTATCTTTAATCAATACGACTCTTTTTCCGCCTAGGGGTATGTCTAAGTAAATACCATCCTCATATATTTATTTATGACTTTAAGCAACAATGTCTGCAGTTCCGGTCTGGAAGGTATAGTGAACCAATATAATTATAGACCGTGAATTCCATCTTAGTGCTGAGCGGTGACAACGCATGTAGCGTTCTTGTATTCTTGTGGTTTCAGGTGTCCATGGACTGAAGTAGTCACTTACCATCAGATGCACTGTGAGTTCTTTTGTCCGTTCAATTTTATAAAAATAAAATCCTATTCACCACCAATCACATACACCTGTTGTGACGAATAGTACGGGCATGTGACATACGTATAACGATATACGACAATGCGATACGACACCTGATACGCCGCGTCCCACCTTTAGTCAAAGAGCACCCACCACTACACGGTCTAGAAAAGTGAGGGCGTAGAAAAGATACGAATATCGAAAGAAAATCTGTAGCGTCCATATAAAGAATGTATTGCCGATGCTATACGGTTATGTGCGGTCGCAAACGATACGGCTAGTAAAACAATATAGTTGAAATTATCGTTTACACCTAAGATATTCCGTTTACACCTAATCAAGATATGACGGACTTTATTCTGTCTAAAAAAATAGAAACAATCGACGCCGTCCAAATTTTTCTTCATACGATGCCTTATTATTTTTTTTGTAAAGTAGTGTAATGAAATTATTATTATTTAGAGAGATAATTTATTTTGTGTGTGTTTGCAGACACTAATTTCGAAGAACGACAGACTATACACGTAGTTATTGTATTTTTCTTTTAAAATAATTTTATATATTACGGCGATGCAAAAGCTCGCTTTTTTCAGTTTTATAGAATAAAGAAAACAAATGCGCACACTGTCTACCTGATTGTAAGTGGATGCTGTGGCCAATAATAGAACACTATATCTATCCTCGACTAAGAATCAAAACGCAGTCACCCCTGATGGCTAAGATAGAATGCGTCGTTTTCAGTAAAATGGGTTTCCAATTCTCACAGAATTTTAGTCAATGACGATACGAAAACATCCTTGTCGAAAATTTGTGCGTAGGCCGTATCCTAAATTTTATTGATAACGTGGAATTCAAAGATATAGATCAAAAAATATTATTTATGTTTCATCAGTATGTAATTTGTATCTAAATGTAATTTAAAAAAAAAACCGATCAAAGCTCGGTCATCCGGGTACTTATTTAAATGTATCATTGATTTATCTGAAACGGATCTATTTGAATAAAATTTTGTATTTACATATATAATAAGTTGGTTTCCAAGTTCATATAGATTGACTTTATGTCTGTAAAAATTATATGTTTATTCCTAACGCCAAACAAGGTCTGTTCGCTCAGCGCTGCCCCTGAAATTTATTATTTCTGCTCTTAAATTGGAGTAAAAATTAGAAATACGTCACTAATGTTTGAATAGGTAATCAATCTTATATTATTTCTTTAGATACGAGAAGCGTTTCTTTTTTAATTTAAAATAACACCGTTTATTCGTGCCACTGCTAGACACAGGTTTCCTCAGCATGTCTTATTCTACGTTTTGCACATGGTAAAACTGCACTTAAAATAGCAATAAGTAAATAAAATGGTGCTATCAGGGATCGAACTCTAGTTACATGCGTATTATGAAAATTAAGGCTTAACCCATGAACTAACATCGTACTATTTCATTATATTTTGTTGTGTAACTTTGTGCTCATAATAACACAATGTTACAGAATACCAAAAATTCCACCAGCCCTTTATAAATTTACATAAAATAATGTTTATTTGAACATAATAATAGTCATTTTAAGAGGAAATGATGGCATCAAATTATTTTGATGAATTGGTTTTTAACAGTGTTGTAGCAGTCGCACTGTACCCGAAAGACCTAAGGAGACAACTGCAGCTCGAATTGATTATTATTATTATTACTATTCCTTTATTTCAGAAAATATTACATACTAGCTGGTTCCCAACGCATGGCTGCCGTTGAAGAAATGATTGTGGAAATAACGTCTATAATTTAGAAGATTTATATTGTTTAGTTAGGAATTTTAGTACAATCATTGAAGTCTAATGATAAATAGCCTCCTACAAAAACGTAGTTAATATTTTTTTTGTATAAAATAAAAGTAAGAAGGTTTTTCGAATGTTCGTTAAATTTGTTTGCTAGATGTTTGATAACATGGTAACATATAATAAAACTGAATAATTATAGTAATTTTAGAAGGTTCTATTTTATTTATTTTCTTGAAATATTTGTTTAGGGTCTATCTAGGGTTATCGATAAAAATGATATAGTAAAAAAATTGCTTTAGTATATGCATTATCCTAGGAAAGACTGAGAAATTCGTTTGTATAGACTATGCTTCGACCGGATATCTACTATTATGGCTCAGTAGCGTATTTGCTTAGCATTTGAAAGCAGTGCTGCAGGCTACAAATTCTGTTGCCACACCAAATTAATATTACACGTTTAATAAAGAGCAATGGTGAGAGGCTAATTTTTCATCCACATTACACAAACCGTGTCGGTTTTAATTCCTGAAGGTGGCAATGAAATTGTTAATTGAATTTTAAGTAATGATTTATCACGTGCTCTGCGGTAAAGAAAATTATCGCCATATTAATACTTTACCATTAAAATACAAAATAATGAAAGTAAACGAAATGGAAGTGTAGTAAAGTAAATATTAATGAAACGAAAACCATTGTTTTGAAAGAAAACACAGTAAAACAATGAGTGAAATAAGAAAAGAATTAGAGTTAGATGAGCAAGTGGATGAATTCGTTTAATTACGCTTCTTATCCGAGATGTAGGGCACAAAGTGAATGGGGCTCTTCACTCTATTGTAGGAAGCTAGAAACATACATTATTATACGTATTATTATACATATATACATATTACACTAAAAGCACATATGAAAATGCACTACATTGTGGTAGTCACCACGTTAATATATGGCTTAGTGTATGGTTAGGTATGGCAGTAAAAGCCTGGTAGTAAAATAAACGCTATAGAAAAGCGGTTACTTCGATAAGAAGTACTTTAGTTAAATGTCAATTTAATTGAGTGATAACGAATAAATGTAAATATAATGTCTTGTTATTTATAGTTATATTTTTTAAATTTTTATTTAAATGTCTATGAAATTGTATTGAAGCTTATGCTTCTTACAAATAGCTAATAGTAAAATTTTCTTCAAATGTTATTGATATAATAAATACCGTTTTTATAACGTCGTTATGATGTTATTTATAACAAGTGATAAAATTGCGTACTATGGCTATACGGTAACTGTAATTTCTGCGCCACAAATAGTTCGGCTAGACTCCAGTCTAAATCATGTGGGACCAAGCTCTCGCAGAAAAACACTGCAGCTATAATGTCTGCACTACAAAGATATAGGCTAGGATGTGTTAGGATCACGCTTTCACAGAAACACACTACACCTATAATGTCTGCGTCACAAATGATCGGCTAGATTAGAGTAGGACTCTCTAGGAATTAATCTCACAGAAACACACTGTAGATATTATATCTGCTCCAAAAATGGGTTGGCTAGACTGTTGGCTAGACAAATCGGTGGGATAGACTGAGGTATGACCACACTCTCATTTATACGTGGTAGAGCCACACTGCAGCTATATTATGGTTGTAGCATGAATGGGTCAGCTCGACCGGGGAAGGAACACGTTATCACAGAATCCCAACGTAAAATAGCAGCTAGATGCTGCTATATTTCGTATGGTGAGTGCAGATAACTGGAGACCCGTTCTCTGGAATCGAGGCATTCAATCATAGTCCTCAGGAGTGACAATGCATCCGCATTTCGATTCATAATTGAGGTTATATTAAAATGTCTATGGACCGCAGCATACACTTACCATTAGGTAGACAGTGTGCTCATTTGTCACTCTCATTCTATAAAAAAAAACTCCCACATATACACTGCAACTTTAATGTCTGCGCCACGAACAAATCGGCCAGACTAAGGTATGATCATGCTTTTACAGAAAATCAGCATGAAACAGCAGCATAATGTATCACCATTACATGCTTTGTATGGTGACTGTAGAGAACCGGTCACCCTTTTTACTGGTTACAAGGAATTAATCTTATATCTTAGATGTGTGTCACAATACGTGTAAATTTCCATTCTGAATCGAGGATAGATGTAGACAATTTATGGGCCATAACATGGGCCACTTACTATCAGATATATTGCAAAATTTATTTTTTGCTTGCTCCTTTATTCTATAAAAAAGCAACTTTTACATGATGATGATTTTATAATATTATTTTAGCAAAAATAAACTAATAAAAAAAGGTATTATCTGTTATAAATAATAAAAGATATATTTCTTTTACTTGCCTTTTAATAACTTCACTATGAAACCGACTCATATTAAAATATAAATCATCAAAATGAAATCGAAAAGAGTAAGTTTCATTTAGTAAAACAATTGTAAGTATATCAAATTGAATGTCCTTTGTTATACTTAACTTTTCACAAGCTAGACGTCAAAAATTAGTAAGTAAAAAAGAAAAACTGATTCGTTTTATAAAAAGTCCATAGGGTAATAAATTGCGCTTATTTGAATAATGAGCTTAAAGTTTTCTAATTTTTCATGCGCTCCGCGCTGGTCTCCTTTCCATCAGGCAACTAGGCCTCTACCCAAATTTCTTCTGTGTAGAATAATTTATCATATTTCTTGAGACTCTCCTTTTATAATTCTTTATTTTGATGCTTAAAAAGGTCTGCTGAAAAGGTCCTCCGTCGAATTTAGTTTTTATTCTGTACTAATAGCTTACTAGCCAAATATAAAAATAGTTTAAATGCATGTTTGAAGTCGTATATTATTAACAATCTGACTAAAAGCTGGGATATTTGCTCCTATATCTGTATGATATATACCATTAGAGTCTATTAAAGTTCACTGCTGAACAGTTGCCACGCTTTCCAAGCATGTTGGCAACCGCAGTTTTTTATTTTTATTCATTGTTAGGGAGCCGCTTCCGCTCATTTCCTAATTTGTTTCCCTCTGAAACCTCATCGATACCCACGGGATGATATGGGCTAGTGAATATTCTTACACCGCCACTACAAGTTACGCTATAATGTATAATAAATAAAAAATACGATAAATGAGCCGTTGTCACGAGCCAGCGTCTGCCAGCCCCAGTTTGATGCCCACTGGCACTAATTGTTAATTGCAATTTTAAACACAGATTTAACATGTACTTACCAGTGGAACTTTTCTTCAAATTTACAACAAAATGTTTTATACAATTAAATATGAAAACATTTAGAAACAGCATGGTTCTTATACGTGGTTGAGCCATGCTGCAGTTATATTTGTAATATTTTTGTAGCACGAATGGGTCGGCTAGACCGGGGAAGGACCACGCTCTCTCAGAATACCAGCGTAAAATAGTAGCTTAATGCTGCTGTGTTTCGAATGGTGAGTGTAGAGAACTGGAGACCCTTTTTACTTGAAATGAGGCAATCCATCTTAGTCCTCACGGGTGACAAGGCATCTGCATTTTGATTCGTAATCAGGGATAGATGTAGATGTCTATGGCCCACAGCAACCACTTACTGTCAGGGTGACTGTGTGCTCGTTTGTCGCCCCATCCTATATAAAAGAATATATATATATATATATATATATATATATATATATATATATATATATATATATATATATATATATTATATTGTTACGAGCATGAGGTTCGTGACAATAAAAATTGCCGATAAAATTACCTAAATTAACACTTTAATTTACTTTACACAAATTAAAACTTAAAACACTAATAATTAAACACACTAATTCACTTTATTCCGCTCCGAAGCTTCGCTTGTCTCGCCAAATCCAATACTGCCCCGATCGCATCTTGCAGCGCCTATATATACAAACTAGCAATGAAGCATCCGGAATATTCAAGTAAATGCGCGCAAAGCGACGAGTGTTCAAGTGTAGATTTTCTAGAAACTTAGTTCTTCGGATGGCGCTGTCGGTTGAAAGATTTGTGACATTTTCTGCAAAGCTCCCCTCGCTCTCGTTCCTGACACTAGATGGCGCTAGTGTATGACGTTGAATTATTCACGCAACAATATATATATGTATATATATAGTAAACACCTCATTCCCGTGGGTTATTATCAATCATGTACTTTTTAGTGGTATAATTAGCCTTATAAAACAATTTTGACTTAATAAAAATAGTATTATTAAAAAATATATAAAATATACCTAGGTCTTGTACATATTTTTGTAAGGAAAACATCGTATAAAAATCTGCATTTTAAAGATATAAAATATTTCAATGGAAACAAACCCTGAGAGTGTTTACGCGTTTACCGCTTAAATGAACTCCTACGTCGTATCTTTACAATTTAACTCCCTTTACTGTCTCAGCCAGCATCGGTATTCTCGACGTTGGCTTTAGAACTTCCAAGAAAAGAGCCTTTCCACCCCTAGCGGTCTCATGAGACTGCGGCCATATTCCGTCAATTCCCTAGCGGTCCCATAGCATTTTAACCCATAAAAACTTATTAGAGACTACTTTTCTTTTATTTTATGTAGTTTGGCATCATATAATCAATATGAAATACTCTATCCTCTAGTGCAATAATAAAAGTGTTATCCTATGAGTATTTATTTATAATCTACGTTCATTTCGTACGCCATTTTCGCGTGAATGTTATTGTGTTAATTTTTGAATTATTCTAGTGTTTTAGTATAGTGTTTTCTTATAAAATTGTAACGAAAGTTTTTGTGTGAATATAATTTATCTTTTTACGTAAATATTTCCGAGTAATATATGTGGAAATAATTGCGATTTTCACGCTGCTGACGTTCGCTTTATATGTTATTTTTGTTATCAAAATACAATAAAATCTTTTTGTAATGAAGTAAAACCTGACTTTTGTTTAGACCACTGGATAGAAAATTCGGTATAAATTTTATAATGCTAAATTTCTTCATAGAAAAGTAGTCTCTAAATATAAGTTTTAATGGTTTTAAGTGCTGTGGGTGGGTGCAGTCGCATGCGACCGCTCGGAATTTACCGGGCATGGGATTTTTATGGTGTTTGAAGGATTAAAAGGCCGGCAATACACTAACAATTCCTCTGAAATAGTTGTTCAAGAACGCTTGTAGGCACTTAATATCAGGTGGTCCGCTTGCTTGTTTTCAACCTACATTTTAACTTATTTGGTTGCCAACCCGCTTGCCAAGCATGGTATCTATGGTAAATATTTAGGAAACAATATTTGGAGAGATCTATGTTAAAAATTAGACTTTCATAGGCTCTAGTGAATAAATTAGTGAATGTGATACGCCATTGTGATATTGTATCTGATAATTCCCGTACCACACGAAACCTCGTATCTTTAATCAATACGACTCTTTTTCCGCCTAGGGGTATGTCTAAGTAAATACCACCCTCATATATTTATTTATGACTTTAAGCAACAATGTCTGCAGTTCCGGTCTGGAAGGTATAGTGAACCAATATAATTATAGACCGTGAATTCCATCTTAATGCTGAGCGGTGACAACGCATGTAGCGTTCTTGTATTCTTGTGGTTTCAGGTGTCCATGGACTGAAGTAGTCACTTACCATCAGATGCACTGTGAGTTCTTTTGTCCGTTCAATTTTATAAAAATAAAATCCTATTCACCACCAATCACGTACACCTGTTGTGACGAATAGTACGGGCATGTGACATACGTATAACGATATACGACAATGCGATACGACACCTGATACGCCGCGTCCCACCTTTAGTCAAAGAGCACCCACCACTACACGGTCTAGAAAAGTGAGGGCGTAGAAAAGATACGAATATCGAAAGAAAATCTGTAGCGTCCATATAAAGAATGTATTGCCGATGCTATACGGTTATGTGCGGTCGCAAACGATACGGCTAGTAAAACAATATAGTTGAAATTATCGTTTACACCTAAGATATTCCGTTTACACCTAATCAAGATATGACGGACTTTATTCTGTCTAAAAAAATAGAAACAATCGACGCCGTCCAAATTTTTCTTCATACGATGCCTTATTATTTTTTTTGTAAAGTAGTGTAATGAAATTATTATTATTTAGAGAGATAATTTATTTTGTGTGTGTTTGCAGACACTAATTTCGAAGAACGACAGACTACACACGTAGTTATTGTATTTTTCTTTTAAAATAATTTTATATATTACGGCGATGCAAAAGCTCGCTTTTTTCAGTTTTATAGAATAAAGAAAACAAATGCGCACACTGTCTACCTGATTGTAAGTGGATGCTGTGGCCAATAATAGAACACTATATCTATCCTCGACTAAGAATCAAAACGCAGTCACCCCTGATGGCTAAGATAGAATGCGTCGTTTTCAGTAAAATGGGTTTCCAATTCTCACAGAATTTTAGTCAATGACGATACGAAAACATCCTTGTCGAAAATTTGTGCGTAGGCCGTATCCTAAATTTTATTGATAACGTGGAATTCAAAGATATAGATCAAAAAATATTATTTATGTTTCATCAGTATGTAATTTGTATCTAAATGTAATTTAAAAAAAACCGATCAAAGCTCGGTCATCCGGGTACTTATTTAAATGTATCATTGATTTATCTGAAACGGATCTATTTGAATAAAATTTTGTATTTACATATATAATAAGTTGGTTTCCAAGTTCATATAGATTGACTTTATGTCTGTAAAAATTATATGTTTATTCCTAACGCCAAACAAGGTCTGTTCGCTCAGCGCTGCCCCTGAAATTTATTATTTCTGCTCTTAAATTGGAGTAAAAATTAGAAATACGTCACTAATGTTTGAATAGGTAATCAATCTTATATTATTTCTTTAGATACGAGAAGCGTTTCTTTTTTAATTTAAAATAACACCGTTTATTCGTGCCACTGCTAGACACAGGTTTCCTCAGCATGTCTTATTCTACGTTTTGCACATGGTAAAACTGCACTTAAAATAGCAATAAGTAAATAAAATGGTGCTATCAGGGATCGAACTCTAGTTACATGCGTATTATGAAAATTAAGGCTTAACCCATGAACTAACATCGTACTATTTCATTATATTTTGTTGTGTAACTTTGTGCTCATAATAACACAATGTTACAGAATACCAAAAATTCCACCAGCCCTTTATAAATTTACATAAAATAATGTTTATTTGAACATAATAATAGTCATTTTAAGAGGAAATGATGGCATCAAATTATTTTGATGAATTGGTTTTTAACAGTGCTGTAGCAGTCGCACTGTACCCGAAAGACCTAAGGAGACAACTGCAGCTCGAATTGATTATTATTATTATTACTATTCCTTTATTTCAGAAAATATTACATACTAGCTGGTTCCCAACGCATGGCTGCCGTTGAAGAAATGATTGTGGAAATAACGTCTAAAATTTAGAAGATTTATATTGTTTAGTTAGGAATTTTAGTACAATCATTGAAGTCTAATGATAAATAGCCTCCTACAAAAACGTAGTTAATATTTTTTTTGTAAAATGAAAGTAAGAAGGTTTTTCGAATGTTCGTTAAATTTGTTTGCTAGATGTTTGATAACATGGTAACATATAATAAAACTGGATAATTATAGTAATTTTAGAAGGTTCTATTTTATTTATTTTCTTGAAATATTTGTTTAGGGTCTATCTAGGGTTATCGATAAAAATGATATAGTAAAAAAATTGCTTTAGTATATGCATTATCCTAGGAAAGACTGAGAAATTCGTTTGTATAGACTATGCTTCGACCGGATATCTACTATTATGGCTCAGTAGCGTATTTGCTTAGCATTTGAAAGCAGTGCTGCAGGCTACAAATTCTGTTGCCACACCAAATTAATATTACACGTTTAATAAAGAGCAATGGTGAGAGGCTAATTTTTCATCCACATTACACAAACCGTGTCGGTTTTAATTCCTGAAGGTGGCAATGAAATTGTTAATTGAATTTTAAGTAATGATTTATCACGTGCTCTGCGGTAAAGAAAATTATCGCCATATTAATACTTTACCATTAAAATACAAAATAATGAAAGTAAACGAAATGGAAGTGTAGTAAAGTAAATATTAATGAAACGAAAACCATTGTTTTGAAAGAAAACACAGTAAAACAATGAGTGAAATAAGAAAAGAATTAGAGTTAGATGAGCAAGTGGATGAATTCGTTTAATTACGCTTCTTATCCGAGATGTAGGGCACAAAGTGAATGGGGCTCTTCACTCTATTGTAGGAAGCTAGAAACATACATTATTATACGTATTATTATACATATTTACATATTACACTAAAAGCACATATGAAAATGCACTACATTGTGGTAGTCACCACGTTAATATATGGCTTAGTGTATGGTTAGGTATGGCAGTAAAAGCCTGGTAGTAAAATAAACGCTATAGAAAAGCGGTTACTTCGATAAGAAGTACTTTAGTTAAATGTCAATTTAATTGAGTGATAACGAATAAATGTAAATATAATGTCTTGTTATTTATAGTTATATTTTTTAAATTTTTATTTAAATATCTATGAAATTGTATTGAAGCTTATGCTTCTTACAAATAGCTAATAGTAAAATTTTCTTCAAATGTTATTGATATAATAAATACCGTTTTTATAACGTCGTTATGATGTTATTTATAACAAGTGATAAAATTGCGTACTATGGCTATACGGTAACTGTAATTTCTGCGCCACAAATAGTTCGGCTAGACTCCAGTCTAAATCATGTGGGACCAAGCTCTCGCAGAAAAACACTGCAGCTATAATGTCTGCACTACAAAGATATAGGCTAGGATGTGTTAGGATCACGCTTTCACAGAAACACACTACACCTATAATGTCTGCGTCACAAATGATCGGCTAGATTAGAGTAGGACTCTCTAGGAATTAATCTCACAGAAACACACTGTAGATATTATATCTGCTCCAAAAATGGGTTGGCTAGACTGTTGGCTAGACAAATCGGTGGGATAGACTGAGGTATGACCACACTCTCATTTATACGTGGTAGAGCCACACTGCAGCTATATTATGGTTGTAGCATGAATGGGTCAGCTCGACCGGGGAAGGAACACGTTCTCACAGAATCTCAACGTAAAATAGCAGCTTGATGCTGCTATATTTCGTATGGTGAGTGCAGATAACTGGAGACCCGTTCTCTGGAATCGAGGCATTCAATCATAGTCCTCAAGAGTAACAATGCATCCGCATTTCGATTCATAATTGAGGTTAAATTAAGATATCTATGGACCGCAGCATATACTTACCATTAGGTAGACAGTGTGCTCGTTTGTCACTCTCATTCTATAAAAAAGACTCTCACAGATACACTGCAACTTTAATGTCTGCGCCACGAATAGATCGGCCAGACTAAGGTGTGATCAAGCTTTTACAGAAAATCAGCATGAAACAGCAGCATAATGTATCACCATTACATGCTTTGTATGGTGACTGTAGAGAACCGGTCACCCTTTTTACTGGTTACAAGGAATTAATCTTATATCTTAGATGTGTGTCACAATACGTGTAAATTTCCATTCTGAATCGAGGATAGATGTAGACAATTTATGGGCCATAACATGGGCCACTTACTATCAGATATATTGCAAAATTTATTTTTTGCTTGCTCCTTTATTCTATAAAAAAGCAACTTTTACATGATGATGATTTTATAATATTATTTTAGCAAAAATAAACTAATAAAAAAAGGTATTATCTGTTATAAATAATAAAAGATATATTTCTTTTACTTGCCTTTTAATAACTTCACTATGAAACCGACTCATATTAAAATATAAATCATCAAAATGAAATCGAAAAGAGTAAGTTTCATTTAGTAAAACAATTGTAAGTATATCAAATTGAATGTCCTTTGTTATACTTAACTTTTCACTAGCTTGTGCTTGTTTTCGGTTTCGTCAAAAATTAGTAAGTAAAAAAGAAAAACTGATTCGTTTTATAAAAAGTCCATAGGGTAATAAATTGCGCTTATTTGAATAATGAGCTTAAAGTTTTCTAATTTTTCATGCGCTCCGCGCTGGTCTCCTTTCCATCAGGCAACTAGGCCTCTACCCAAATTTCTTCTGTGTAGAATAATTTATCATATTTCTTGAGACTCTCCTTTTATAATTCTTTATTTTGATGCTTAAAAAGGTCTGCTGAAAAGGTCCTCCGTCGAATTTAGTTTTTATTCTGTACTAATAGCTTACTAGCCAAATATAAAAATATTTTAAATGCATGTTTGAAGTCGTATATTATTAACAATCTGACTAAAAGCTGGGATATTTGCTCCTGTATCTGTATGATATATACCGTTAGAGTCTATTAAAGTTCACTGCTGAACATAGGCATCCCAGTTGCCACGCTATCCAAAAGTGTTGGCAACCGCAGCTTTTTATTTTTATTCATTGTTAGGAAGCCGCTTCCACTCATTTCCTAATTTGTTTCCCTCTGAAACCTCATCGATACCCACGGGATGATATGGGGTAGTGAATATTCTTACACCGCCACTACAAGTTACGCTATAATGTATAATAAATAAAAAATACGATAAATGAGCCGTTGTCACGAGCCAGCGTCTGCCAGCCCCAGTTTTATGCCCACTGGCACAAATTGTTAATTGCAATTTGAAACACAGATTTAGCATGTACTTACCAGTGGGCCTTTTTTTCAAATTTACAACAAAATGTTTTATACAATTAAATATGAAAACATTTAGAAACAGCATGGTTCTTATACGTGGTTGAGCCATGCTGCAGTTATATTTGTAATATTTTTGTAGCACGAATGGGTCGGCTCGACCGGGGAAGGACCACGCTCTCTCAGAATACCAGCGTAAAATAGTAGCTTAATGCTGCTGTGTTTCGAATGGTGAGTGTAGAGAACTGGAGACCCTTTTTACTTGAAATGAGGCAATCCATCTTAGTCCTCACGGGTGACAAGGCATCTGCATTTTGATTCGTAATCAGGGATAGATGTAGATGTCTATGGCTCACAGCAACCACTTACTGTCAGGGTGACTGTGTGCTCGTTTGTCGCCCCATCCTATATAAAAGAATAAAACACTAATAATTAAACACACTAATTCACTTTATTCCGCCCCGAAGCTTCGCTTGTCTCGCCAAATCCAATACTGCCCCGATCGCATCTTGCAGCGCCTATATATACAAACTAGCAATGAAGCATCCGGAATATTCAAGTAAATGCGCGCAAAGCGACGAGTGTTCAAGTGTAGATTTTCTAGAAACTTAGTTCTTCGGATGGCGCTGTCGGTTGAAAGATTTGTGACATTTTCTGCAAAGCTCCCCTCGCTCTCGTTCCTGACACTAGATGGCGCTAGTGTATGACGTTGAATTATTCACGCAACAATATATATATGTATATATATAGTAAACACCTCATTCCCGTGGGTTATTATCAATCATGTACTTTTTAGTGGTATAATTAGCCTTATAAAACAATTTTGACTTAATAAAAATAGTATTATTAAAAAATATATAAAATATACCTAGGTCTTGTACATATTTTTGTAAGGAAAACATCGTATAAAAATCTGCATTTTAAAGATATAAAATATTTCAATGGAAACAAACCCTGAGAGTGTTTACGCGTTTACCGCTTAAATGAACTCCTACGTCGTATCTTTACAATTTAACTCCCTTTACTGTCTCAGCCAGCATCGGTATTCTCGACGTTGGCTTTAGAACTTCCAAGAAAAGAGCCTTTCCACCCCTAGCGGTCTCATGAGACTGCGGCTATATTCCGTCAATTCCCTAGCGGTCCCATAGCATTTTAACCCATAAAAACTTATTAGAGACTACTTTTCTATTATTTTATATAGTTTGGCATCATATAATCAATATGAAATACTCTATCCTCTAAACCAGAGTGACCGACATAGCCCAACGGATTAGTAAACTGAAGTGGCAATGGGCCGGCCATATAGCTCGAAGAACCGATAACCGATGGGGAAGAAAGGTTCTCGAGTGGCAGCCTCGGACCGGTAGGCGTAGTGTAGGGCGACCCCCCCACTAGATGGAGTGACGACCTGGTAAGATATGCAGGAAGTCGATGGATGCAGGTGGCTCAGGACCGTGCTTTGTGGCATTACTTGGGGGAGGCCTATGTTCAGCAGTGGACTTGTGAAGGGCTGTAATGATGATGATGATGATGATATCCTCTAGTGCAATAATAAAACTGTTATCCTATGAGTATTTATTTATAATCTACGTTCATTTCGTACGCCATTTTCGCGTGAATGTTATTGTGTTAATTTTTGAATTATTCTAGTGTTTTAGTATAGTGTTTTATTATAAAATTGTAATGAAAGTTTTTGTGTGAATATAATTTATCTTTTTACGTAAATAATTCCGAGTAATATATGTTGAAATAATTGCGATTTTCACGCTGCTGACATTCGCTTTGTATGTTATTTTTTGTTATCATAATACAATAAAATCTTTTTGTAATGAAGTAAAACCTGACTTTTGTTTAGACCACAGGATAGAAAATTCGGTATAAATTTTAGAATGCTAAATTTCTTCATGGAAAAGTAGTCTCTAAATATAAGTTTTAATGGTTTTAAGTGCTGTGGGTGGGTGCAGTCGCATGCGACCGCTCGGAATTTACCGGGCATGGGATTTTTATGGTGTTTGAAGGATTAAAAGGCCGGCAATACACTAAAAATTCCTCTGAAATAGTTGTTCAAGAACGCTTGTAGGCACTTAATATCAGGTGGTCCGCTTGCTTGTTTTCAACCTACATTTTAACTTATTTGATTGCCAACCCGCTTGCCAAGCATGGTATCTATGGTAAATATTTAGGAAACAATATTTGGAGAGATATATGTTAAAAATTAGACTTTCATAGGCTCTAGTGAATAAATTAGTGAATGTGATACGCCATTGTGATATTGTATCTGATAATTCCCGTACCACACGAAACCTCGTATCTTTAATCAATACGACTCTTTTTCCGCCTAGGGGTATGTCTAAGTAAATACCACCCTCATATATTTATTTATGACTTTAAGCAACAATGTCTGCAGTTCCGGTCTGGAAGGTATAGTGAACCAATATAATTATAGACCGTGAATTCCATCTTAATGCTGAGCGGTGACAACGCATGTAGCGTTCTTGTATTCTTGTGGTTTCTGGTGTCCATGGGCTGAAGTAGTCACTTACCATCAGATGCATTGTGAGTTCTTTTGTCCGTTCAATTTTATAAAAATAAAATCCTATTCACCACCAATCACATACACCTGTTGTGACGAATAGTACGGGCATGTGACATACGTATAACGATATACGACAATGCGATACGACACCTGATACGCCGCGTCCCACCTTTAGTCGAAGAGCACCCACCACTACACGGTCTAGAAAAGTGAGGGCGTAGAAAAGATACGAATATCGAAAGAAAATCTGTAGCGTCCACATATAAAGAATGTATTGCCGATGATATACGGTTATGTGCGGTCGCGAACGATACGGCTAGTAAAACAATATAGTTGAAATTATCGTTTACACCTAAGATATTGCGTTTACACCTAATCAAGATATGACGGACTTTATTCTGTCTAAAAAAATAGAAACAATCGACGCCGTCCAAATTTTTCTTCATACGATGCCTTATTATTTTTTTTTAAATTGTAGTGTAATGAAATTATTATTATTTAGAGAGATAATTTATTTTGTGTGTGTTTGCAGACACTAATTTCGAAGAACGACAGACTATACACGTAATTATTGTATTTTTCTTTTAAAATATTTTATATATTACGGCGATGCAAAAGCTCGCTTTTTTCAGTTTTATAGAATAAAGAAAACAAATGAGCACACTGTCTACCTGATTGTAAGTGGATGCTGTGGCCAATAATAGAACACTATATCTATCCTCGACTAAGAATCAAAACGCAGTCACCCCTGATGGCTAAGACAGAATGCGTCGTTTTCAGTAAAATGGGTTTCCAATTCTCACAGAATTTTAGTCAATGACGATACGAAAACATCCTTGTCGAAAATTTGTGCGTAGGCCGTATCCTAAATTTTATTGATAACGTGGAATTCAAATGTTTCCTGTGTTCAAATTATATTTCATCCAGCCAACATCACAGAGGTAGTCTGGAAATTGAACTCCGGTCAGCACGAAACAATAATTTACCATTGAATTCAAATTTCGTTCTAATATACATTCCATTCGAAACATTCAGCTATGCAATTATACCTAAAAAAGATGGGATATTGTGCTCTTATTTGAATGACAAATATGCTAAATATATACACAAAATCTTGTCATAATATTTAATCTCTTTTTATTATTACAAGCCAGTGCCTATTGTTAATGACCACTATTCCACCCGAAGCTTATTGGTGATCTAGTAGAAATTGGTAACGAGCAATAACTTAGCATAACAAAAGCTTATTCACTCCTGCATTGAAGATACTTAAATTGTAATCAGATGAAAATACGGATGCTTGTTGTATCTTAACATTACTCATATTGATGCTGGTAATTACTTCACAATAGTCATATCGAGGAAATAATAAATCTTGCGTACTGTGAAATTCAGAGTGAACTCGTGGCCCCTGAGCTAAGGCTCGGCACATTTTTTGTTAATCGCCTTGAAATGTTTTATAATGACGTAAAAAAAACAAATAAAACATTCATCCAATCTTCGTTTTCGTATCTCAACTGAGTTTCAAGTTGACTGTTATCCAGTCACAAGAGCGGCGCACCAATTTTAAAACTAAATCTAAATTTCAACAACTCTTTAAATTTTGAACAATTTGTTTCTGTCCAAGGTCTTGGACCTCGCATCGATCGATCGATCTTTAGGTTGCAGTAGGATGTCTCTAAGAACGGCGAATGAAAGCCTAAAGCCTAAATTTTTTTCATAGAACTTTCTTAAAATGATAGAACCACGGTGCAGCCAGCTATTATAGTTGCAGCATGAATAGATCGACTCGACCGGGGTTGAACCACTTTGTCACGGAATACTAACGTAAAATAGTACAGAGAACTGGATAACCCTTTTATTGGTAATTAGGCATTCTATCTTAGTAATCAGGAGTGGCACCGTGTAGTGAGAGTGGTAGAATATTCACTACCGCATTTGGTCCCGTGGATATCGCAAGAGGCGATAGAGGAAAACTCAAACAGGAGGTGGACAGCAACATCTTTCTGATAACAATTCAAAATTATAAAAAAATGTGTTTTCCAACCAATATGGCAACTATGCCAATATCTAAGAAGCAATCTATGGATGACGCCTACGTTCAGTAGAGTACTTGTATAGTCTGTAATGAAATGGATTTAGGGGTGGTAGACAACGCATCAGCATTTTCATTTTTAATCTAGATTAGATGTAGGTGTCAATAGGCAATAGCATCCTTTTAACATCAAGTGAACTGTATGCTTGGTTTCTCATCCATATTCTAAAAAAAACTTAATATAAATAAATAAATATAGGGAATAAGGCTAAGATCCGCCTAAAAAAATATAACAAAAAATAAAAAAATATTAATCTTAAAACTAGAAAAAACCACGATTTTCATTTATTTTGTAACGTGTATGTATGAATCTACGTCCTCTAGCTTAATAATATGATGATTATTTATACTTGCAATAAATGATGTCAATTAGTCTTTTGATAACAAGTACCTTATATGACGATCAATTCCAAATTACTTGCATTGAATGAAATTTAGGGCAAGTGCTATGGTCGCGGTAGTTGGGGAAAAGTACTCGCCTTTTTCGTAGTAAGCTTATAGAAAACGAACAAATTGAGTGAACGCCCGGCACTCTGATCTGACCTCCGAACTTTGGCAGCCTTAAAATTTTGAATAAAACATATTTACGGATTTTATCGCGTTTAATCAACTATTTTAACTTAGTTTTTAATTCCTGACGTTTCCGTAAATATAGTTTTATTCAATGTGTAGTGTTCGCGTAAATTTAAAAAATCATTAGCCTAACGACTATAAAAATCAAACATCTGAAATTTGGCAACACGCGGCCAACTTTCTCTTGCTTGAAAACCTTTCAGTAATGAGAGGAGACGTGCCGTGCCAAGCTGTGGGCTTTATATATAAATACTACATAACCTGAACTCTCTACTAATTTGCATTTAAATAAATTTTGTGAGCTATTAACAACTAGCGACTGGCCCGGCTTGGGAGAATAAGATGTATTAACGTGGTGTTATTTAGACTTAAGGTCCTTACAGACAATTTCGTTACTAAATTCTCTTTTTCAAAAAAATATTAAGTTTTTCGAATAAAATATAGCCTAGGTACCCTATATTTGCTCTCCATTAGTTTCTAAAGTTTCATCACAGTCGGTTTATCCTTTCTAAAGATTAGCATAGACAAACAGACATCTAGGTAAAAGTTTTAAAATATTTATGGCTTAGTAGCATACAAACATCCACTCGAGTATAATAAAAGCCAGTGATTTAAATATTGCAGACCGACAGGGAAATTTTAATTACTTAAATAATGTTTTTCTTTAAATGCCATCTCTACCTACATGCGCTTATAGCTGAACGAACGATATATCGCGTGATTTCAATAATTCCAAATTCAAATCTCACAGATAATTAAACATCAACAAAGAGAGCTAATAATCATCCTCTCACCAGATATCGCTAGTTAGGACTAAGGTAAATTTATTTGTTAGGCAGATGTTCCTACAGTGTCATTATCGTTGAAAAATTGCGATTTTTCGCTTCGATTATATTTAAGTTCTTCGGTATCTATGTATACAAAGCAGTGCCTGTGGAGTATTTTTTTTTTATAGAATAGGCTGACAAACGAGCACACAGTCCACCTGATGGTAAGTGGTTGCTGCGGCCCATAGACATCTACATCTATCTTCCATTACAAATCAAAATGCTGATGCGTTGTCACCCGTGAGGACTGAGATAGAATGCCTCATTTCCAGTAAAAAGGGTCTCCGGTTCTCTACACTCACCATACGAAATACAGCAGCATTAAGCTACTATTTCACGCTGGTATTCTGTGAGAGCGTCGTCCTTCCCCGGTCGAGCCGACCCATTCGTGCTACAACTATACTACTAATATAACTGCAGCATGGCTCTACCACGTAAAGAGTATATTTTAATCCTTTACCATTCATGTATCTCGTCTCTATTCATGTATCTACTCGGAACTCACTTTCATATTTTCTTCTGACTTTTTACCATAAGTACAGTTTAACACGTACACTTTAATTATTATTAATTGTTCCACAAACTTAATAAAAAAATTATATAACGTATTGCCGTCACCGTTACAGCCTTTTAAAGTCCATGCATTATGTTATTTATTTAAATTAAATTAAATTTCCTAGTTTTAAATAATATAAGTACGTAATTTATAAATTCTGCAATATGTTCAGGCAAATACCAACGCAAATTAAATATTGAGTACACGTAATTTGATAAAATGGATCAAAAAAGTTTTTTTTAATCTGTAATCATGTCAGATACTCCTTTTTTTCAGCGTTGACCTTTCAAACAATGTATATATTTTTATAGAAAATTTCTGCTTAGTTACCTTGGGCCAGTTTTTATTATGTTTCTATAAATGGTTGCACTGGAAATTGGAAGAAAATTAATATATACGAATTCCGATTACCCGCCCTTTTGGGATGAATAAACGAAGACGCGTTTCCGAATATCCAACCTAGGGAAGATTTCTTAGGGTGGGTAAACGGAATAACCTGCGCAATGATGACACTTTTTCTGCACCAGGGCGGAATCACTTAAAATTTTGACAGATATCCTAGAGTGGTACGTTAATTTGTTTGAAAAGCGTACAGATTAATGTTTCTTTCTGAAATATTAGTCACATTAATTAGATCACAAATGTATAAACCAAAATAAAGATATTCCTAAAAGTAGATGGATTAAAAAGTTAAAAATATGTAAAGGATTAAAATATACTCCACAAGCACTGCTTTGTATACATAGATACCGAAAAACTTAAATGAATGCATGATTGTAAAAACCCACCTCAGACCAAATGCGAAAATTTCAGAATATCAATGAAAACTGTCTGGTGTAAAAAAAACTGAAGGCCATGTTTTTCTTTTTTTACTATTTATGTTGAAAAATATTTAATATATGGTATGTTAAAAGTGGGAGTATAATATATTCACAGATTTTTTTATTTGATTTTTTAAAGTTTTGGGATGAGGTGGATTTTTACAGTCATCATATACAAGGTGTGTTTTTACAATCAAAGTCCAATTTGTATGAATGTTTCATAATATTTATTTTCATAAAAAACTAACAGAATTATTCTAATTCTTCATCTTCGACATTTTCAGCTGTTGGCCACTGCAATATTTCGTCTCACAATTTAACTTTTTCATCTTCAGGCACAAACTGAACGCATTTTTTCAGGTGTTGCATCTTGTTTGCATTAATACAGAGCTGCCTTGGTCCATATGCAGGTTCATTCGGTAACGATACGGTAATCTGTGGCCTTATCTTCAACCAAAACGTATACTTTGTCAGTCCATCAATGAATTCCTGCGTTTTTACCTGCACTTCACCGCCGATCTTTTGAATGTGAGGTGATGGAACTTTGAGATACTGAAGCTTACTTTCTCCGTCCTCGGAATTCGCCGATCTTTTGTTTCAAGGGATAGTGCAGTCTTTTTGAAGTGTTGAACACACCATTTTTTTAACTCTGTCACATGCTCTCCGCTGACTAAGTGAACTGTAAAAAAATCACTCTGCCTGCTTGAAGATACGATTAATTTCATAAATTCCTGTACACTGTACAGCCTCTCTTTACGACGAAGGCTTCTTTTTATAATCCCAAATGCTCTATCACACGGCAGAAAAGAATGGCCACGTATCGGGAAGATCTGTTGATTTTTTTAAAATGCCGCAAATTCCAAAAAATGTTTCATCTTCTTGGGATCCTTGCCTTGCTTCTTGAAGTTTATTATAGAACTTCTTTGCCCTCCTTTTGTGTACTAGCTTTTCGGCCAAAGCCACCTTTTTGGCTACGTAATTCAGGGTTTTTGAATTGATTTTCAAGTCTAGACTCTTGCAGAAGCAGCACGTTTCTACTGCTGGTCATCCAAAACGAAGAGCGAAGTTCTCTGCGAGTATTTTATTATAATATTCGTACTTAATACTAGTTTCTGGGTATTTTTCCTTATAAAGTCGTAACATTTTTTTACTGATAAGTTAGCAGGAAGATACTTTATTACGCCAGAAGAGTAGTGGCTCTTTTTTTGCTGGAAAACAGGATATAAGAGAGATCACTGCAGTAATTTCATAACCAGACATCGCATTGACCGTTTTCGATTTACCTCTCTTGTCTTCCGGTATTTTACCCAAAACTAACAAGTCACGGAGCCTCTTAACACGGTCCTTAGTAATACCAAATAAGCTAAGACCATTTTCTCCATTAAGCAGTAAAATTTTATTTAATTTGTGTAATACAAGTAATTCGTGTCCATTACAGTCACTTCAGTTGTTCAGACTAACGAAACTAACGTTAAAAATGTAAATATTGACAGCTGACAGTTTCAAGTGTTGCCACATGTTTGGTTGTAAAAACACACCTCATCCAGGATAAGGTGGATTTTTACGCTCAGTGAAATTTTCGTGCCACTATAACTGTGGGATACTTACACGACTGAGGTGTGTTTCTACACTCAAACAGTTTGTCTTGCCGTAGAGAATATAAATCCGTCATAAACAGTAATTCGGAAAAAGTGGTCTGAGGTGGGTTTTTACAATCATGCATTCAAATATAATCGAAGCGAAATATATATATATATATATATATATATATATATATATATATATATATATATATATATATATATATATATATATAAAGTTTCTTGCAATTAGTAAATAATTAGATATATTTAAATCAAAATAATTATAGTTAAGTTATTAAAAATTTATATAGGTAAATAATAAGTGTTCTGTATAAGCAAAACTGCCTAATAGTTGTACAGTATTCATGAATAATTATTATAGAGAAAATAAGGACACTCCTTTTATTAGATACGCTGTTACATTAATATAGGCTATAATTAATACATAATATGTTGTTTCATACTAGATAATATTTTTAGATTTTTTTCTTAAATTTTTCACGTGTATCATGTGACAACCCTATCAGAATAGTTATACATTTTTGACGTTGTTAGGAAGCTTCCCCTCTGGTGTTTACTCTTTAATCTGTGGCAACATCAAAAGTCGCGTGCGAAGCGCCGAAATGAAAGGTTCTTTGCTACCTAACTTGTGTTTATACAACACGTAACATAATTAACGCACTTTGAGAAAGTAGTTTGTTCGGGATCGTTTACTGAATCGATTCCTATCATTTTTAATATAGGTAATTTTTTATCACAAAAATAATTAAAACTACGTAAATTACAGTCACGCTGAATTTGTACAGTCAAAACAAACTGAAATGGAACGTAACTTAGGGCAATAAGACTTTTAAGAATGCAGTTTTATTTGTATTATTACTAATTCTGTAATTCAATAAAAATAAAAAAACGAACTTTATTTCAAGCACGTTAAAGTCTTTGCGTTCGTGGATTTGTACTGTGACCACAACATTCTTCCGGAATTAGTATAACTAATTTGATAAATAGTCAGTGCATAAAAATGTTTAACTAAAAATTCAGTGTATGTATTATGATTTTCGACTGGATGCCCTACTACTGGGCTCACATGAGACGAAAGCATGGTAAAGAGAGGAATGATTAAAAAAATTAGATTAAACCCATATTTTTTCGACCGACCAACAGTAGGGCAAGCATGCCTTCAAATTCAAAACAAAGATGTAACGGATGCCATTTTATCTTTTAAACCAGGTTCGGCTGCAGGTTTGGATGGAATCTCACCGCAACATTTGAAAGACTTAACATCGCATTCTGTGGGTGATGCGGGTGAGCAACTTGTAAATTCAATCACTAAATTAATTAACTTTATGTATTCCGGTAATGTCAATCCAGAAATTGTTCCAATTCTTTTCGGCGCGAACCTCATTGCTCTCACCAAAAAGGACGGAGGGGTGAGACCAATTGCTGTTGGATCAACACTACGACGCCTGGCCTCCAAAATTGCTGTTCGACATATTTTACAGAAATTAAATTCGGAATTTGAACCCGTACAGTTAGGCTTCGGTGTAAAAGGAGGGTGTGAGGCAGCCGTCCATGCCCTACGTTCTTTCCTAACATATGGACATCCTGACGTGTTGCTCAAAATTGATGTCAAAAATGCTTTCAATTCGGTAAATAGGGGGACCCTACTGACTGAAATAAATCAACATATACCCGAAATATACAATTATCTTCTTCTCAGTTACGCTGACCCAACAAAATTGTTATATCGATCTAATGAATTATCCTCGGAAGTAGGTTGTCAACAAGGTGATCCCCTTGGACCAGCAATTTTTAGTTTGGCTATAAATCCCATAATCAAAAGTTTAAATTCTAAATTCAATATTTGGTATCTGGATGACGGAACCTTAGGAGGTGATATGGAAACTGTATTTTCTGACCTTTTTTCAATCAAAAATAAATTTGAAGCCATTGGTTTGGAGCTTAACTTTAGCAAATGCGAACTTTTTATAAATAACTGCAACTTAAATTTAAATGACGTAAAACACAAATTTAATACTTTGGCACCAAATATTAAAATAGTTAACAGTAATTCCCTTTACCTTTTAGGTTCTCCAATTTTTAACGAATCTATTTCTGAATATATTAATAATTCAATTGCTAAATTTCAAAATTCTGCTGACCGTCTCCTTGAAATTAGTCCACATTATGCACTTTGCATTTTAAAATCTTGCCTTTTTGTCCCGAAATTTACGTATGTGCTCCGTTGCTGCTCCTTTTGGAATCACTCAGACCTTTTGACACAAGTGGACAACTTAATCAAAATAAGTTTAGAATCGATTCTTAATATACACATGAACGAACAATCTTGGACCCAAGCATCCCTACCCATCCGTTATGGTGGTTTAGGAATTCGCAAAATTTCCAGTGTCTCTTTACCAGCCTTCCTATCTTCTGTCCACAGTTCAGCAAATCTCATAAGTAAAATTTTAAGGGCATCCCCTTCAAACTTTGAGATTGCTGGCCTGGAAGAAGCTAGAAACGCTTTCTTAATTACATGCCCTGGTCAAAATTTTCAATTTCCTCTAAATTCACAGAGGAGCTGGGACGACATAAACTGCAAATTGACTTATGACAATCTTTTGAGCTTTAGTACAGGTTCGGCGCGTGCTAGGCTTTTGGCCGTGGGTACGCATGAGGCCGGCTACTGGCTTCACGCGTATCCTTCGTCAAATACAGGAACATTTCTTGAGCCTGACACGCTCCGAATCGCAACCTGTCTACGGCTTGGGGTTCCGGTCTGCGCTCCTCATAAATGTCCGTGTGGCAGTGACGTCGACAAGCTAGGATATCACGGGCTATCATGCCAAAAAAGTGCAGGTCGCTTCTCGAGACATGCAGCACTTAACGATATCATACGCCGGTCTCTTGCCACCGTCAACGTGCCAAGTCTACTTGAGCCGTCTGGTATTGCAAGAGACGATGGCAAGAGACCGGACGGTATGAGTTTGATTCCATGGAGGATGGGCCGGGTGCTGGTATGGGATGCAACCTGTTCAGACACGCTGGCCCCTTCCCATCTACGTGGAACCAACAACAGAGCTGGTGCGGCTTGTGAAGCGGCAGAAAAGGCTAAAGTTTGCAAATACAGGGGTCTAGGCTCCGAATATATTTTTGTCCCTTTCGGTGTCGAGACCCTTGGTCCGTGGGGTCCTAGCGCTATAAGCCTTTTTAAGGAAATAGCAAAAAGGTTAATCGACGTCACAGGAGACCGAAGAGCTGGCAGTTACCTCGGACAAAGAATTAGTCTTGCTATTCAACGGGGAAACGCTGCCAGTATCTTCGGAACCTTGCCTAAAGGACCTCTTTTTTAATAATTTAATTTAGTTATTATAATATATATTTTTAAGGTTTTTAGTATTAGAAATAATGTTTATAAATTTATGGGTTAGATTTATGATTATAACATGATATACTGATTGAGGTGTCTGAGGGTGTGCGTTAATTATGTTATATATTGTATGCGTTATATTATGTGCGCATTACAGTAATCGTAAGTTGAATGTGTGAAGAATGTTTTAACTACTTTATTCTTAGAGTAGAATAACATTTATTTAACAAACATAATAAAAATTATAAAATTAAAAGCAGAACTATTAGTGCGCCTCTGGGTTTGCTGATACTATCTTAGTGAACTGACTTTAATATATGAAATTAAATAAATGCAAAAAATTTATATAATATAAAATTCTCAAATACTCTTTCTTTGTATTATATTTATACATAGAATATATATAAAGAGAAAAAGACATTAAATAATTAATTAAAAACATATTTTCTTCATAAGAATACAGTGAACAAGTGGCAGGTTTTTGATCTACACGATCTACATCTCGCCCTGTAGACGCTTCTTCTCACTATTGCTCTAAGCATTTGCATCCATACATCACAGCCCCTAGCAGCCCACTGCTCAACATTGGCCACCTGCATAGCTTACCTCATAGGTGGAATTTTTCTATAGTTGTCACACTTTAACGTTGAGTCGGCAAACGCAGTTTTTATTATTTTAAGTTATTATCAGAAAGCTTCTGCTGCTTATTACCTGTTTCAATTTTCCCCTGTCGCCTCTTGCGTCACCCACCTGACGGTATTGGGTATTGGATATTCTCATACCACCGCTACGCGCTATACGGAATCCATTGACTTGCGAGTCATTTCAGAGGTTATTTCGCCATCTGCTGAAAAAGATTTAGTGACAATTTTAAGCAACTCAAGATCGGATTCCTTATGTTTCATCACACAAATTATTTTTTGTAAAATTCTGTCTTCGAAATAAACTGAATTACCCAAAAAGCTCTAGAGAACGAAAAATATTAGCTAAATAACGAAAAAAAAACGAAAAAACAAAAAAAATGTCAAACGTCGATTTATCTTAACAATTCTTTCGGCTGTTTTTACGTTGTCTGCAAAAGTAGATTGCAATTCTTCAAAAAAAATTTTACAGAACAAAATTCCGACAGAAATATTTAATTAACCGCCCGAAGTTTGAGTTTCTCTATTTTGCATACAAACCAAATTCCCGCCAAATATGAAGCTTGGAAAAGAACTTGGTGTAGTTTATTAATTTAGTTTTTTCTGTCCACGGTTACGAACGAATTAAATATTAACAAATAAAGCTTTTCTGTAGCTCATTAAACGGTCCTCCACTTTAAGGTTTAAGTATTTTATTATACTTGGTCAATCAATAAGTACATATTAGAGAATTTATCTTAGTGTCAACTAGCGACATCCGTTAGCGTAAGATTACTAGCCAACATTGACAACGATATCGCGAAAAATATATACAAAAAACTATAAAATTAAATTGAGAACTTTTAAATTTTTACGTCGGCTAAAAATGCCGTAAAACGTGAAATTGTTACAATAGATGTGCGGCCCCGTATTTGTTAAAATAATAATCCTTACGTTTATGCACGAAAAAATTATCATTGAAGTGTACATTTTAGTGATTTTATAGTTATATTTACGTTTATTTAGGTAGGTATATCATTCGTTACGAGATTATATATTCCGGTATTATTAGGCTTAAAATAAGTCCGAGAATTTTTTTACTGACTCATTAAAAAGAGGCAAACCAAATGTTATGTAGTGATAAGTTCCTAGCAGATGTACACGCGTCAGTATCCACTAACACATAAAACTCGAGAATATACACTACATTTACTACATTTTATGAGGTTGTGCTCTAGACATCAATCTATTAACGTATTAAAATTTAAAAGACACCAAGATATAATTTTGCTATATTTGTATTTAAAGTATTAAATATGATGGTTTAATTATGTAACTGATTGAATATTTTCGATTTCTCAAGATCACAAAATAAAGCAGAGATATGCTGAAGAGGATTTATATTCTGTTGTACGTATATATGTCTCGGGTTTGTCAGTGCTACTAGTAATTCATATACTTAAATAAGTAGTACTGATATTAATAGTGCTACTAACTATGAAGAAGCTCAGTCAAAAATTAATTTTATCTCTGAGTACACATAATAATAATTTTGGAGTTTCATATCGCAATGAGCCTGTCGGTCGACCATCAGTTAGAATAATAATGGAGACAGATTCAAGACTAATGGTTATTGCCTGTGATGCAGAAAATATGGAGAAAGTTTAGAAAAAAAAACAAACTGACACTGACAACTAAACCTTCTAATAGTACGTTTTTATTACCTGAAGAAGGTAAACCACGAACAATATTGATTGAGTTTTTGCAAATTTCAATTTTGCTGCGGGAAAATCGTCTTCCGTTAATAATTTTTATAATGTACGTTTAATGTTACCGTCAATAGGGAAAACAAAATAAATGTAACCCCCCCAACCCCCCACCCCCATACTAGAGCTGCCACTGGCGAATCTTTTCTAAATCTTCAGAGGAAACAGGCTAATTATTTACGAATCTAATCATAGAGGTTACACTGCTGTGACAGACGTGTGACAGACAGAAATAAACTATAACGTAGACAGAGAAACCCATAGACAAATTGACGCCTTCTTTTGCATTCGCACACGAAAAAGATAGATTTATGCATACGTCTTGCATAGAAATGAGATAGAGCGGTGTGATTGTTTGTCCCTTTCTCCGTGCCGGTTTTTTTGTTTAGCAAAGTCTACAGTTTGCTAAACAACTTTAACAGCGTAGCGATTTAAGGAGTTTACAAGTTGGTTCAAGTGAGAAAAAAGTGTTTTATGAGCTTAAGATTGGTGAATCTTGTTCAGTTCAGTTCTTATAACAATTAAAATTTTTATCTAAATGTGTTTAAAAGTCATAAAGAATATTGTATAACCTAAAAATTCGTTATCGTTCTTTCTCACTCGAGGCCACGCCGATCATTAGTCTATAGGTTTCTCTGTCTACGAACTATAATAAGTTTTCAGGTCAGTCAGCTAAACAGTTACATTAGCTCTCAAAAAACTTATATTATGCGGATACGTCTTTGAAGTTAGTTATACAAGATGAGAAATATTTTATATTAATTTTATCTTATCATATTTCGATCAAATATTATGAAAATATTTTTTTACTTGCTTTAATTTATACTATAAGCTTTGAGCTTGTCATTAAAGACTAATGAAATGAGTGTTGTGTATTTGGTGTAAATTTTTACTACAAGAAAATATCGCCCATAAGGTCATTATGCTGTATGTATATCGATTTAAACGCAAAAATATTGAATCGTCTCCTCAACAACTGCATCAGATACATTTATGATCTGCGTAAATTCGACCATGTGACAATCTTTTTGTACTTAGCTTAACTGGCTGCCTTTCTTTAGTTGATTATTGCTATTTAATGTCAGTTAATCAATTTTTGGGGTTGATTTAGTATTTTTTTTTGTTTTGGTTTCACTAATAAGCTTTTTGATATTTTCATCAAAGTCCTTATAATCGTGTGTGTTAATTATAAAACTTGATGTCTTAACAATCTCGTATAATTTCTTAGTGTGTAGACTCGTAAATCATATTGTATTCTTTGTTTCTTTGGTGTGATTACTCTTTTCAATTCAACATATATATTTTTTTCATTCCGGTAACGATGAGTTAATTATAGCCATTTGAAAACTGTTTTCATTCAAGGTTAGTAGAAACAAGATCTATTATGGTACACGCTGCTGTTTCATGGGTGTTATATTTTGGATCTATTTTTTAATCAATTTCTATCCGGATTCAGTAAGTGTTGTTTTGTAGCGGCCGGCCGAATTGTCAGATCTTAATCAGTCATTATTTGTATCACCAAAAATGATGGTTCGTTTCTTTTGTAGAATTTGTTTTGCTTGTAGACTACTCCAACATTAAGAGCGTATTTGTGAAGGAGGACTCAATTAGTTATTTTCATTAAAATATATTATTATTTTTATTGGGTACGTAGATAAAGACACCACCACCGATTTTATTAGGTCTTAAGTTATACTATAATGAGTATAACTTTGAAGATGAAATTATTTAGCGTTGTCGTCTGATCTGATCCATGTTTCGGTAAGTAAAACAACATGACAGTTTTTTTAAAGAGTTGATGATACTTTTAAGTTCATCAAATTTACCTGGCTTGCATGTACTCCTCACATTCGCATAGAAGAAGTTAATGCTTGATTTGGTGAGAGTCATATTCTGGTAATTGTCTAAAACTTGAAAGGTAGTAAATTTTTGTTTAATCGTGTTTGAGGTCGTAAGAAAAGTAATATTTTGAGCTATTAGTTTTTTGTATTCTTGGTAGAAACTATTTTCGGAAACCCTTTTATGTATTTTTTAGTTATATCACGTTATACACTGGCTATTCTTTGGGGTAACTTCAGGTATTTTATATATATCTGTTGTGCAGGTGTTTGGTCAGTGATGATATTTATGCCACTCTGGATTATGTTCTTATTGCGTAGTAGAAGCTGTTAGTAAGGATTCAAAGCAAACTTTAGCTTTACGATACCCACGAGACGATATATAATTTCTTGCGTCTTCACAACATGTTATGAATGGATTGGATTTTTTCTACTTACTTTTGAGGGTGAGCCATGCATCAGCTATATAATGCTTGTGGAACGACTGGATTGGCTCAACTGGAGAAGGATCATGCCCTCATAAACTACTATCGTGAAACAGTAGCTTAATGCTGATGTCTATGTATGATGAGTATAGAGAACCAGAGACCCTCATTCCAGAAACGAGACATACCATATCAGTCCTCAGAATGAAATTTCACTTACAGATAGAAAGCAATAGAAGATTGATCTAGGATATATTTTAGAAATCTAAAAATTGTATAATAAATGGTTTATGATTACTTTATAAGTAAATTATGCCACAATAATGGATCCAACTCAGTTTAAACCGGGTGAATTGCTAGTTTATTATAAAATTGTAAGTAAAAGTAACAAATTCGGACGACAAAAGAACTTTTACTGGCGCATAAAAATTTGATAACACATACTGGCAAATGTGCCAAGTAACGTACTTTTGGTAAAAATGCATTGAACGTGTGGCGAGGAGCCAAATTTTTATATAAATCATGTAAAACAAGTTTGACAAATACAAATAACTTTGGCACATATATATTACCGAAATCTGTATTGCTATTTCAGTTCTGTTAGCTGTTTAGGTATGAAATTACCGTTTCAAATGAAAACAAAGAATATTTTTTAAATAACCTTTAGTTACAAGGTGTTTTTCTTAATTTTGAAAAAGAAATAATAAGCCATAGTTACAAAATTTATTTTAATTTATAATTCCAGGTCCGGCCATTGCTATTACAATTCAAAGTCGCGATGCGGAACGATGATCCAACGTTCACAGTCCTTGGCAGCGGGAAGCCGTTGCGATAGTTCATTTACTCGTTGGACTTCGCCCGTCTCTTTATCTGGGTGTAAAGGAACTACACGAGTGTGGAGCCCATCATTCTGTCAGTGGACGAACAGGAGGAAGTGACATCAGCGAAGTGGTGGAAGCAATAAAGAAGGCCCACGGGTATCAAGGTGAGATAGTCTACGACACCACAAAGGCTGACGGGCAATACAAGAAAACCGCGTCGAATAAGAAACTAAGGTCTTTGTACAAGGACTTCAAGTTTATGCCGTTGGAGAAGGCCATCCAGGACACAATGGACTGGTTCAAGCAAAACCGAGAGAATGCGAGGACGTAGTTTATGTTAATTAAGTCACTTATTATGAATACCGTTCTTTTCTATACAAATATGCTATGTAAAAAAGTTTCAGTCAAATGTTTTTTTATATTTACGTGAAAACTACATGTACGGTTTTATTTGTGGCATATATAATAATAATAATAATAATTTATTCCATTATTCAGGTAAATACACCCATTTTGTTAGTACACATGAAGCTTAAAAAATTCAAAGTGGATAGCTCAAATTACTAATTAACTAAACTTAATAACGACAATTTCATTATTAAGAACTTTCCTTAATATTTAAGGAAGCAATAGCGTAAATATTGCTATTCAACCCAATCTAAAAACGATAATTAATTTAAAAATATAATGAAGTTTTAATCATTTCTTGATCACAGCGCAATGGACGTTTAAATGTTAAAAATTCGAACACGCAGTAATACCGTTTTGTGATATTTATAAAAAAATTTAATTGTAATTGTAATTTTAATTTTCATACTGATCGGATAATAATAAGTGAACACCGATGTTCATTAACATCTGCAACATTACAGGAACCGCAGGAGCATTGAAATTTTAGGGTCAGTTTACACAGAGGAGCAACGTGAGCGTGACGTGACGATGCTTGAAGAGGCGAGTGGTTTCGCAACGCGCAGCGCACTGTCTCGAGACCAGAAAATAACAGATTATAAAAGTCCACTGCTAGGTATTAATCCTTCCCAGTGTAGAAAGAATGTAAAAATATTTAATCTCATACGTCCTGCTGCCGGTTACAGCCCCGTTCTCTCTTCCCCAGTTACCAGCCACTTTCTGAGACGGCTATGAAACAGTGCGCAGTGCTGCTCCAGTGCGGTTTTTACATGTCCTAGTTAGAGAATGGAGTTTAGCTGGAATGAAAAGGGGAAACTCCCACCGGGTAAGGTATACAGTATTGCGGTCAATACTCCGTCCTTTAGTATGGAGTTATTCTATAGTATTATTCCAGTGCTGAGATGAATATTGTAAGGTTTGTAGGATCAGAATACTGCAGACAATATATGCTCGGGTCGAATAAATAGAGTACTTGAGGACGATAATGAAAGCTTGAAGGTTAGGTTAACGAAGGTTGCAATGTTGCGTGTTAAAACGTCGGTTTGTAACTAATTTAGCTGTGTACGGGTAAGATCTCGCGCTGGGCAAGTTGTTCTGTTCGCTCCTGCATTAGTTTGTAGTTATTTCATATATACATACACTACTTCAGACTTTTGATAGCAAGATTTAGGCTTCGGTTCGTTTCGTTTGTTCGTTATGACAGTGCCAAATTGCCTTATCGAAACATATCATCTTTATTTCTTGGTGAAATCTATGGAATCTAAAATAAGTTTCATTTCCGTTATTTAATTTTCGCGTTAAAAGTACGTTAATTTTACGAGACTTCTAGTATTCCACCCGTCAATCCACGTGTCAAGTTCTCCCTACAACCATACGTAGCAACGGAATTTTAATACGATATAAACATCTCCCGTTATAAGAGAATTTATCACTACTCTCAGTCACACCTGCCTGGAATTTAACACATAGTATAAAAAGATGGCCGTGAGATCATTCAGTTCTCACAGCCACCGTTCCGTCAATGTCGTTCTTACGACACCCATGTCTCACATGCGGTCTCTAATGTAGACACTACACGGCTGTTATAATTTTTAAAGGACGCATTTTATGATAAATCGATTCATAATGATACGTATAAACTCCAATACTAAAATAGACAATTTTATAGCCATACTGATGAGCATTTTCATTTATGGTATAAAATGTTTAATCATAAATCATAATTTAAGTATTTATTTATTTCTTAAAATATTTACTAAATATATTTATGTCAGGACATGTGGTTGTAGTGCGAATAAGTTGACTCAACTGGGGAAGGAGCCCGCTCTCAAAAATCTAGCGTAAAATAGCAACTTAATGCTGCTGTGTTTTGTATAGTAAGTGTAGAAAACCAGAGATACATTTAATTGGAAACGAGGTATTTTATTTAAGACCCCATGTGCGACAACGTATCATCATTTTCATTCTTAATCAAAGATAGATGTATATGTATATAAGCCAGAACATACATTTACCATCAGGTGGATTGTGTTCTCGTTTTAGTTATGTATTCGTATTGTCACTGTTGCTATATAAAAAAAACAATCACAGGTAAGCCACATGCGCGTTTTCCTGCTTTTCTATAAAAAATACAAAGGCTGCACAACACACGAGCAAATACATCTTTATCACGGTAACCGAATTTATATTATATTATTTTTTAGTTCTATAAAGTAAATTTTTTTAAGAAAGCTGAAACACTGCCTTGTGTCTAGATACCTTGTCAGTTCCGCTATTTTCCTTTCTCTTACTCTCGATGTAAAACTTCAGTGAAAGCCCCATTTATATAAACTAGAAAGCAGACTAAGCTCCACAGCTTAAGCTGTAAACATGATTAGAGACTAGTGTAGAGACAGCTAGATTAGTTTATTTCAGTTATTTCCGTAGCAGGATGTAAAGGATTTTGCTTTGGGAACACACGGCTGATTTATAAACTATTTTTGTTGTCGAAGTTAATGATTAAATTATAAAATATTAACTTTTCAGTTATTAATAAATATAATAACTTTTCAGTGATAAACTAGCAGTCAGTGGTTTTAAATGGGGAGGGCTTTCAACCCGGAAGCAGTCAGATTTCTTGTGTGCGATATTTTGAGAAGGTGAGAGGGAAAGGAGAAATTTATTTTTTTATGGTGCACCAGTAAAAATCCCAAAAAATTTACAAATTTTCCGTTACTGCATATTTTTGACATAGCAGATTATGAAATTAAAGATAATGTTGCATACTTAAACTCGCTAACGCCAAAATAAAAAAATAAAAAAAAGTTAATAATGTTTATTCATTTTTAAAAGACTTTTAACGATTTTATATTTTAGAATACTTCGAAAATAGATAGGCAGAGGAGGAGGGTGTTTCTGCGTTTAAACGGCCCCAGGAAGTAGCTACCCACTACTACAATCCATTGACATTAGTAATAATTATGACCAATACTGCTTAATTCTAAGATGCCGCTAATTCTCCTGCTGTCTTTATTACTTTAAATCAAAGTGACAATGACACAACGAGACTTAGCAAGGTCCTAAAATTTAGTAGTGTTTAAGTAACCGATACTGTTACAACTCATTAAAGTCCACCGCTGAATATAGGCCTCCTTCTTAAATTGCCTCAAAGTATATTCTTATTTACCAATTGTGCCATAAATGCCACCATTAGTAAGCGGGTTGGAAGCCGCAGCTTTTTATTTTTTATCGTTATTAGGATAAACGTCGCTGCCTAATCTTCTGATTTGGTTCCCTTTGTCGCCTCTTACGACACCCAAGGGATGATATGGATTAATGGGTATTCTAAATTCACCACTACACTGTGCCAGTTCATACATCTTAATCATTAAACATTGTTAACTACTAGGTAAAATAAAATCATAGAAAACCCAAGAAATATATTTTATTACACTAAATAATATGACAAATACAATAAAAATTATAACAAACCCTGTTATTTCTAGGCGAAACTACGCACAATCTTTTAATTTTTAACTGAATTCTATTTTGGAAGCAAGTTGTAAGCCGTGACGTTTTAATTTATCTTCTCCAAGAGCAACATAACTCACCCCTTTGTTTTGCCCAGTACAAGTAATTAAGCGAAACGGAGGGTCAAACGTTGTTAAACTTGATGACTTATGGGTTAATTTAATAAGTATCAGATACTGAAACTGTAATGATAAAGGATATTATAGTAGCGGTTGACTATCTTCTTGGTCTAGTGGTCGTAACTGACTGATGATCATGAGGTCCCGGGTCCGGATAAAATAAGTTATTGAATTTTTCTGAATAGAAATTCTAAAAAAGAACCCGAACATAGGAAGTTTGGAGTGTTACCCCACTATACATTGGAAAACACGTTAGGCCGAAGGGAACTGCACGTGATCTCTATCCGGTGTATTACCGCCCCATCGGAATAACAGAGTGAAAGTGTGCTCACGCACTCAGGCACTATAATCCTGTCCTGCACATGTGACTAGTATCCGTTGAGACTGGCCGTCGTAACCGAAAAACGAGGACAGTAATTAATTATTAACTTCTTTTAAAAATGACCCTTAAATATTTTAGTTTATAATGTATTTTAATAATAGACTATAAAACCTGTTTCATCGAGCTTCGCTCGACGTTAGTAGATTTTGTTTCATCTGGTGAAAACTATTTTGAATAATTTGAAAAATAACGCAGTAGAAATGCGGTCGTTAAGAAGTATGTTAGGGAGTATGTTTGGGTTTAATCTGAGTGACAGGGTGAGAAATTGTGCCGTCCTAATTAGTGCATGCCCATAAAGTGTGACATTGACAGGTACTGTCTATACTACTAAGAAATTCAGGACTTCATAGGCGTGATTTTTACTGACAGCTGTCGCAGAGATCAAGCTATCTTTTATGAACCATAAAAGCGTGTTTTCCACGTTCAATTACAGATTACGAAAAACGTTTTCATTCGTCATGTTTTTTATGAATGTTCAAAATAACCAATTTATTTTTTTGTAACTTATTAATTAATGATTAGATACGATTTTAATGGTTGTATACTATGGTGTGGGAAGAAAAATAAGTGAACAGAATGTATCTGACACCTGTTATAACCTCAAAATTTTATTTACTTAACAGCATTTTTCCCTGGCCTCTAAACGTTCACGACCGAGTTACAAGGTACACAATTAATATTAATAAAAGTGTCTAAACTTGATACGCAAAACGATAACCACATATCTCTATATAAAACGTTAAAAATGAACGAATTAGCTTTAATTGCATGCATTACGTCTGTATAACAACAATTTTAAAATGTTTTTGAACAACTAAATCATTATTTAACTGGACTTTTACATTTATGAATTTAGTAAACCGCCGTTTTTTATGCTTTTATCACAAGGATTCTGCTGTCCATCACTTGTTTCAATTTCTTTCTGATACCACTTACGACACTCGCCGTAAGATATGATGTTTTTTTATAGGATAAGGTAACAAACTAGCACACAGTCCACCTCATGCTAAGTGGTTGCTGCGATATATTAATAAATCCTACTCAGACGAAGCCATGGCGGTTCACTAGTCTAAAATTGGCTATATTCTAAAACGTTTCACTGTCGACCTCCTCTTAATTCCGACAGAGCTTTTAGCCGACGTCAAAAAAAAAACTTTTCAATTAGAATTTTCTATATGCATGCATGTCACACAATATTTTCGCAATCATTCGACCTTGAGCTTCCTATACGACTAGCAGTGAAGAACCATGTCTGAGATCCAGTGTTGACAGATTGTGCTATGTGGTCTTTTGTAAAATTTGCCAAAGGGTACGTATGAGGTATATGGTACTAAAACCTTTTCGAAAACTAGCTTGTTCGGGGGGCTGAAAGTCATTGAGTCTACGTGGAAGAGGCTTCGTGATTACGTACATTAAAATATAATGAAATAACATTATAGCAACATAATACGTTTGGCGACAGGCCAAAAACTTATAACATGATGTAATTGCTTGGAAATTTATTTAACCTTGAAAGCAGACTCTTTGTACAGACGAGGAAGGCTTTTTTGTTCTATATTCGAGCTAATATTGTTGTTTGGCAAAAGGTTGGCTAGATGAAAATCTAATTTTCTTAACACCAACTAAATACAAAAACGGGGTTATTATCACTTCTATGTACTTAGATTAATTTCGTCATGGCCCTTGATAATATTAGCATGTACTGGCCCGTAGGCAGTGGTAGGCTATCGGCTCGTAGACGTACTCATTGTAGCGGCGATGCTGCAATATCCACTACTTGGTATCATACCGTGGGTACCGTAAGAGGCAACAAAGAGAAACCAATCACGACATAAACAACAACCGCTTCCTAACAAAAATTAGAAAATTCTTCAGAATTCTTTGCCTGACGATATTAGAAAGGTGACAAATACTCCTTTAAAAGATTTATTCGCGAGCATTTACTGAGTAATCGTTAGAATTACAATATTGTTAAATAGTCGTAATTATACGTATGTATTTACATTATAAATATGTGTTAATATACGTAAATATATATATATATATATATATATATATATATATATATATATATATATATATATATATATATATATATATATATATATATATATATATATATATATATATATATATATATATGTATGTATTTACTCACAATATTATATCGTAATCTATTTTGTTACATATAATGTGTATTTATACTCTTCTTTTTTTTTCAGTTGCTACACCAACGTCAAACTCTCACCACTCTATGGGTTGAATGGCAGACAATGCCTTTACGCATTTACTCCGCCCTTTGTATCCTGATATTTTTTTTCTAAGTGAATGTATTAAAGATTTTAAATTAAAAAATAAATAAATAAATAATATGAGAACTGCTCTTGCCAACCCGCTTGACAAGTTTGGCAATTATAGCAAATATGTGAATTGTGATGCAATCTATTGGGACGCCTTTGTACAGCAGTAGACTTTGATAGGCGGTAATTAATAAATTAATATAGAAAAATTGGTAAGTAACTAGATAATATCCTACATATAAAAAGCACTTTACCACTATTTAAACGTCTAATATTTAAACTTACTGCCTCGTTGGTCTAGTGGTTGTAGTAGTGCGACTGCTGATCATGAGGTCCTGGGTTTGAATCCCGAGTCGGGCCAAAAAAATCAATGATTGAGTTTTTCTGTCAATAAATTCTCAGTAGCTGCCCGGAGTCAGGAAGTTGGCAGTGTCTCACTCCCGTGCCTCGGAAAGCACGTAAATCCGTAAATGGTCCTGCGCCTGATCTCCCTCCGGTCGTGTCGGTTTACCATACCATCGAATTATGAGAGTGAGGGAATAGAGAGTGCACCTGTGCTTGCGTATTACGCTTGGGCACTATAATCCTGTCCTGCGCCGATGGCTAGTCTCCGTTGAAGGAAATTCGGTCTGGAGGACATTCATCATTGTGAATCAATTTTTATGATACTTATTTCATTAAATAGGTTATACGTTAGGCGTACCCCCATTAAAATTTGAATTTTTACGTGGTAGATCCATGCTGCCGTTATATTAGTAGTATAGTTGTAGCACTAATGGGTCGACTTGACCGGGGAAAGACCACACCCTCACAGAATACCAGCTTAAAATAGCAGCTTAATGCTGCTGTGTTTCGTATGGTGAGTGTAGAGAACCGAAGACCCTTTTTACTGCAAACGAGGCATTCCATCTTAGTCCTCACGCGTGACAACGCATCTGCATTTTGATTCGTAATCGGGGATAACAGTAGATGTCTATGGGCACAGCAACCACTTACCATCAGGTGGACTGTGTGCTCGTTTGTCACCCTATCTTATAAAAAATATATTATTCTATACCTGAGGGTGTTAAAGGGTTAAAGGGTGGTAAATTTTTTAATAGGACTATTTAGATGACTTTGAGATTGGTAATTGCCATAACCCACTCAAATGGGTAAAAATATAACTTTTTTTAAAAATTAATTCACTTTATATTAAAACTATTTAACCCCTGTAAAATTATTCGTTAGAGTAAATTTAATAAAAACACGCATTGATACACTATGTTTTGACATAAAAGCGTAAAAGGTAATATTTCCCTCCAGAATGCAATATACATATTTTGTTGCCAACCAATGTGGATACTATTTCCGAAATAAAAATAAATAACTATTATTATTATATCGATATATTTCGTATACATCTTTATTTATTGGCATCGCTTACTACATATTATCATATCCAGTGACAAATGGGACCATTATCGTAACTAACAAAGCAACACTGCGAGATTCACTAAGAAGCCCGATAAAATATAACGCTGCCACACATAAATCGTCGTATTAAAGTCTAGTAAACTAAATTTAACACCGAAATATTATGCATATTCTATAAAGGGTCCATTATACTTACTTACTTACTTACTTATCGTCACGCACAATCCCTAACGGGGTAGCCAGAGAGAACAGATCGCCAAGTGTCACGATCCTTACATACCTCTTTCGCTTCTTTCAGGTTCATTAACTTCTTCATACATGCACGTCTAGGTATCCGAGTACTCTTGACCCTCCCCTCTTCGAGCAATTTGCTCACATGGTCTTCGAAAGTTAGTCTCGGTCTACCTCGACACCTTTTAATATTTACTTTTGCTCTATATATTTTCTTCACCATTCGGTCTTCACTCATTCGTTCAACGTGTCCAAACCATTGGAGTACGCCCCTATCAATTTTTGTGATAAGGTCATCTTTCAATCCTGCCATATTGCGAATCTCTTCGTTTCGCTTTCGGTCGGCTATGGTAACGCCACACATTTTACGAAGAGATCGCATCTCCACTGCATTCAACTTGCTTTTATGCTTCTTCTGGCATACCCAGGTTTCGCTGCCATATAACAAAGTCGGTACCAACACTGCGTTATGTATTGCAAGCCGTGCACTCTTCACCACGCCTTGCCTTTTGACTAATGCATTCAGGGCACCATTGACTTTGTTTCCGGCAGCGACACGCCTATCCACATCTAAATCACATCTTCCATCCCGGCTGAAAGCACTCCCCAAGTATACAATTTCATTTACCTGTTCTAGACATTCCTGATTTACCCATATTTCACATTTCGTTCTCTCTTCGTCCTTTTCAAATTATAAAATTTATATTATTATAAGGGTCCATTATAAACTTGAAAAGTCCAGACCATTTTAATTGAGACTATACATAGAACAAAATATTTAGATCAAAGTTCAAGTTGATTTTTTTTTATCAATATGTCATTTTTTAAAGTTTTAATGAACATCAAAATCTGTTGTCTTTTCGATAAATATATTTTCAGACAAGCTGCGACAACAATATAAGTCGTACTTATTCGTTACTATATAACAATGTTGTTATTTTACACATTCATGCAATAATTACCGCATTTGACAATGACATATTTGTCATTTTTGGTAATTTATCTATCCATGTTACTTTCTGTACTGGCAAAATTTCTGGTATGAAGATGATGTTTATAAAAATAAAAAAGAAACACCTCGAGTCATTTTCTGCAATTTAATTATAATAACTCACAAAATAACAGTTTAGCAACGGAGTCCCGCGCTAAAATTGGAAAAGTTAAAATGAAATACGAATGTTGAGTGTCATTACGGAGTTACCGTTTAATTTGTCGCATTCATCTCTGTGTTGAATCATCTCTGTGCCGCGATATGAATAAAAGTTGAAAACGTTTCCAATAATATGTTTAAAATACAATAGCATAATCGAACGATACATTTAATATTAACAATATATAATTAATAAGTCAGAGTACGCACCTTAACTACTGTACACAGGCCTTTCCTATATTTTTTATTTTCTATAATCCAATGCTTGAATGCAACTCCATTTATTGGTAAGCAATAGAGGATATAAGTCAAAAATGCAGTATAAAACAATTATTTTAATCGGTTGAAGGTGCCAAGAGTATAGTAACCATGTACAACAGAGTACTAATAATTATTATTAGTAAAAATATAAGTAACAACGACTCCGTGGCGCAGTGCAGCTTAGCAATGAGTGGCTGCGCTGGGGGTCGCGGGTTCGAATCTAGCACTGAACAAGTATTTGTATGACCTACAAATAGTTGTTCCGGGTTTGGATGTTTGTCGTTGTGCAATTTATGTTTGTAAACTGCCCCCACGTTACAGGAGAAAAGCCTTGTGTAGGGGTAACGTTTTTAAAACAAAATAAAGAAAAATAACTTTTGACACTCTTTCACATAATTTAACTAATGTGTGTAAAGTAATTTAAGCCCTCATTTTGGAAGCTGTTATGTGAAAACTGTTTTATTTTATTTTTTAGTGTTTCAAGAAGTATTTTACTTTTTTGGAGTTTATCATTTTATGCTTTCGAGTTAACAAAGGAATATCACCAACTCAAAATAATAACTAGAATGTAGTCTAAATAATTGCATTAAGAACTACATCCCCTATTTATCATTCTTAACTTTTCCTTAAATTTTTATAAGAAATCCTATAAATATGACCACTTTAGTAAAATAATAATCACCTATATGTTATGCCTGAACATACATAAAATATATACACACTAATCGACAATCCTTTTCCTTTTTCAAATCGATTAAAATAACAAACAGCGTATTGTTATAATTAAACTGTAAGCTAATTTCCTGTATTATACACACACATATACATACACTGCTAAATATCCACATACTTTCATTCAACTCAAATCATCTACACGGTACATAACACATTGCAAGTTGCAAAAACAACTTACCATACCCCTGTGTCATAACTTTAGTTAAAAAAATCACGGAACACAAGGAATCGATGAGATATTACATAAATCATAAATAAAAAGAGGCCAACATACAGCGGATTTATTACAAAGTTATAAACTACTAGCGGCTACAAAAGTATAGACTGCAGTAACAAAAACATTTTATGATAACTTTATCTTCGTGATATTATAATATACTTATAAGAAAAAAAAAACTTCATTTTATTAACAATAGTGCTGGTTTAGTTTCAAGATAACAAGATTTTTGTTAATAAAGTTAAAAAAGAAGTAAAGGAATCAGAATAGTTATAATAATAACTAAATAAATTATTCGTCACCATCATTAAAATTATTCAAAAGCACTGAACTGAATGTTCATAACATAGGATTGCCATTAGTCGGGCTAACATAATTATTCTCCATCTGTATACACGGTGTCTGTTTCAAACGGGGCACATAAATATCGCAATGAAATAAGCAAAAAAATTAAAACATAATTATCAATGAGTACAAACATATAATTGTTATTTAAAATATTTTTATCACTAAAATTAGCTTAAAATTCAGCAAATTTTTAAGACCCGGCAATCGTTGTCGATATTGGTATCTGTTTAGGTGTGGCGATATTATTATTGCTACCTAAGCCGCATATATTGCGCAGTTAATTTCCCTATTGTTGTGTCCCTACATTGTTGATTTATTTTTGCGGGGTAATTTTCCTTAAATATTTCCAGAAAAATATTATATGGACATAATCGTATCACGACATCTAAAATAACCCTTATGGGACAGGGTTTTTACCATATTGTAAAGGCCCTTAATTATGATTGCGCCTAAGTGATTAGGTTGGCAAAGCTGATGGATTTTTAGATATTATTGAATCGAAAATCCCACATTGAACTGGATCAGGATGTTTATCCATGAACAGTTTATGTATTTTATATACACCTCCACGATAAAGGATAATATTCTAGCGATAGGGTAATTTTTATACCCTATACGTAACGAGCTTTAATATCAAACATTAAAAATATTTACCAAGCTCTAAATAATAATTATTGTCATTACAGCTCTTCACAAGTGTACTGCTGAATATAACCCCCCCCCCCAAATAATATCACAATGCACTGTGCATGTGCATCCAGTACTCCCTCAATTCCGCATTACTTCCTACACGCCTCAATGAGGAATTTCTACAGGTCCCTCTTTTTTATTCCTTTGATACCGTCAAATAATGCATTAAATTAATTTTTCAACAAATTTCTATTTTTTTAGAACGAGGTTATACTTATGAGCATGCAATCATTATAATAAATAACTTTTATTTTACATTGTAAGACCCTAGAGTTTCTTCCTGATTCTTCTCTGAGTTCTTATTTTTGCAAACCGCTGTAGATTTAGAAGTTTTCGAGTTACGTGTATATACAAGCCTAAATTAAATAAATTTTTAAATTTCAGTTTGATTTTGAACTATAAACTGTACGGTGGGTGGCAAGCGAATACATGGTGGCCAATTCTTACGATAAAATATTTTAGGATAAAATATATAACTTGACATCGTATAAAATATAAAGACAAAATTCTTCCATACGCGGGGCGAACGCTGAATCACGGTGATAATTAAAAGTTGTTTCATTAAGAAGTTAAAGTGAGCTTAATTATTTTCAAATAAAAGTAAAATATGAGCATGTTTGCGTTAAAAAGTTAAACAAATGTGTTCGGATACCGATTAACTTATACATTGATGCCACAAATATCATAAAACTAAAGTTAAAGAGTCAAAATGTTGTAGTGTTGAGTCAATCTTTCATACTGTAGGATATTACATTAGTTATTGTGTGTTTTGGAAATATTAATCAGTTCGTAAAACATGCATATGGTGTTCACCTATGAAAAATAATTGTACACTTCACTTACTAATTATTACTTATCACCTTATTTGAGTTTTTTTACTGAATCAGTGTAACAGTCGTTGGTATGCCAATAAAATGATATAGCATATAACAGGTCTTGATCTATGGAATTGACGTTCTTCAATACTAGCCATTTCAAATCAAAATATTTTTTTGTTTGGTTAAGGATTCTAATTTAAAATTAATTTTATTTTAAAGATACGGAATTCTTTTTTTAAATTAGTACCTTGTAGTCAAGGATCAGGTTGATCAGCGTTATGTTTTTATCACATTTGAATCTTTTTCGTTATCATGGATACGTTAAAAATCGCGTTGTTATGGAATAGAGTAAATACTACAAACGAACATGTATGTTACCGTTTTTATTTTATTTTCACCATAATATTATATTCATATGCCAATGCTCTTACTTGGATGAAATGAAAGTGGATACGTAACTAAATTTCACTACTCCATATCAACCCGTAGATGCTGTAAAACTCAACAAGGCCTGCCAAGCGTGGCAAAAATAATAAATATAGCTCATAAGAGTTGTGAGAATGATGATAATGATATTAATGAGTAAGTAATAAAAGCGTGAGGATGTGAATAATGAACACACCACATTTATTAAATAACCGTTTATAGTTTATTGACAGGCCTGTTGGTCTAGTGGTTAGTGACCCTGACTGCTATGCCGGAGGTCGTGGGTTCGATTCCCACCCAGGACAAATGTTTGTGTGATGAGCACGATCATTTGTTCTGTGTCTGGGCGTAATTTATCTATAATATTTATGTATTTAGAAATATATAAGTATGTTTATCAGTTGTCTAGTACCCATAACACAAGCTCTGCTTAGCTTGGGACTAGATGGCGTTGTGTGATGGTTGTGGAATATTATATTATTATATTATTATATTATATTCCTACGAACTTTATAATAATCGGAGCGAACCGCTATTTTAAACTTCGTGGATAAGTGGTTATTTAATATATGTGGTGTATTGATTACATACATCCTCACATAAGTGGTAAAATTAAAAATTTTGTACAATCGACTTCAATATAAATAAAGAATCCCAATTTATATGGAACCACATATGAGCACCAGCTTTCAAATAAAAAAAGAATCATCTAAATCGGTTGACCTGGAAAACAGTCCTTTTTGAAATCGGATAAAATATGACTTAAGTTTTATATATAACTACTAAGGTAATCTTTGTGTCACGATATCTCACTGATATTGCTATTTATACTATAAAATATTATGTTACAACAATAGACCTTGAGGTGACCTGCTTAAACATAACAAGAAATTACTTAGCAAGGCCATAACTCACATTTGTAATTTTGCTATAACCACTGGTAAGTTTCCAACTGTTTTTAAAAAGTCAGTTACAATATCTATTCTAAAGAGTGGAGATAAACATATTTTAAACAATTATAGACCGATTTCCTTGCTCCCAACAATGTCAAAAATCTTAGAGCGCTTAATTAATACAAGAATTACTAATTATCTAGAAAGTAATAAACTAATATCACATTATCAATTTGGTTTTCACCCCAATAAATCGACGGCGGATGCCGTACATGAACTCACTGATTTTGTCGTAATAAATCTTGATAGGAAACAAAAAGTCTTAGCTATATTCTTAAATCTAGCAAAAGCTTTTGACATCGGCTACATTCCATTACTTGTAAATAAATTAGATTATATGGACATTAGAGGCATACCTTTAGATCTTATAAAAGACTATCTAACAAATAGAAGTCATCAAGTTAGGGTTGATAATCATGTTAGTGAAGAACTTAACATATCATTTGGCGTACCAGAAGGAAGTGTACTCGGTCCTACACTGTTTTTAACATATATTAACGATCTCCTCAATATTAAAATTACACAAAGTAAGATCTTAAGTTTTTCTGACGGTACAGCCCTTCTTTTTCATGCAAATACGTGGCAAGAAGTATATGCAAACGCTCAAGAAGGCTTAAATAAAGTTTATACTCTAACTTGTTAATTAAAATTGTGAGAGTAAATAAAAACATATTATTATTATTATTATATTATATAATTCTAGTATTGTACAAGCTGATTTGGCTAACTTATGTAACTTTGGCATAACTTATGTAATTCTAAGTTTAACTTGATGTGTACTCAGCATAAACACTGCGTTTTATCAGCGATGACTTAGAGACTTGAAACGTGGGCATTCCCTTCTACCCGTATGAGAAAGCTCAAATTCACTCAACCTGCAACGACTTGGAATTTCTTTGCATTATAAAATATCCGTAATATGGACATCCACAGAACAACGGGAGTAACTGTCATACTGAAGAGGACCGGCTATGTAGCTCAAAGGATCAATAACCGACGGGGAGGAAAGGTTCTCGAAGTAAAGTTGGATTGATGACTTAATGAAATACGCAGGAAGTTGATAAATGATTTTTTAAATTATTTGGTAAAAATTGTTTGAGCAACACAACGGTCGATTGTGAAGGAATTTGGCTCTGCGCCAAACGTTAAATGTACTTTTAAGCAAAAAATAAACTTGGCATATTCGACATTCAATGTACACATATAAGAATTTAATATCGTATAAAGTACTTTTTTATTATTTCTTAGACCTTTTCCTTCATTCAAATACTCAATATTGTTTTCTTTTCATAATATAGTAATATTTCATCTCGTAATATTAATAGTCGCGGTGTAAGGATATGCACTACCCAGTGACTTCCCATGGGGGTCGTAAGAGGTGACAGAGAAAAATAAACCAGGAAGTAGTCATTCAGCGTCTTCCAATTAACAACTAAAAAGACAAAAAAGTGTGGATGCCAACCCCCTGCCAAGGAGGCAACTATAGTAGATATCAGATATCGATATATTATTATATGAGACGATTTATGGGAGAAGCCTTTGTTCAGAAATTTGGTAGGTAATATCCTAATACTTAAGTCTAAAAAACAGAGATCTTCTTATACTTGTAGACTTGTTAAAGGCCAAACGATAGTTGGCACTGCCCATGTCGCCTACGCTTGGCAGATGTTCAGACAATCGTAATAGCCGAACTTTTACTTAAATTTTCTACCTTTAAATAATAAAGAGCTAAACTTTTATTAAAGAAAGTTTGTTTTTAGCAGGAAAATGAAAGCTATTATATATATAACTATTTGTAAACTTGGCCCATTTTTTAATTGGGATGTTTTTTAATATCGTTGGGTAACAAACGAGCACACAGTCTAACTGATGGTAAGTGGATGTTGTGCTCCATAGGCATCCATAATTATCCTCAATTGAGAATCAAAATAAAGATGCGCTGTCGCCCCTGAGGACTAAGATGGAATGCCTTGATTCTATTAAAAAGGGTCTACGGTCCTGTACACTTACTATACGAAACACAGCAGCATTAAACTGCTATTTTACGCTAGTATTCTGTGAGCGTGGTCCTGCCCCGTCGAGGCCTATGTTTATCTGACTACTACACTACAACTACACTGACGGACTAGTAAAGGGCAGCAATGATGATGATGATCAATGTGCTAAAAATATGGAACGTTTGAAATATATAAAATTAAGCAATTTAATGAAAAATAAATGTATTGTTGTAGTTAAACGAAAGATACAAGTTTAAGCACCCGCCGTACAGTTAGCTTAAGCTAACCCTTTCCTTGAGTAAATAACATTATTCTCAACATGCGCTTTGTCTTGTGCATTCTAAAACCCTTGTCAACAAATCCTTTAAGATAACCTCCGAAGTACATGGACTATGATTATTTTTTGGATTTTTAAATATTTTTTATCTTCATTTTTTGTTACATAGTCAATTAATTGCTATTTTTATCAACCAACAAATAACATAAAGCTATATATGATATTATATTATGCGTGCACCCGTTATAGAGTCTCTATTTTCTTTTTCTTTCTCGTTGCAATAATTTTGGGGGTTCCAACTCCTGTTTGCTTTTTAGCAGAATATCGCAGTGGTGATTTAAGAACTTTGATGTATGATTAAATATTTCATCGTCAATAGCTAGGATGTTTTGTATTATAATTTGTATTGAGTTTAGTTTGCTAATTTTTCGAGAAAAATTATACAAATTTCACACGAGAGAAGTTAAATAGATTTACTAGTTAAGATGAGATTCTATGCTAAGCAGATGATTTAAACACATTAATCAGATAATATCTACACTCGTTACTACGTATTTACACTAAAGACTCGAGACGAATAGACCTCGTGTAACAACGTCGTCGGTGGCTTTATTAAATAGCATTTGCTTTATAATTTAATATAAGAGCTACCATATTTTTATCGCAAGCAACGTTCGAGAAAACATAAATAGTTAATCTAGACGAAAATTACAAACGAAGTAGAATAACCTTGAAGGGGACCAATTGCAAATTACTATGTATATAGTGTGCGCAGCATGAGAGATAAAACAGAAACTGATTTATTATAGTGAATCTAAAACAAATGTCTTCGTCAGCTTTATTTATGTTCTAGAATCTAGAAGATAATTTAAGATTTATCGTGAGTTTTGAATATTCATTGTTATGAATATCAATGTTAAGTACTCCACAAAAAAATAAGTTCTAGAGAAACATCAGGCAAACCAATTCATTACTTAATGAGATATTATAAATAAAAATTATTTACTGGATTTTCCAAATTATTTTAATCACTTTAGTTAAAAATTATGCAAAAAATGAAATATAACGCGATATAATCCATAAAATTCAATTCCATTAAGCAATTTACATAATATGTAAAAGGTTTTCGCGATACATGCTGCAGACAGGATTAAGCGTTACTCTACCAAGATAAAAATACATCCCATAAATAAGAAGAGATAATTTAATCCTTGAGCTTAAAAGACACTTCCTTTTTCACGTTTATTAATTTTTCAGATAGTAAATGGATGTTTCTTTATTAAGGTGCCGGGTGTAAGGTATACTAATGTATCAACTTTCGCTTCTCCAACATGTTTTAGTAAATTAAATGATCCTTATTTATACGCTGTAAGAAAAAATCATTTGTCAAAGTTATTTATTTATTTTTAGATTTATATATAACTGAAAATCTAACACCTTCTATCCCATGATGAATTAAAAATAAATTTCGAGGAATTTAAACACATCAACAGAATCTAGGGATATTTTATATTTCATCAAATATATTTAAATCTATGAAAAATTATCTGATATTGTAAATACATAAATGATAGGTTATTTTAAGTCCTTTAAAACATAAAAACATTTCGTAACTTTTTTGTTTTATTACTTAAATGTAATTTTTTTTAATCGTCATAGAAAATTAGTATGATAAAAGAACTTCATTTCTTTATAAAACTATTAATTTGAATTAAAAAAATCTTGTAAAATTTAATCATTAATAATCAGTGTTGCCACCTCTTACATTAATTACATATCGACATTCGCTATAAGAAAAAATCAATTGTCAAAATTATTTATTTATTTTTAGATTTATAAATAACTGACTTTTGAAAATCTAACACTTTCTATCCCGCGATGAATTAAAAAGAAATTTCGAGAAATTTAAACACATCAACAGAATCTAGGGATATTATATATTTTATCAAATATATAAAAATCTATGAAAAATTTTCTGATATAGTAAATACAAGAATGATAGGTTATTTTAAGTCTAAGCATAACAAATATAATCCTACTAATAATATGTGAAAGTCGTAAATTAGCCACGAGTACTAGCTTTATTTTATGAAACTGAAGTGTCAAACGAATCTAAATACCCAATTGTAAGTGGCCTCTGCGGCCCATGGACACTTGCCTTCACCAGTTGACTTGCTTTTACTTGCCAGTCACCTTTAATTAAAGAAGGATACAGATGCGTTCTCACCTTTGAGAAATAAGATGGAATACTTCGTTTTCAGTAAAATTGATCACCAGTTCTCTACACTTACTCTAAACATAGCAGCATTAAGCTGCTATTTTACGGTGGTATTCTGCGAGAGGGTGGTCCTTCTCCGGTCCTACCGACCTGTTCATGCAACACAACCATAATATAGCTGATGCCTGGCTCTACCACGTATAATAATGACCAAGTCGTCTTCTTATTTATTTCATTATCTGCCACATTCTATTTGAACATCAAATTATTTTTTTAAGTAATGGACATCATGATAGTTTTAATGAAAATTGATTGATATATTCATGAACTAAAAAAAAGTTAAAAATATTTGACAGTGCAAATATTTGGTCTCAATAAAAGGCAAAATAACGCACAATTTCATTAAGTTTCCTACGCTAAAACAAAGCCGCAACAAGTACCACTCAGCGCATATTGCCTTCTTATTGGCACTCGGCAATACGCACATATGAACTGCCTACTCCAATATGTTCATAGTAAACCCGATCCGTTAGAAGTACAACACCCCGGCACAATTAACTTAGATTTCATAATGTTGAGCTTTTCATATCGCTTGCCTCCAGCCACTTCATAAACATAAATATATAAATATATACTACTAATATACACTTCATAATGTTTATCTATTTAATAATATTAAAGTCGTCGTTGTTCAATAATATTAAAGTCATTAAATTGATTGTGAAAAATGGCAGCGGATGCTCTGTAGAGCAATTTAATTCCATTTATTTAGAGGAATTCCCTCAGAAAACGAGTTCTTCGTGCACCACTAACCCCAACTTTTCACAGTTTCACAAGGATGGAGGTACTTAATTTTTTAACTTCAATATTGAAAGGGATTTTTAATTGATTAAGCTGTTCTGAAATAACTTTCTAGAGACGTGCGAATTTTCTACATTAATTTTGTAGATTCGAATCCCATTAAAAACATAAATGGTGAAATGAGAGCCAAGTTCCATATGATATATGCCTTGGTTGTTGACTTTAACGACAAAAGAAGTGAGATTGAAATGGCTGACAAGTTCCTGAAATTTATTTATAACAACATAAAATATCATTTCTTCTTATAACTTAGGATAATATATTGTAAGGTCTCACTTGGCTAGTTCTCATATACACTAAACTATTGCCTATACCATCTAGAGACGCGATACGTCCTTACTAAAAGAATTGTAATAATAATATAACCACAAATATATAAGTATTTTTTTAAAAAACCTATGAATTTCGTAGAGGTCAGATATCGAGAGACAACCGGACAGCAAGACGGCGCTCGCGCTCCCGTTCGTTCGGCGTCGCACGGTTGCACCGCGCGCCGTGTACCGAAATGATATTATCATTAGTATATCTCAATGCCTATTATTTAATTATTTATAAGTAACGATCTTACACTCCACTAAATATTGAAACAATAATTAATACTAAATCTCAGTTAATAACGTAATAAATACGAAAATCGACTATACTCTTAATTTAGTTATAAGTACTAAAACGGAAATATTTGGATTAAAAAAATTAAGGGTGTTATTCAACTCGTTATATATTTAAGACTAAGAAGATTCTTACTACATACATTATTACTATTTGTTATAAGTATAATATAATTGTTAATAAAGTTTAGTGTTACTAATAGAATCAAATAAGTGAAAAATTATAATAAAATGATAAAAATTAACCAGTTTCTGATTTATTCCCTTGTATCCACCTAATTAACTATCTGTCATCTGGAACTGGGTTAGAGTTTTAATCTATAGGTCAGTCAGTGATAAAAATGACGATATTTGGACGTTAATATCTAAATAACCGTTTGAGATGTGTATTTTTCATAATGTTTAATGGCGTAAACGCGCTTACTGCCCTTATTATTTCACGGGTGTCGTAAGAAACGAGAGGGCTCCATTTGATTGGAAGAAGAGATATAAAATCCCAAAAGGGGGAGACCTACGTTCAGAACTGAACCTTATATAAATAAATATTTACAACAGTAGGAAGGTACAACTAACAGTCAATAAAATATTGCACACCAGTACAGCTACTAATCTTATAATGTACAAAGGGTAAATCGAATCAAGCGTGAAAACATTGAGTAATGCTACAATACTGCAACCAGTGTATTTGAACTTGCTAAAGCATGCTAAGAGGCTTATCATCATCATCATTATCATCATTACAGCCCTTCACAAGTCTGCTGCTGAACATATGCCTCCCCCAAGGTTTGCCACAAAGCACGATCCTGAGCCACCTGCATCCATTGACTTCCTGCATATCTTACCAGGTCGTTACTCCATCTAGTGGGGGTCGCCCTACACTTCGCCTACCGGTACGAGGCTGCCACTCGAGAACCTTTTTTCCCCAACGGTTGTCGGTTCTTCGAGCTATATGGCCGGTCCATTGGCACTTCAGCTTACTAACCCGTTGGGATATGTCGGTCACTCTGGTTCTACTGCAGATATCCTCATTTCCAAGTTTATCACACAGAGAAACTCCGAGCATAGCCCTCTCCATAGCTCGCTTAGCGACTTTGAGCGTCCTCATACGGCCAGCAGTGAAGGAAAACGTCTCAGTTCTAAATGTCATCATTGGCAATACGCACTGGCGAGAAGATGTGTCATAATTTCCCGAACGCTGCTCAGCCGAGTTGAATCCGTCGATTGACCTCTCGGTCGAAGTTGGACTTACCTAGTCGGACTATTTGTCCCAGGTAACCGTACTCATCATCAACTTCGAGCTTAGTGCTCCCAGCAACTACCGGGATAGGTGCGACATGGACATTAAACATGATCTTTGTTTTGTCCGTATTCATCTTAAGACCTATCCGTTGAGAGGCACTATTGAGGTCATTGAGCGTAGTGCTTAAATCCTCCAGCGATTCTGCCATAAGGACTATATTGTTGGCAAATCGAAGGTGAGTGATGTACTTGCCATTGATGTTAATACCGTGTCCTTTCCAGTCCAGTAGCTTGAAAACGTCTTCCATTGCAGCGGTGAAGAGTTTCGGGGAAATAACGTCACCCTGTCTTACACCTCTCTGCATTTGGATAGGTTTCTTACTCTGGCTCTGTACTCGGATAGCCATCGTCGCCCTACTGTACAAGCACTTCGATATACCGACAGTCAACTTGGCACCGCTGAAGAGACTGTAGCACCGCTCAAATTTTGACGGAAACAAAAGCTTTCTCATGGTCCACATACGCCAGGCAAAGTGGCAGATTGTACTCTTCGGACTTTTGTACAATTTGCCGAAGGGTATGTATGTGGTCTATGGTATTAAAACCTTTTCGGAAACGGGCTTGTTTGGGAGGTTAAAATTCGTCGAGTCTGCGTGCGAGACGACTCGTAATGACCCTCGAAAACAGCACGTAGACGCGGCTCAGAAGGGATATCGGTTTGTATTTCTTCAAGAGGGCGTTGTCACCTTTCTTGAAGAACAAACCACCATTCATATCGTCCACTTTATTTCAATCTTCTGAAACTGAAAGCGGTTACGTAACTCGAGCTGAGGTTTCGGGATTCTGGATTGAGCACGAGGGGGACTGAGCGTTGACTTCATTAGACCAACTCTCCAACTTAACGTTTAGGTTCATTGTGCCTCTAACCATTCGGTGATCGTTGCCAGTTTTCACCCTTGCGATCACTGATACATCACTGAATAGTTGGCGTCTGATCGTCATAATGAAGTTAATCTCATTTTTGTCGAACCGTCGGGGCTCGACCAGTTCTACTTTCTGTGGGGCCGCTTCTGGAAGAAAGAGTTCATCATAAAGAGTCCCTCTTTCTCCATAAAGTCGGCTAGCTGCTAGCCCCTACGGCTCCGTTGCCCTACTACAAATTTCCCTACCTTCAGCTCAACGTTTTCTCTTGTGCCTAGTTTTGCGTTGAAGTCCCCCATCAACACCGCGTTGTGGGTTTTGGCGGAATGCAAGGTTCTAGAAATATCCTCATACATTTCCTCCACCTCCTAATTGAGATGTGCCCAGGTTGGTGCGCAAAACTGTATGACCTTCAGCGAATACCGTTTGGTGATTCTGAGTATCAGGTACGCGACCCTCGTCGACACACTCCCAATCTTCACAACGGTGTTGACGAGAGACTTGTGGACGATAAATCCGACACCTCCTTGGGACAGATGGTCGCCCTCCCGATGATAGAACAAGTTGCCGGACACGAGGATTACCGTGTCCTTCCCCTCACCTCGGAACTCGGATAACCCATTAATTTGCCAGCGCAACTTGTCTACCTCTTCTTCCAACTCCAGTATCTTCTCGTCAGTCCTCAGGTTGCGTGCAATGTTGCCAGGTCAAGTCGTCGTACATGGCAACCGAACCTCCACCGGAGATTCTTAGAACCCCCTGCTCCGCCGTTACCATGGTAGCCACCGTAGCCAGGAATAGCGGGGCCGCCGGGGACTGGGGGCCTTTTTTTGCGTCGTTACTCATGGGGGATATTTGCCATAGTTTCCACGCTTGGCAAGCGGGTTGGCAACCGCAGTTTTTTATTATATTATTGTTGTTATTAGGAAGATGCTGCTGGCCATCTCCTGCCTGTCTCCCCCTGTTGTCTCTTACGACACCCACGGGAAGATATGGAGTAGTGGATATTCTCAACCGCCACTACACGGCAAATTTAATACAAATGTTTTAATCAGTAGGCTTATAGTTGACATCAATTTGGTACAATTCAGCCTCTGTCCTTCCTTCTTCTCCAGTGAATAAATTGACGACCTAGTAAGACATGATGGAAATAATCTATACAAATAAATAAAAGTGAAGTGTCGGTTTGTAATGTAAAAACAGCTTTTTACGAAATGCATATAAAAGGATATACGATACTTATAACAAAAACACAATTTTTAAAAATGTCTGAACTGAATGGCTGAACAAATTTTGACGGGATACAATGGCAGATAGATGATGTTATAAGACGTAATTGAGGCTAATTTAATTCTCGAATGAGAATTTGGTTTCCACTCAAAAAGGTTTAAACCCTATATCACACGCGGAAGAAGTTACGTGGAAGAGCTAGTCGTTAAAATATTTTTATAAGAAGCTAACGAACGTCACTCTTAAGAGCAAATAATTCGTCTCGATTCTTAGAGATTAACTGAGCATTAAATGTAACCGCCACGATGTTGAAAAACGTAAATAACGAGCACAGATTGATTACTTAATAGCTAAGAATAAAAATAGCTAGGAATAGAAATATCTAGAAATAGAAATGTCTAGTAACTGCTAGAAGTGAAGGTAAATAAACGTGCTTTATCGTTAGTTTTAAAAAACGAGAGCTACTTGGATAATAAAGAAGATGCAAAAATTCATTTTATCATATCAATCAATTTATTCATTCATTCATGTTTTCGTTCATTAGTTCATTGGAAGTTTATCAATACATTAGTTAAAGGCAATATAAATCCAGTCCACAGAGACCATGTATTCCTCACATTTTTGAGAGATTAACGGAGCATAAATGTAACAATGCTGATTCAGTCAACATGCAGGACTTTTTTGGGTAAATTAAGAAAAAAGGAGATATTATGGGTAGGATGAATCATCCACACACCGTAATAGAAAACATTTACTGATTTTAAATACGTCTTTTTTTACAATATTTGCTAAAAATTGTTTGAGTAATGGTCGACTGTAGAGGAATTTGGCTCTACGTCATAAGTTATATGTACTTTTAAGCAAAAGATAACTTAGCAAATTTGAGTGTGAGAATTTTTCCAAAATACAATGTACACATAGAATATTATATTTAATAATTCTTAAAAAATGTTGAGTATTAAGACAAAGTAAATTTATCCGTCGTTTCGCCTTCCGAGACAAGGGGCGGATGCAAAAAGAAGTATTGGATGACCTTTGTTTAGTTTTAAAGATTACGTCAAGTGTACACTGACTTTATTCAACATCAAGCATCGTAAGTGAGAGAGCCTGGCGGGAGACTGGATACAGTAGAGAATCTACGTCGTAGAGGGCTAAAAACTAAATGACAGCTTAACAAACTTGTAAAAAAAGAGCAAAGCGGCATGAAAACTGCAAATAATTAAATCCTTAATCTTAAACGACTTCTATTAACTTTATTAATTTTTAAGATGATAAATTGACGTTTCTTTATTAAGGTGCCGGAACCTAAGCTTTTCCAACATCTTCAAATAAGATAAAGTGATATTTATATACTCGCTATAAGAAAAGAAACCTTAAGTTATTTTCAATCTATTGTTAGATTTATGATTAACTAAAAATCTAACAGCCTCTATCCATTGTGAATTAAAAAGGACATCCGAAGAATATGTACCGTTCACTAGTTTCATTTTACAGGACAGATAAACTTCGATACTAGCTATGTAACTCAGTGTGTGGATGTATGTGTGGTATGATATAAAATGTGCCTTCGGCAGAATATGTTTTCACGTCAGTCGTTATTCGGAACATTTGGCGAAGCTTTTAGGACCGCACAATAAAACTATGCATTTGAATATAGGCCGGCTTTACGCTCTGTTGTAAAAGAAAGTCTGACGAGAGATTTGGTGAATTTCTTGATTTTATGAATAAAATGTTTTCAGTGATAACAAATATAAGTGGCGGTGAACTCAGTTAAGATTTTCTCTTTTATAACTCAATAAATTTTTATTAGAGTTATTTTTTTGAAATGATCAATTTAACGAAACTTTGAAATTTAATAATAATATCACAACGTGTTTTTAAAATTCTAACTTTCGATAATTCGAATCGAGGTTTGCGAGGCTGCCTCGTTGGTCTAGTGGTTGTAGTAGTGCGACTGCTGATCATGAGGTCCTGGGTTCGAATCCCGGGTCGGGCCAAAAAATTAATTGAGTTTTTCCGTCAAGAAATTCTCAGCAGTTGCCCGGAGTCAGGAAGTTGGCGGGGTCTCACCCCCGTGCCTCGGAAAGCACGTAAAGCCGTTGGTCCTGCGCCTGATCTCTCTCCCGGTCGTGTCGGTTTACCGTCCCTTCGGATTATGATAGTGAAGGAATAGAGAGTGAACCTGCGCTTGCGCATACACTTAGGCACTATAATCCTGTCCTGCCCCGATGGCTAGCCTCCGTTGAGGCAGGCCGCTGAGGCCGGAATTCGGTCTGGAGGACATTAATTCGAGGAAATTATATAATCGAAATATATGAATATCATTTTTTATTTATTAGTTAGTTGTGAAAATCTATAGCTGAAAGTTTAAAAAGTTCATAAAACGTAGATGTGTATAATCCTAATAATAATAATATGTGGAAGTCGTTAAGTAGCCACGAATACGTTCTGCCTTTTTTATAAAACTGAGGTGTCATACGAACTTAGAATCCAAATGGTAAGCGGCTGCGTGGAGACCCTTATTTAAAAAAGACTGCTGATGTTCAGTGTCGAACTTTTTAAAAATGAAATATTAACAACAGTAGTCTAATAGTAATAGGACGGTACAGCATATTGGCACCCATAGTCAATTCAAAACGATAGTCTTATAAAGACTGTCGTCACAGGTATGTGTATCTAGTCGACGAACAAGCTTAGGTATTTTGAATATTTATACCTATATTTCACGCCAATACAACTTCTAATCTTATGTCGTACAAAGGGTTAGTTCGTTCATGCTTAAAATATTGCTGAAGCATTGAACGCTGCCACAATACTGCACTCAATATTTTTGAACACGCTAAAGCGTGCTGAGGGACTTTTAAGTGACATCAATTTATTGTGGTTCATATAATCTCAGTCTCACAAACAGGTCAGAATTTCCATGCTTTCGGTATTCTACAGGTACAGGTACAGGTGATTCAAAAGGAACAGACAAATGGTGGACGTGGCATGGCAACTAATTTGAGGCGTTGGCTGACACGACGGGATATGCATTGCTGCGGATAAAGAAACCACAAATAAAATAGCTCATAATAAGGATGGGCACTTACCTGGGGGAAGCGGCGAGCGGCCACTCTCTTGACGGCTGTGCGGGCACGATGAAAATTGCGACGACGATGGCGGCGCGCGTTTCCTTATAGCTTCCGCTATCTCTCCTTCCTACCTGGCGGAGCGCATCTCTTGTTAGAGGACCAAAGATGCGTCCAACAGTATCTAGCTCCTCCCTACTAGGTAGTCCCATGCGGGGAAGGAATGGAAGAGAGGGGGATTATGTCAGCCAACACAACTAACAAATACATCAACAAATTCGAAATGCAGAGGTGTGCGTTGGCGCAACCATATTCTATTCAACTTTGTTGTGTTTTTGTTACATACTGTATATAATACATATAACGTACTATATATGGCGGCCACCGTTGTAAGACGATATATAGAAAATAATTTTCTCAGTGATTATATATTACCTTAAAAATCTTACAAAGTAAAACCTTATCTAATTACGGAATTTTTACCACCAAGAGTAACATTTAAATAATATATATTTACGTTAATTATTCAAAAAGTATTAAATTAGTTTTATTGTAAATCAATATTTTTTTTTATAGAAGAGGGGGCAAACGAGCATGCGGCTCACCTGATGTTAAGTGACTACCGCCGCCCATGATCAACCGCAACATCAGGAGAATTGCGGGTGCGTTGCCGGCCCAATAAAACAACGATTTTATTCAAGAATAAAATTTTCATAGAATATGGGGGACAAACGAGCCAGTGTAGTAGTAGAAACAGTGGACCTTAGACATATTCATTTATTCTTGATTAATAACGAAAATGCATATTTTTTGCCATGCATGAGCACTAAGATAGAAAAACTCGTTTCTACTAATTAAAGTCTTCGTTTCTCTACCTTCACTATACAAAACACAATAACATCAAGCTGATATTACGTGCTGACAGTACAGTCCTTCTCCGGTCGAGCCGATCTATTTGCGCTACAACTATAATATGAATGCAGCGTGGCTCTACCACCATCTGTCCATGGACTACAGTAGCTACTTACCAGCAAATGGACTCTCAGTTCCATTGGCACTTCAATTTTATAACAAAAAACAAAGTCACGCACCCGTCTTAGCGCATGTATTTGTATACGCTATTAGTGGATATCTACCAATTGTATTTAATTATGTTACCCTAATCTACGATCTGATTGAATTCAATTGTGTTGCTACGGCATTTAATTGAATTTAAGCATGAACTTAATTAAGCGAGGCAATCATGATCTGCCAAATGCGATTAGCTTTCTCAGATGACCCGCAAGGTCAGACTATGTAGTTACAGATTAATACAATTAGATTAGGTACAGTTGAGCTTGTAATAGTTAAGTGAAAAATGTTTTCATTTTTATATTATTTACAATACATACATAAACACTCAGAGCCATGCTGCAGCTATATTAGTAGTATAGTTGTAGCACAAATGGGTCGGCTCGACCGGGGTAGGATCATACTCTCACGGAATATCAGCGTCAAATAGCAGCTTAATGCTGCTGTGTTCCGTATGGTGAGTGTACAGAATCGAAGACCGTTTTTACAAGAAACGAAGCATTCCATCTCAATCTTCATTTACATTCTAAATTTAGGATAAATGTAGATATCTATGGGCCACAGTATCCACTTACTGTCAGGTGGACTGTGTGCTCATTTGTCATACTTACTTATTATATGCAAAAACATGATTGGTCTCCAGTTAGACCGGCCGCCGTGACCAAAATTCGGTCTTGAGGATATCTTTAATACCATTTTTAATCTAAAATCTTTTTTTTTCATTTACTGGTAAAATATTTAAATATTAATGATCTATCATTATTAATGTGATCATTACAACCATTAAAAATCTATTGCTTTTCATTGACCTCTCCCATAGATATAGCGAGATGTAGGAGGTTGGGATTATTTTTTAATAGATATTGTAGACTATAATGAGACTCGATATCTCCTGAAACGTTCAGATACCGCAGTATTAAAATTACAACAAGTTTAACTTCAAAAAGATTTTTGTAAGCTAATCACATTGACAAATTAAATTTTCACTAAGCCCTTCATATCATTCTTTCGCGACTCGCACTCTCTGTTCACTCTCGAACGCACGTTTTCTGTATCATACAGCGCCTTCACTCGCACACACTCTGTAAGTACTATACAGTGCCTCCGTTCTCATCTACTAACGCATCGTTCTAATTGTTTAAATTATCAAAAACTTAAAATCAAGGCCGTGAACTGTTTTAAATTTGTGTAACTTTGGGACACAGCTCGCTGAAATCAAACCTGAGATGTAAGAGACTCACTGCTGGACGTCGCCAGATTATTGCTTACTCCATACGCCATAATATTACGGCTGCATATTCAGAATTTAAATGCAACATAATTTTACTTTTACAGTTCACTATTTTTTAAATAAGATCGCAATCCGCACCATCAAGAAAGCAATAAATTACTCACGGTCTTAGCAGCCATATTTCCAAGATCAGCCAAACGTTGAGAGCTCCTGGTTACTTCTTCTATACAGTAGAATACATTAGTAATTAGATTGTATACGGTAAACTCTAGAATGGTCTTTTTAGAGTTTTTGGAGGGATGCTAACATCGCGATAACTCAAAGAGTTCTACGCGACTTCTACCGCTGCTTAGCCTACTCGTTTTCGTTTTTCACTCCACAGAATACTATAGCGTGTTATGCGTCACAATATTGCAACAGGGTATACCCGATCCTCAAATTGCAAGGCCTCCTCTCCCCTCCCATTGAAACCATCTTGGTGATTTCTCCAAACGGTGTATATGAAAAAAGAATATAACGCTATGACAGAATAATCTCAACGAGAAGATTGTTTATACAAGTAAACTAATGTTTATTGGAAAGAGGACTACGTTTATAAACTGATCTCTGTAAAGTAATAATTTAAAGCGAAGCGTGACACACCAAACAATCCCATCTGGACCGTAGTGAAGAGCCTCCATTCTACGTATAGGTCAATCGCATGGCGGTACTTTGTCAGTTCTTACGATGAAGAGATAAACTATTTTAATTTTAGATCTATCGGAATGCAATTTTGCTTTCCGTCGAAGCGTATATAACATTACATATATAAAATTTTTGATTGCCAATGTGACATTTGATTTATCGTTATAACCTCTACATTATATTCAGGTAACGCCATTAACTCTTTTCCAAAAATCATCCGAATTATCAATAACTGGTAACGAACAGAGCGGCCGCGAGTTGAGGATTACTTCTACCGTACACACTGTAACGGATTCCTTGAACATCTAACTTTTTTATTCTACGGCTCACGCTAATAGGTATTTGGTGGATTTATTTCCGACTTCCTTTTATCATTCTTTTTTTTAGGGTTCCGTAGTCAACTAGAAACCTTATAGTTTCGCCATGTCTGTCTGTCCGTCTGTCCGTCCTCGCTTAATCTCTGTGACCGTTAGCACTAGAAAGCTCAAATTTGGTACCAATATGTGTATCAATCACGCCGACAAAGTGGTAAAATAAAAATTGGAAAAAAATGTTTCATTAGGGTAGCCCCCCTATATGTAAAGTGGGAAGTGATTTTTTTTTAATTTCAACCCTAACGTGTGATATATTGTTGGAAAGGTATTTAAAAATGAATAGGGGTTTACTAAAATCATTTTTTGATAATGTCAATAATTTCGAAAATAAACGCTCCAAAAGTAAAAAACAATGTGTCCCCCCCCTCTAACTTTTGAACCATAGGTTTAGAAAATATGAAAAAAATCTGAACAGTAGAACTTTATAAGGACTTTCTAGGAAAATTATTTTGAACATGGATGGAAAAAGTTTTCGTACAAAAAAGACAAAAAGTTGTACAAAATAATTCAAGTTTGTAGTATAATCGTATATGCAAGCATTTTTTTAACTTCGTTTACATATTTTATTATCCTGAACGTATCTTTTTTCAAACAAAAAAAGAATTGTTAAAATCGGTTCTCGCAATCCAAAATTACCACCGAAAACTTCTGGCACATCTATGTATCAATTAGTAACCCAATTCCCCGAGAGATGGCGCTGTAGGTACTTATTACATTGGGTCGGGTGTTATCGAATTGTTCGGTTGGTCTCTCCTTGGCATCGCCTGCCGCGGAGCGTGCAATATTGCACGCTCCATGTTTGCGCACGTACCCACTACCGGGAGCAGTTGCAGGAGCGCGGAGCGCTGCTGGAGCGCGAACGTAATGGATACCCACCTTTAAACTCATAAGTGGGAACACTTATTGTGACGGACGGGATACTACGGAACCCTACACTGAGCGTGGCCCGACACGCTCTTGGCCGGTTTTTTATTACAGGGTAGAGCCACGCTGCAGCTTTATTATAGTTGCAGCATGAACGGGTCGGCTCGCCGGGACAGGACCACGCTTTCAGAGAAAAACAGTGTAAATTAGCAGCGTAATGCTGCTGTTTCGTATGGTGAGTGTTGGTGGAGCCACGTGTCTAAGGCTGCCGAAAATCTAGTTCCCCGGTCGAACCTTAAACCTATTACGCGAGATATTAACTAAAGTGGACTGTATATGCGATTGCTTCTACGCTTACGTAAAAGCGACTACTATAGCATGCGGTATAATGCACTCGCTCTTCCCTAAACTAAACTATTATTGTGCCAAATCGCTGAAAAGGAATCCTGCCTGATTAGGAAAACACAAATTGGAGCGGGTTAAAACAATTATATCAGGCAGGAACTAATTAAAGGAATATTGACTCACCGGGGTTTCTTCTATTTGTGTAGAGCACTATAGCTGCAACTTCTGGAACTTCTTCTAGACAGACACTCTGGGGCCCCAGGGGTGCGTCGGGAGAGAAGCGTTGGGGTTTCAACGACGACTGCGGCGGAAAGAGAGCTGTTGTTCCAATGACTGGCGCGGTGGGAAGAGGACGCGCAACGGTCGCGCGTGTCTTATATATCCTCGGCTCCGATGATTACGTGACATTCTAGAATCATCTTTTTGCCCCTCCCACCCCACCACCCCGATGTGTCGATAGGAGGGTATGAATGATATCGTTTTTTCGGAAAGGAACAAGCGACTTATGGCACCTACCGTCAAATATAATAATACGAATAGTTTTCCGCGCAACCATCTTCCCCGCCCTTGAAGGATTTCCTTCAAATTAACTAAAACAACTAGAGCTAAGATCAACTAACAAATAACTAACTAACGCTAAGATTACCTAAGTTCAACTACAATTTTAATCTAGAAAGCTAATTTAAATTATGGAAGAGGCAGGGGGCACAAACGGACAACCGGACGCAAGTAAGACCCAACCGTGGTCTTAACGCGAGCTATCCTAACTACTCCGTCGGAACCGGGAAAGACCTCTTCGACAATTCCTAACGGCCAGTGGAGAGGCGGTGTATTCTCTTTGGTGAGCACAACTACAGTTCCTACATCTAAAGGCTCAGTTGCTGTGTTCCATTTTTGCCGAGACTGCAAAGTATGCAAGTATTCCATCCTCCATCGTTTCCAAAACGATTGCACTAACCGATCTAATAATTTGTGGCGTGCGGAAATGCTAAGTCTGTTCTCATCCATATCTGCGGCTGGAAAATACTTTAAAGGCGTTAAATTCAAAAAATGTGCTGGAGTTAAAGCCAGCGGTTCCGAGGGGTCACTAGACAACGTACGACAAAGTGGGCGACTATTCATTACGCATTCAATTTGAGCGAGCACCGTACTTAGCTCTTCGAAGGACAAAATTTGATCTCCTATTACTCGGTATAAATGACTCTTTAGACTCTTGATATTAGTCTCCCAATTGCCCCCAAAATGACTCGCGGCTGGGACGTTCAGAGACCACTCAATGCGGTTCTCGGCTAGAATGTGAGCGAACTCCGAATTATAATACTTGCTAGCTAAGAGCTCATGTAGTTCCGATAGAATACGTTTTGCGCCGACGTAGTTCGTACCGTTATCCGAATACAATCTACTTACAGGGCCACGGCAGGAGAGAAATCTTTTAAATGCACCCATAAAGCCTGCTGTGCTTAGATCACCAACGAGTTCTATATGCACCGCTCGAGTAGTTAGACATACGAAAATGCAGACATAAGCCTTTGTGGATCTTATACCACGCCCGCGAGTGAGCGTGACCTTAAACGGACCAGCGAAATCAGACCCGGTGTGCGTGAAGGGCTTTACTGATTGTATTACTCTACAAGATCGAAGTTCCGCCATTTCCGGAAATGACGGCTTGTGGCGTGCCCGAAAGCAAGCTATACATCTGTGCACCCGATTGCGTATTAAACTACGTGCAGAAAGAATCCAATAATTCTGACGCAAAATCGACATCAACAAGTCGGGGCCAGCGTGCGAGTTCAATTTATGATGGTAGTCGACTAATAAGTTCATGATATGGTCTTTACGCGGTAAAACAATAGGGTGCCGTTGGTTTAAACTCAATTGCGAGTTGGACAAGCGTCCACCTACCCTTACAATCCCATCCTGTAAAAATGGCTTAAGGCGTTGAAAGGCGCGACTACAAGCTCTATTCGATTGTAATCTTCTAATTTCTTCAGAGAAGTGCGCACGTTGAAGTTCACGCACTACTAGCGACTCAGCATAGTTGTAATCGGACGTAACGATATACGAGCAAACACTACTTATCGACTTTTAAACTACAAAGGCTACACTGTAACGACAAAAATGATTTAAATATAACACAGCGTATTGCTGTGGCGCGGCTAAACTATACTATTTTATTTTTAATTTTACGGAACACCAACAAGCTAAACAAACACTAAAGAAATACCAATATATAATTCTATCAACGACAAACTAATATTTAAATAATAAAACTATCCAATCACAAGTATGTAATTTCTAAGCGACTAAGCTATAATTATTAATAAGCGGTGAAACTATGCGATGAACGCTTCGGAACAACACTGCATATGGCTTGTTGTTTGCGAAGTCTCACTTCCTTCCGCCAATTAAGATTGGCCTCAGCAGGTCTATTCCGTAGCCTCCAGTGAGGCACGCTTTCTGTCGCAGCGGCTCGGTGTCTCCATGCGCCGCGACCGTGACCTCGATCCGCGCCGCGCGCGCTTCCGCTAACTAGATCGATTCGAGCACTGAATATGTCACCTGACGGGTTGCGGGGCGATCTAATCTTGCTAATATGGGCCTTGTTCGCGGTGTCGGTAAACCTAGCTCCAGGGCTATCCCTACTCGGCGTTCCCTTCAGCTGCGACGTCTTGCTTCTCGACCCTTTGCATAATTTATTACCCAAGCTAAGTAAAAGCAGGATGTTCCCCTCCCCTATTTCCCGAAAATTGCGAGTCAATAATTCGGGAGGTTCGACAGCGACGGTGCAACAACAGGATGTTGCCGAAATGCTATCTATGATGGGGGCAGAGCCAAGGATAACATATCCCAATACGGTTTCCAGTGCGTAAGGCGCGGTATGCGAGGAGTTGCCCCTGACATTATTGTTTAACAAAAGATGAGGGAAAAGCGATGCTCCAATGAGCATGTCTATGTTTCCAGGAACGGCGTAAGTGTCGTCCGCCAGAGTCAAATTCTTAAATTCAATCATTGCCGAGGTGTCAACCGAAACGGTTGGCAACCGTTCAGTGACCCTATCTACTACTAGTGCATTTATATCAAAGTTAACATTACGATCTATTCGAGAATAAAATTTTAAATTTATATATCCCTGTGTCGCTTTACTAATACCTCCGATGCCTTTAATTACCGGACATGAAAGTGACCTATTTATTACTAAGCCTAAGCGCTGACAACATTGTCGCGTTATAAAGCTATTTTGGGCTCCGCTGTCCAGCAGTGCACGGACGCTTTGTTCGTTTCCACGCGAATCCCTAACCAAAATACGTGCTGTACCCAGTAACACGGTTGAAGGAGGTTGTGCTCCCATATTTGCCAATGAGCACAGAGCGACATCACCAGGTCGACCGCTAGAACCGTTGACCTTAGTAGGGGCGAATTCCTTGTCCGCTTTACTTGACGCCGCTATGTTGCTATTTTCAAAATGTAATAGCGTGTGATGTTTCCTGGCGCACTTGCTACATACGGAACTCGAATTGCATTTTGCAACTAAATGCTTATCGCTTAAGCAGTTCAAACATAGGTTGTTTGTCTTTACTAATTTATAACGCTCGCTTGGTGAATATTTACGAAAAGTCGCACAATTATATAAATTACCGTGTTTATCTTTACATACTATACAAGTATGCTGGAGTGATGTTGGCGTACCGGTTACGTAAGTTAACGACCCTGCTATTTTAGATGGTTGAGTCTGTCTACGGTCGACGCACCTTTTAATCTCCTGTTTAACGTCGGAGAGCACTGCATCACCTTTATTTGATCTCGCACGAACGATGCTAATGAATGAAAGGAAAGCATCTCCGAGCTACGATGCTCCATTTCAAATGCACGCACGGTGTCGGGGTCTAATTTCTTTAATGCAACATGGAGAAACACCACGTCCATAAGATCATTAAATTTCAAATTCTTAAGTGCAGCCACCGATGCCACAAATTTATCTAGAAACTGCTCTAAGCCGTTGATGTTCGCGGATGATATAGGTTTAAGATCGAATATCTGGTTCAAATATTCGGAAGCTAACATTCTCCTATCTTCATATTTAGTTTTAAGCGTTTCGAATATTAATAAGTAATTGTTTGCTGTAGGTGTAAAACCAGAGCAGATCGACTGTGCCCTGCCACTAAGTTTACTAATTAAGTAATATAATTTTTCGGCGTCCGATAACGATGGGTTATTGTGTATATTGTTTTGAAAACTACTGAAGAAGAAGGGCCACGTCTTAATATCACCATTGAATACCGGAATATCTATTGGCGGCAACCTAATCGAGTCACTTGGACGTACCTGTGTTTCGGCTTTGCTTCGTTTTGAGATTGTAGGGATCTCGCAGTTCTTTTCACGCGACACAACATATCTTCGAATGCCAGCAGCGGTTGGTAGTTCACTATGTATTTCGGGTCGATTTGTAATTCTAAATGATTAATTTGGTCTAATATTCTCTCGTAATCTATCCGCACAGAATCTATCGTTTCGATTTCATTCAAAAAAGTTTCCCGCACTGCTTCTATATTAATGTTCTTTATATAATCACTTATATTCTGCATACGCGAAAAGAGTATGTCCCTCTTGGCATAAACCGTTTTAATTTTGATTTCACTTCCACTATCTGCCATTTTAAATTATTATAATAAAGTTATGTAAATCACAATTAATCTCACAACGCACAAGCAATGAAGGATGGACACTCGGTATGCCGTATTACGTAATTAAATCGAACACCTGCGCAGCGAGTCGAGGTGACGCGTCATTTGCACTCAATAATTTTATCAAGATTGTGGGTAAGCGTATCAAACGGTTCCTATTACACTGTTTCAATTATTTAATAGGCTTTAAATTTAATCAAATACGAGCGCTATAAAACGAATAGTTCTGTTTGCGAGTACCTAATCAAAATTTAAATTTAAACGAGTGTTCGTTTAAATTTAAATTTTGATTTAAGTCTATTCCATAAATTAGAGCGCATTATCTAATTAATTAATTCAACAATTCGACCAAATCCTGCTCGAAGGACCATAAAATGGTGGAGCCACGTGTCTAAGGCTGCCAAAAATCTAGTTCCCCGGTCGAACCTTAAACCTATTACGCGAGATATTAACTAAAGTGGACTGTATATGCGATTGCTTCTACGCTTACGTAAAAGCGACTACTATAGCATGCGGTATAATGCACTCGCTCTTCCCTAAACTAAACTATTATTGTGCCAAATCGCTGAAAAGGAATCCTGCCTGATTAGGAAAACACAAATTGGAGCGGGTTAAAACAATTATATCAGGCAGGAACTAATTAAAGGAATATTGACTCACCGGGGTTTCTTCTATTTGTGTAGAGCACTATAGCTGCAACTTCTGGAACTTCTTCTAGACAGACACTCTGGGGCCCCAGGGGTGCGTCGGGTGAGAAGCGTTGGGGTTTCAACGACGACTGCGGCGGAAAGAGAGCTGTTGTTCCAATGACTGGCGCGGTGGGAAGAGGACGCGCAACGGTCGCGCGTGTCTTATATATCCTCGGCTCCGATGATTACGTGACATTCTAGAATCATCTTCTTGCCCCTCCCACCCCACAACCCCGATGTGTCGATAGGAGGGTATGAATGATATCGTTTTTTCGGAAAGGAACAAGCGACTTATGGCACCTACCGTCAAATATAATAATACGAATGGTTTTCCGCGCAACCAAGTGTAGATTACCGGAGGCCCTTTTTACTAGAATCCAGGCATTCCATCTTAGTCTTCAGGGGTGACAACACATTTGCGTTTTGATTCTTAATTCATTATAAATGTGGATGTCTATGGATTACAGCATCTACTTACCATTAAGTGGACTGTGTACTCGTTCGTAACCTAATGGCATATAAAAAAAGACTTTCCAGAGCGCACTCATATGTGGTGTACTGGGGAACGTGTTGGTGAGAATGGAAAGACCGGATAAACGGTGTGACGAGGAGTAACAAAAGATGGTGTGGACTGTATTGTCGGTTTGATGTTGGACAGCATGTAAGTGAACTGATTGCATTTGAACTGCGTGCAGGCAGGGCTCGAACTGTCGTTTTGGTTGCGAAAGGAGTGGGTCTTAGCGGAACTCTGAATTTTCAATAACATTGACATCAAAATGCAGATTTCTAAACAATAAGGGAATGAGCTAAATATAGCTGTAATAGGGCGATTAAATTGCCGTATAATTGATCGTTTTGAGCAAACCTCTAATATAATTTTTTGATCAAACATAAACCTTTGTACATGCTAACTAGCCGCAATAAAATTCCTTACGCAATCTGTATAAACAAAGGAGCACACACCTCGTCGCGCTACAAATCTGTTTATAGAGTATACACCCGAGAAAACACTCAGATGAAAATGACGATAAAATTTCGAGCTATTTGCCGTTCTAGAGTAGGTAAGCCTAAATAATTTATGTATTTTCGATTTTATGTCGAGATTTTTTTTTAATTTTTTGGATAAAGAAACACTTTTATTCAACCCCTTTATTGCGACACTGAGGTATCCGCGTTCGTCCATAAATGAAGAAAATTATTCCAACGACAGAAAGTTCTTTTTGCCTTTTGACAAACTATTTAATTAATTTGCAAAGTATTAACTGTGTACCAACTTAATTTAAAGATCTTGAGCGGTATTCAATTCGTTATTCGTCAATATTTATGCTTAGATTGACCGTATTTGAATGGGAATTGTCTCAATATTCGAGTAAGCGTTCGTTACAGTTTATAACAAGAAGAGAAATTGAAAATGATTCAGTCATAAAACTCTAATTTAGTCTCTCCTGTTAAATTATTTTCATAAGTGATTAAATTGAAGAAGCCTAATGTGTAATTTGATTTTATTTCGGGTGTTTTGATTTCATCTTGGTTGATAAATGTCTGTACTGGCTGCTGCGAATAGTTGTCATACAACCAAGATGGGCCCTACAACCACTGCTCACAGCACTCCACTAGTTGCAACGGAGTTGCTCCGCGTGAGCAGATGTTTGTCATATTGCACTCACTACTCACGTGACGCCAACAATGCGGAGGCAACACTTCACATACTTGAGTAACACGGTTACTAAAACAGGGCTTTAAATAGTAAGCTTCTGTCAGAAGCTACGTCATTTTAAGAAAACATTACGCGATGACGACTTCGTGCGTTCTTTGCAATTTGCCATCTAACAGTTTCTTTCTCATACTTGCGTGATAAGAATGTGTGAGAGAGGAAATAAAGGGGAAGTATTGTTTCAGCCAAACCAACTAATAAACTATATCACGCACCAAATTTCATCAAAATCGGTCCAGCCGATTAGGTGGAGCTTAGTCACATATACACAGGACAGAATATATAATTCATATATGTATCTAAGGTTTACTTCCATACTAGCTTTTTCTCACACGACACGATAGTCGAATCCGTTAACGCAGTAAATTTTAACAAGAAATTTTTGCACGAGTTAAAATGACATGGATATATTTAACTAATTTGCTTAACAAGATTGACGCCATTAATTCCAACCTCGGAATAGTCAACAGTTTGGTGTGGACAACTTTAGATTTTGCCACCAAGCGTACTTTGCAAAAGGCGGCTTATTCAGATTCGGTCTGTTCTTGTAGCAGTATTTACCTATGTATCCTGATTTCCGTCAATCACGGGAGATCTTTAACGTAACTAGGCCAGCTTTAATAAATCTTGAATCATTTCTTTCGCGATGAAGATGCATGGCGAAATAAAACATACGGGGTCGTAAATAGATTCTAATAATTTCAAAACAGAACGTTTATTTGTTACATGATCAAATCTTATCTACAGCGAAATAAAAACAGTCAGTCAAAGGGAATCACTTTGGACCCAGCACTTTGAATATTCGTTATCATATTTCATAAATTACAGGACACTCTCGGCTTTCTAACAGAACGTGTTATAAAACTTTTGCCGTATTACTCACCCACCTCTTAAGTATGAAGTTACCGAAATTAAACATCGTTATAAGTTCATACTGTAAATGAGATATGATGAACTGCAAGAATATAGAATGTCATTTACGTAGACGTCCTAGCGCACAACTTTTGTAGCAAGTGGAAAACATCGTCCTCCTCCTCGTCACAGGCGAACTGCAAGAGTGTGCGCTTAGCTAAAATGTTTAGCAACGTAAACCATAAGTAACATTCTTTAATTCATAAAGGGGGATGCCCATATTAGGCCATGGAACGCCCAACAATGTGCATTTATTAAAAAAATATATCTTTATTATGGTTATTAATCGCGGTATTCATTTATCCTAAAACAATGGGAATATTTTTGCACAAATTAAAAGTACCGAAAAGATAAAAATAAAATTAGGTAAATACGTAATTCATTCGTCTGTGAATAAAATAAAAAAAGTTGCCAATCACAAAAATCATTAAAAAATCGATTCCCCTTTTCGATCGATTACTTATGGTGTCATTATTACAATGCTTATATGATCTTTCGATAATTATTACGATGCTATGATATAGGTTTAAAATAACCGTTGACAATGGATATTTATCCAAAGCAGTCGATACGCAACCGTTATTAACCAAATGTTTACCGACTACAGACGAAAAAGGATGGTTATGTTTTTACTGTGTGTGCGGATTAGGCTATCTTGAATCGTTTTTTGCTATGGTGCTTAAAACGTAGGATGCATTTTATTATTGAGGGAGCTACTATCAAAGAATATTTTATTCGCTAAACTCGTAAAGTACTTGACCAACTTTAAGAATTCTTTCACCACTAGATTGTTATGTATAATTTTAGATATCTAATATAGGGTTAATTTTATTATAGAGGGCGCTACTTTCAATGAATACGTTTTTTGGCTAATCTCAAAAATTACTAGACCGATTTTGAAAATTCTTTCACCATTACATTGCTAATGAGGGCGTTAGCTGTGTGATAAATTATATTATTACAATAAATAATTGTGAGATTAATATTTTCTAAATAAATAAAACTAAATACCTACCTAAGATGTTCAAATCCAATTATTATTTTTACAATTTAAGAATCGTATTTACACACTTTACTTACTCAGATTGATTATTATAGATAAAGAGGTAATAAACCTAGAGTAATAGAGCTCCGCTTAAACGAAAAAACTATTTATTAGAATAAAACTAAATGTTGAAAAAAAGTGGTTCAGTGCGAGTCGGACTCGCAGGCCCATGAAGAGTTCAGTAGTAACAACCATATATTTTAAATTAAGTCAAAATACCACTATCATTATCGCCAGCAACAAATTATTTTGTTTTTCATAGTGTTTGTATAAATAACAAAGTTGTTTTTGCGGTTCCTTAAAATGTGCTACTTGTATCAAAAAAAGGACTATTATACATTAAAGGGGTTTCTGTGGTTTATTCATTACCAGAGAGAAAAAAACTTATTGCGCAAAATAGGTTTTTATTAATTTCAAGTCATCAAAAGCGGCAGTCAACCGTTAAAAACTAAAACAACCGTTGTTATAGGCTCGGTTGAATTCATTGACAACCTTCACATTTATAGTTATGATAATTAAACAAGCGAATTACTAGCTGATTTACCAAGAATTCTTTAGAGTATAACAAAACGCTACTGCACAAGTTAACTGTTATTCTTATTTGTTTTTAACATAACATTTAAAATGGAATCATGTTATGATAATTCAAGAAGTTAATTTCCAGCTGATTTACCGCGAATTCTCTAAAGCATAACAAAACAATACAGCACAAGCTAACTATTCTTAAAAATACATTTGAAATAGAGTTTCAATAAATAAAGGAAATTATATTTTAAAAAGCGTGCAGAACTTAAAACGCGTCAAAGATTATTCTTTTTATGATATTATTAATCGAATAAAAATCGATATCATTCCATAGATTTTATGACAGTTAAGTGGCAACATCGTATCCGACAGGTAGGCCGCTGTCACTGTTATGTCACAAGAATTAAATTACGTGTTACGGTGTTATCGTGTTATTGTTTTGTTGTAAAAGTAAAATGCAATTGTTGATCTCTCAACAATTGGTTCGAACACAGCAGGTAAATAGTTGGTACATATCACGATGTGGCATGTCTTCCTCTAAGAAATGCTTTATAACTGAGTTTACTTGAATAATATCAATATAATAATTGTAGCTTCTTTATTAGGTACAAGTTTCAAGTACAGTGAACGTGTAGTGTGGCACTCGCAAAATGCACCAATAGTTCGTCTTGAACATCTATACTGTGGCACTTACACTTATGAGAATAAGATCACACACATTGTTTGTCTTCGATTTTCCACGTGAGGAACTATTTGCGCTACGTGAGGTAAGTGTTTAACATTTTTCAATTTATTAAATGTGATCCATATATCTGATAATTATACATGTTTTTACACTGATTGTATATCAACTCAAGAACTTGTTTTATTTTTTCACATCTGCCCTAGCTATATCTGACAAACATACTAGCTTATTTATGAGATTGACCAGTTTTATCAACTACCAAGAAAGGAGACAGTTGATTTTTCATTGTTTTTGGACTGCTGGTAGTCTGTCAGGCCTTAATTATTAAATAATATAGGGCATTAAATCCATCCTTGTGCAGTAACATTTAACTTGATAAATATTTTATTTATATTTGAGTTAGAAATAAATCTATTTTATTTTTATTTTTTCACTTTGACTTCATTTTTTGTATTTTACATTATTTCAGTTGTCATGCCGTGTATATCATAATTGCTGGCAATGAACTGATAGAACAGCATCATGTTCAACTGCAGAACGGGAACCATCTGAATCATCTAGTCCGTCCTCGTTGCAATCTGAAGTGAGTAATGTATTGCACCCAGAACAACAAAGCTTAGATCATACATCGCACAGTGTACTGCTAACTAATTATATAAAAGGACAATGTTTTTTACCAGGTTGTAACAGTTCCATCAGCATTGCAAGTATGTCTCTTTTGTGATTAACTACATTTTGCGATAACAAACATACATAGTGACAAGTACTATGTATGTGTGTTATACTTGGTAGAGCCATGCTGCAGTTATATTAGAAGTATAGTTGTAGCATGAATGGGTCGGCTGGACCGGGGAAGGAGCACCCTCTCACAGAATACCAGCGTGAAATAGTAGCTTAATGCTGCTGTGTTTTGTATGGTAAGTGTAGAGAACCGGAGACCCTTTTTACTGGAAACGAGAAAATGATCTTAGTCCTCACGGGTGACAACGCATCTGCATTTTGATTTGTAATCGAGGATAGATGTGGATGTCTAAGGGTCGCAGAAATGTCTCCAGCAGATGGTGAATCTCAGTTAATGACAAGATATGCTAATAAATCCAGAGCCGTGACTATGTGTCGATATGGGTAGTAGAGGTGGTGAATGGCATTTTTAAAACTGAATTTAAAATATTTCATCAAAATTACTTTAACAGGGCTTCTACACATTTGATGATAGACTGCTCTGGCTTCTGCTATAGTTAATAAATTCCACACAAAAATAAGGGACAGGGATGATGCGGCTCAAATTCTTGAAATAGTTCATCAAAATATGGAGACAAATAATGATTTTTCTGAGTATGCTAGGGAAAACAATCTAAATAGAGCTAGGGCAGGCAGACTTTAGAAATATAAATGTAGACTTTAAAATGTTAGGGAATTTCCTGTTTTAACTTACAGCGACTTAATATTAATTGCTTGTGTCACATACCAATTAAAGCAAGCTCGCTACTATTATGGTGAGCATATAAGATTTAATGGTTGCTACCGGATAGAACTCTGTAATAGCCAGAGGAGCAGCATTATGGAAGGAATAAAGTTAAGCCCTAGCTGATCTTTACTTAGGGCTAGAATTGCAAGTCATCACTATTAGTCGTAAAGTGTATTTTATTATATAAATTCTATATAATATCTAATATATAAATTCTTTTTTAGGAAGGAGGCTTGGTACTACCACCTGCTTAGGACCCTGTAATTAATGAAATTAAAAACCCAAGCATTCTGTAGATCGGACAATAAATAAAAATTAAAAATCTGAAGGTACTCCGGGTTAACACTGACATTGGGACGTCGGTCACCTCAGTCTGCCGTAACCATGGGTGCTGGAAAGCACCCGAAATGTCTGGAATTAAAAATCAAAGAAATAAAACGCGATAAAATCGATAAAAATAGTTGTTAAAAAAACTGCATTTGTGAAAATAAAAACTTCAAATATTTTCAAAACCCCGACTTTTTTTAAAGCAATTCCTTTACCATTTCATTGTTTTAATTGCATATTATCATATCTATATGCTTTTATATGTGGGCACTCATGGCCGAAGTGTCTATGAAGAGTGGGCATTCCCCTTTTAATGGCATCGTTAGGCAAATGACGATATAAAATACTTTGTTAACATTTATTCGAAGGATTTAGTTAAATTTCACGATACATTATGCAATACGTCATAAATCAAACAATATTCAGACAACCTAAAGTTTAATATTATAGCCCCTATACAGATTAGGCCCAGTAAGTATAATAATATCATTAAGCCACACGTTTGTGGAAGATCTAGCCGAGGCATGGAAAACCACTGCCAATGGAGTGGTGTAAATAATAAGCTTGAGTATATTGTGATGAGGTATTTCATATATACTCGGGGTGTCACCCGTGCAAAGCTCCATGTTCCCCTGATTTTCATATTCGCACATGAACTGTGAATAGTCTTGTTTTGCTGCCGCCGGTGAAGCGACTAACGGAAGTGAGTCCAGTATGAATGATAAAGGCACTGATTAAAACTACTTTTACGGATTCTATCGCGTTTAATTTTTACTTATTTTTAATTCCCGACATTTGGAGTGCTTTCCGGCACCCATGGTCACTGGGTACTGAGAAATGTCGGGAATTAAAAGGAAGTAAAAACTAAACGCGATAAAATCCGTAAAAGCAGTTTTAATCAATGTGTAGTGTTCGCGTAAATATAAGAAATTATTAGATAAAGGCACTGAATAGCTGACGCCCTCGAGCGGCTTAAACGAGCCACAAAAATATCTTCTGTTAATTGTTCCAAAAGAATTATCGAAGGCATGCTTGGCAATTCTTCGAATTACCAAAACTTATGCAATATTTTACCTAAAGACTTAATCATCAAACAAGATTGATAAACAATTTTTACAATGAACCTTAAAGCAGTATGGATTACGCTTTTTTTATGCGATGAAATAATATAAGGTTTATCATTAATAAGTAATCATATTATACTATATCGAAACCGATAATAATGGATCATCTTAATTAAAATTCTTATTTTTATTAATAACGTCCGAAGGGAACCGTTCACTGTAATATGATGCATGAAATTATTCCGTGATTTTTACTGCTTGCCTCTCCACCGAGACTATATATATGTTAAACGAACACTTTTTCCGAGGTAAGCCCAAATGTTGAGCGCACTCAGTTGTAATAAATGAGTTCTCATCTCCAGAGGCAATAACTGCACGTCAGTATTGATGCTGACTGCTATTATTAATTACTAACACACGCGCTGTTCCTAATAAAGTAAGCCGTAAGACGAGGGACCGTTTTCGGAATGAAACGTATCTATCATATATTGCTCTGACTTGCGCCCTCCTTTCTGCCAAGGAGGGTCGCGTTCGTATACGGCTTAGAGATCTCTAGTTAGACCGTTAAGCCAGTCCTTAAAAGGTGGGGTTTAGTGGGCAAAAGTCTCCACATAACCACGCAGCCGGCTGCGTGATATGCTATGAGCATTCCCCACCTCCCTCCCCCGCTTTCCGGAGGATTGCCCATATTTGCTTCGGGCGCAAACAAAAAGTCACTCGTAGTCTGAGAAGAAACGAGTGCACTGTTGCACTCCAGAATCAGAGTACGATAAACGAGTAGATGTTGTCGCGACCGTATTGCTTCCAGGCTCCCTATGCAATAGATAATGATGTAGTGATGCACATACACCACAAGACATCTCACATATAATTTTAAGTATTATATATAAGGACAATCTTTTTTAAACTTACTTACTTTTAAATTAACGAAATTGATCGCCCTTGTAAATCATGTGAGTTTGATTGCAATGCGCTCAAACTAATTTATTTATTTTATTTTGATTATAATTCGACACAAATTTATTTAAAAATGTTTCTGATATACTTATTTAATGGTTATTATTGTAGCTTTTTAATCGTTATATATAGACATATTTCTTAATTGTAACACCATTGTACTTATATTAGACAAATGATCAAGTAGTTTTACTTGTTTACATTTACAAGCCTAATAAATTTAAAAAACGTTCGAAGTAAATTTTGTTCCTAATATTCTTCAAAAAGCCTCCTAGTATGCAAATCCAACCCACGTAAGGCTAAATGACAAAATAAATAATCATGCAATTTTCTTTTATTTTTAACGCCTCAATCATTTTAAAAGATCGAATGTTTCAGTAAATAAGGTAAAATTTGCGGTAGTCTTAAATATTGCAACCTACATGCCTTATAAAGTGCATCGAAGGTATCTAATTCACTGGTTGACAATCTTGTCTCCGGCTTTAATGATATACCTTTTTTAATTGTATATAACACTGTTTCTTTAAACTTTGAACGGACACCTTTAAATTTGGAATAATCCGCTAAGAAATTTTGAATTTGTGCGGGATCATTCATTTGGGATTTCGGAAGATCAATGACTTTTCGTAAAAATATTAAAAAAAATAAGTGTGCCTTTTTATGTAAAATGTATCGGACGTTATGAACAAATAACAAAAAGTTAATGTGGACACTTTCTAAGCGCACCGCAAACAATGCAAATTTAGGTGGCAGGAGGCGAATTAAATATGTGTTTTTAAATAAATTCAAAGAAAAACGTACAACTAAAGTATATTACGTCCACGGGGCGCCAATTAAGGGTAGAAATTTTAAATATTAAAATCACTAATTCCTCTGAAACTTTCAGTTACCGCAGTAACAAAATTACACTAAGAAAACCAGTCAAATTCCCAAATTCGGCAAAATATTGACAGCTCTTGCTAACTTCGTATATACGGTAGAATACACTGTTAAATGTATTGTACACGATACAATTTGCTTTGGACTACGGTCCAGTTCCCAACTTAACGTCTTCTTCGGAGGGAGCGCGTTAGTTAATTGGCGCTTACCGCACACGGCGTGTGTGGCCCACATTTTTCTTAAATGTGGAAGAGCGAAGCCTTTTATCGGGTTATTTTATATAAAAATGTTAGGCTTTCCCAATCGGGAAAGGATTAATTAATAAGAAATTCACTAATTTAAATCTGATACAAGTGGAATAGGGACGATTTATTGTTATTAACCTTTCTCGAGCCCTGCCGTTGTGCGCCCATTAACTACAAATAATATAAGGAATTACTAACGGCTTTCAATTTCTCTAGTGATTATTCATTCTTCCAAAAGACACCTAAAAGAACTAAGTTACTAAAAGAACACAACGTAAATAAGGGTTCTAATTTAGACGATCAAGCCAAGAATCCTCGGCGCTGACATTACGAATGTTTTGCGGTTTCATGGTCACTTACTTAAAAGATAAGGCTAAATTGGTCTTTAAAAAGCTTGGCGTGCTCAGCAGAGAAGGACAGTATTTAATGCAGACACACCGTCTGCAACTTTGCAAGGTACAGATTCAGCCACACACAGAATACTGTTCCCATCTCTGAGCCGGAGCTCTCCAGTGTCAACTCCTTCTACTTCACCGCATCCAGCACAGAACGGCTGGAATCATCGACGATCGAGTCGTCTGTGACTGGCTTGATTCACTGTCGCTGCGAAGAAATGTTTTTATGTTGCATACCTTTGCATTTTATATCGCATCTACCACGAGGAATTGTTCGGATTACATAATTATAGCCGCCAAATATCAAGAACGCATATGAAGCACATCGGCAAAACTGACGATACCATCCACGCCATCTGAATGCTTGGCGATCCACCACTGTACGTTTTACTAGGAGTTTTATTCTTCGTACGTCCCTTAGTGTAATCACCAACCAAATTCTTTTTTTCCAAACCGATTCGATTTAAGCCCGGCAACGCATCTGCAAAACCCCTGGTGCTGCAATTGTTCATAGCCGGCATTAGTCACTTACTCTCAGGCGAGTCGCGAGAGCGCTCTTCTATTAAATGTTATCACGATAACACAGATAGATGTACGCAGTTTCTACTGCTAACTACCCTCTTTACCGGCCCTCAGATCGTTGTCGATTATCAGATAGATGTACGCAGTTTCTACTGCTAACTACCCTCTTCACCGGCCCTCAGATCGTTGTCGATTATCAGATAGATGTACGCAGTTTCTACTGCTAACTACCCTCTTCACCGGCCCTCAGATCGTTGTCGATTATTGTTACTTGGTAAAAATTTGCTAGTTGCGGTTTACTACGGAACAGCGAAGATTTTGCCATTGTTGCTACTCTTGACGTGCAGGTTGGCAGCCACAGTTTTTATAATTTTGAATTGTTATCAGGAAGATATCGCCATTACTTGTTTCAATTCCCCTTTGTTACCTCTGACTACAACTATGGGACGATAAGGGGTAATAGATATTCTTGTACCGCCTCTACATAGTTAAGTGTCAAATTTAAATAAGTATCTCAAAGTACAATATAATTTCAATTAAATTTGTAATCGAAGTAAAATATTAGATGATATTTTAGTAAAGTGCACTTTCAGAAGACTCACTCGCTGTCTTGTCCTATTAATTTGAGCGTAATATTGGTGAACGTCTTGCTCGTTGAAATTTGTAATTAATTAAGGTCTAGAATTTCAACATAGAAGTATATCGTAGTGTAGTTTAAAGTTATTTCAAAATATATAATAATAAATCATGTACGTTCTTTTTATTTCTTTTGTTTTACTTCTTTTAGTGTCTGATTGCAATAGTAATATGCATAAAAGTTACAGCCTAGTGTAAAAAAGTGTTTTTGCGATTGTCATGTTTTTGTGTTTAAGTTTAAAAAATTAGTTGTTACAGAGCATGTAACAACAAATTTTCTGAGCAATGTACTTTTAAAGTTTATGAATAAAATTAATTAATATAATCGTGTTAATGATTTAAAAGAAATTATTGCAGTTAACATAATTTCATAAAAATTAAGTATCATAAGATATTATATAAATATGTTTAGTTGTATTATTCCACAATTTTTACAATAATAAGTTTAATTTATGTAGTTAACGAGGTTTACTTCCGGTTAGTGACGCCACTGTTAGACACCAGTTGAAGAGGTGTCAAAAGCTACTTCTATGTTACCTTTCTATTTATTCTTGTTTATTGTCGTCTAAAATAAAATAAAGGTCTTATATGAATACAGGGTAGTAATTATACACATTCCGCGAATACAGTTTAACTGATTATCCGTTTTATAAGTGATCTAAACTTATTTTTATGCTTGTAAGTGTGTATGGTGGTTGGTAAAATGATAATCTATTTTCACACTTTTATTTATATCTTTTTTTTATTGCGCTGGTACACACAGTAATTACAGTCTAACAACAGCACAGTATAGAAGGTACGAATGAGAAGACAGGAACACAGTACAATAAGAGAAAGAGAATTTAGCAATACGAACTGCGTAATCGCGGGTCTCAGGTTAACAATAGATATGGACACATGCACGTGCACAGCGGAAGCGGACGAACTGGCGATCTCGTTGCCCCGAAGGCGCGGCCTAACGACCGAACCAGTTTCACATTCTTCGTTGTGTATATACACAAAAGTGCACGCCGCGTGTCTGCTTGTACATAAATTAATTTATTTACATATATGGTTTATCAATTAAATTTTACAAAATTTAGGCATTTTTATTTACATTCATATCATTAACAACTAACAAAATATAAATTAATAATAGTTTTAATTAAAGTATAAAAATATGAACATTTTTGCATTTTCAACAATTAAAATATAAAATATAAAACTCGCTACATCACCCCCCTTCCAGAAGCCTGGTTAAGGACGATAATAGTCAGGAAATTATACCCTAGGGCCTGATCGAGTTCTGACAATATTTCTTTCTGGGTGTGGAGGAGTGTGTCGGTTGTTCAAAATATGTTTACTTTGTGTTAGTGGTTGAATGTGTGATTGTGTGCTTGAATGTGTTCGTTCAGGTTTTTTTGTAGGTTGCAGTACATATGCAGGCTTAATTCGGTCTATTGAAATTTTGTTACCATTCACTAATAACTTAAATATTTTGTCTCCTCTTTTTACTACTTCATATGGGCCCGTGTAAGCTGGTTTTAAGGAACCATCTATGGTGTCGTCCCTAACAAAGACGTGAGTCGCTGTAGCTAGATCTTTAAAAACTAATACGGGTCGTTTTTTACTACCGTGATGTGAGGTAGATGACGGTTGCAATTGTTTGACAAAATTGCGAAGACGCGATAAGTAGTCTGTTACGTCGATTGTGCCTTCGATCTGTGGGGCAAATAATTTGCCTGGGAGGCATAGGGGTTGCCCATGCACTAACTCCGCAGATGATGCCTTGATGTCTTCCTTAAAAGAATTTCGTATCCCTAATAGGACGAGTGGAAAGCAGTCAACCCAGTTTTCACTCGCATGACAGATGATAGCAGCCTTTAACTGTCGATGGAAAAGCTCCACTAATCCATTGCATGCAGAGTGGTACGCTGTTGTTCGTCTATGCCTAAATCCTGCGATATCCGATAGGCACTTAAAGAGAGCAGATTCGAATTGTCTACCACGATCTGAAACGATATCTGTCGGGCAACCAAAGCGAGATATCCAACCACTTAGCAAAGCTTTAGCCACGGTCTCAGCTGTTATATCAGGCAGTGGTATTGCCTCAGGCCATCGCGTGAAGCGGTCAATGGCTGTAAGGCAATAGCGGTAGCCTTGGGATATAGGTAGAGGCCCAATTAAGTCAATATGTAAAAACGCAAATCTTGACTTTGGCAAAGAGTATTTACCGATAGGTGCAGATACGTAACGTGTAACTTTGGCTTACTGACATTGCAGACAAGCACGACCCACTTACGGCAATCTTTGCGCACTCCAGGCCAAACGTACCTATCGGCAACGAGTTTTGCTGACGCACTACCGCCTAGATGGCTTAGTGAGTGTAAGTTTTCAAAAACCAGTTGACGCAAACTCTTCGAGACAAATGATCTTAAGGTGTTGCCATCATCGTCACAGTACAGCTCCACGTCTGAGCCAGGTACTCGTACCTTTTGCAGTTGGAGGGAGTTCTTGGATTCCAGCAATTGTTTTAATTCGAAATCGGCTTTCTGTCATTGGGCTAGTTTTTCCAGACTTTTGGGTTGTGCGATTTCCTCGACCCGTGGCAAGGTATCGGCGACCACATTATTTTGTCCCGCAATGTACCTTATATCGGTACTGAATTGCGGGATAAAATATAAGTGCCGAAACTGTCTCGGTGAGCATTTTTCTTTCCTCGTTAAGAATGCGTGAGTTAGGGGCTTGTGATCCGTGTAGATCACGAAATCCCTAGCCTCAATCATATGCCGGAAGTATTTGATGCTGTTGTAAATAGCAAGCAGTTCTCAGTCATAGTCTAAGTATTTCTGCTATGCTGGGCTGATTTTCTGAAAAAAAAACGCTAAAGGCAGCCAGTCCTTACCTTTTAGCTGCTGCAAGGTTGCGTCAATTGCTTTATCTGACGCGTCGCTGACCAGCGCTAATTTTGCGTTGCACTCTGGGTGCGCTAGCAAGGTGGCTCGACAGAGGCTCTCTTTACAGGCATTGAAGGCTTCATACTCTTTCTTGGTGAAATTAACCGAATGTGAGCCTTTGATTGACCCCGTAAGCAACTCATTGAGGGATGCCTGATGTTTAGTAGCTTCTGGGATGAATCTACGGTAGAAATTCATCATTCCCAAAAATCTGCGTAGCTCTCATGCTACCTTTGGCTCAGGAAAATTCTTAATAGACTCTACCTTGGAAGGGACAGGCTTAGACCCTTTGGCAGAAATGCTTTATCCATGGAAGGTCACTTCTGATATACCAAATACGCATTTGACTGTATTTATCACCATCCCGTATTCCCTTAGTCCGAAAACCTGACGGAGACGTTGTTCATGCGTCTCCTGATCTCTAAAGAAGATCAAAAAATTGTCTAAATATGCATACGTGAAATCCAGTCCACGGAGCATTTTATCCACGAAGCGCTGAAAGGTCTGCCTGGCGTTCCTGGGGCCATACGACATGAATGAGAACTCATAAAGCCCGAACGGTGTCGTGATGGCAGTCTTCTGGATGTCCTCTGAGCTCACAGGAATCTGGTTGTAGGCTTTGACCAAATCGATTGTAGAGAACACGGTACAACCTGTAAGTCTAAAAGCAAAGTCCTGAATATGACGTATTGGGTACTTGTCAGGGATGGTTCGGATATTGAGCATGCGGTAATCACCGCATGGACGCCAGCTATTCTCTTTTTTGGGACTAAGGTGCAGTGTGATGCCCATGCTGATTCTGAAGGTCGGCAAGTACCATTTTGCAACATTTCTTCAAAATCGGCTTTAGCGATTTTCAATTTATCTGGTGCTAACCTGCGTGGCGTGCAAGAAACTGGTGGGCCTGGTGTTGTTCGTATGTGGTGTATTATATTGTGTTGAATACCCGGTGGTTTGGTGATGTCGGGATATTCTGCGAGTATGTGGTGGTAAGTTGTGTTTCCTAACATTACTTTTACCAAAGAAACATCATCAGAAAATCGAACAGGCGAAGCCGCGGTCGCGAGGGTTGTAGTACTGTCTATTAAACGTTTGTTGCGTACATCAACTAAAAGATTATAGTAAGACAAGAAATCTACTCCCATTATCGCCTTAGTTACATCGGCAACAATGAATTGCCAAGAAAAGTCGTGGCGTAAACCTATATTTAAAAACTAAATAAGCATAACAATAGGTATTGATTGTAGAATCGTTTGCTGAACATAGTTCAAAATTAGTTTTTTGGCGGTGATCTTTTAGAGCACAACAACAAGTGTGTTTCCGCACAAAGATCACTTCCGGTATCCACTAAAAACTGAATTTTGGTGTGTTTGTCCGTAATAAATAAGCGACCTGTACTTGGGCAGTCGGCGGTCACCATTATCGACTGCCCGGTGCATTTCCCGCGTAGTCGCAAGGATTAACATATTTATTTGCCTTTTCACCGAATTTATAGTGGTACCAACATGTAGGGAATTTTCTATAATTTGATTGAGATCTATTTGATGACGATCGGTTCGGATCGGACGCTTACCTCGGCTAGAGTTGTACCTTGTCCTCGGGCGTGGCATTCTGTCTAGCTTTGTTTGTAAGGCGTGAACTTGGCGCGTCAGCTCGGCTATTTGCTTGCACATTGTACCTGAGTCGCTGGTTGATCCTGAGGTTGTTGCTACCTACCAGCTAGGTGTGACGACGTCGTGTATCCCGTCAGCTAAATCTGCCACCTTTTCCAACGAAGCCTTTGACCGTGATGCAATGATGGACTGCGTGCTGGTTGGTAAGCGGCTGGTCCAGATAGTCCTCATGAAGTTTTCCGGTATATCAGGGACTGCTAGCTGCTTTAGGTGCCTTAAAATTGTGAAGCTGTTCTATCACCTAACTCTTCGCGGGTCAGTAGTTGCATGACTTTCTTCTCCCGTGACTCTGTTAACCTCTTCACAAGTTCCGTCTTTACCCGCTCATATTTGTTAGCTGTAGAGGGGTCAATAATTATATCCTCGATTTCCGCTGCGTAGATTGGTTCAAGATTGCTCATTGTGTGGTGAAATTTTGTGGTATCCGTGATAACATTAGCCAGCACAATTTGACTTTCAAGTTGAGTAAACCACAATGCCGGTTTTTGTGGGTAAAATCGCGCACGTGTATGTCCACGCGGGACAAATCACCCGACGGTCCGTCCTTATTTTCGGCGCTGCTGGTGCTACTGCCTGCACCATTTTCCTTTCCACGGCCACAGCTGTGACCACCCGACGTGATCTGAACACGCAACCAACAACCTTCGGAAACTACAACTTCAAGCCTTCGTCATTATCCTTAAGAACCCCTACCATTCACTAATGAGAATCGTCTTCTGCAGTCTTCAGTTCCTGCAAGCAAATCCAACTTGTCTTCATCTCGACTCACTGCAGATATTTATAAAGCAGACTTCTGGCACTTGCTTCGGCGCATCGTTCTCACCGGCAACACTTGCCAGTGCGTAGTACGGCATGCATTTACTCATCGGCACATCATTCGCACCGGTGTCACTTGCCCTTAAGTACACAGCATGCATTCCACACCGGCATTAAGGACACACCGGCAATAGGACTGCACTATCGACCTCCGGTTTGAGCAGTGGTGATGTGGCGACGCTTTCGTCACGCCACAAGCGAAACACACCGAAGCCTAAATCGCGCTATCAAAATTCCGAAGCATAAACAGTATATATAGAACATCTCCGAACTATCACACGGAGTGTAGGCCGCTCCCCGGGCAGAACACCTTGCCCGGCGGGAGATCTCCCCTTTTCCTTCTACGGCCACATGTTCATTTTTGAGATTGTTTTGAATATTTTATTCTGATTGAATTTTCAAATTTTAAAGTGAAAAATATACCCTTTTTTAAACCATCATTCAACTCTTTAAAATTTGACTCTGAAATCCCCGTCTTCTTTGCTTTAAAACAATTAATTCACGATATTAATTTTATTATATATAAGAGTACCCGGTTGACCGAGCTTTGCTCGGTATTTTTCGCTCGATTTTTTTAATTCGTGTGTTTTGGAAATTATATTTAGATACAAATTACATACTGATGAATTATAAATAATATTTTTTGATCTTAGCGACATAACAGAAAAAACTGAACTGGTTATTTGAATAAAAAATCATGAGTGCAATTATTTTTATTTAAATTTTCGTGTTTTTAAAAAATACTAAAAAAAGGGCTCGAAAAAAATATATTTTCTCAAAAAAGAAAGAAACTTGAAAAAAAAAATAAAAAAGTCGGTCGGTCGGTCTGGGCTCGAACCGGGGTTTTACGATTTTGTGACCGCCCATTATACCAATAAGCTATTTATAATCATTACCAAACTGTCAAAATTTACCTTCTTATTCTAACTATATTGTAGCAGTTTTTAATTGCCTAAAAACACGGACAAAAAGACATTTTCTAAAAATAAATCTTAGCTAGATCGATTTATTATCCCCGAAACTCCCTGGACACTAAATTTTATGAAAATCGTTGGAGCCGTTTCCGAGATCCCGATTATATATATATATACATATATACAAGAATTGCTCGTTTAATAGTATAGGATTTATCGAAGGGAATAGGGTCAAAAGAGCTAAAAAGTGTAGTATGAAAAAGTTTTTTATTCTGTATATCGGAATAATGGTATAATATTTAAGTTAATTATATATTCATTATTTGTATGAGGCTAATTATTATAATTTGAAAATAAGAACGTCTTCTTCATTATAAAAATTAAGTGCTTTAATCGCGAAATTATATTCAAAACTTGCAATGATGTTGTTTTTTTTTAAATGTTGGAAATTAGGTGCAAAAATAAGGCTATTTTGATTTTTTTACAATAATACAAGTATTCCAACTGGTTTTAGGGTAAGAACAAAATCATAGGTGAAAATATTGGTTTCGTTGTATTTCATGAGTATTAAAGAGATGGGCTGATTTATTCTAAGCTTAAACATACTGCAAAATTGACTCCGATTTTTGTAATAAAACAGTTACAACACACTATCTACGAAGAATGTATAGTAAGTGAATTTATTCAGCCTTATAACTTAAATTAAAAAAAAAAACTAAAAATTGTGAAAACAAAACGAGCTAATGATATTCAAACGGAATAAATTTTTTGAAACATAGCTTTGAATTATCTCAATTAAGACGCCTTTCAAACGAAAAAAAAAACCAATCAAAATCTGTTCATCAGTTCGGAAGTTTATAGCTTCCGAACTGATGAACTGAGCCACAGAAAACACAGATACACAAATACATACTATAAACTTATAACACCACTCCCATTTATTGAAATTGTTAGTTGTAAGCTGTGATCTAAAACATATTACAATAAATCTACGTTTATAAATTAATACCTTTCCGGAACTTTTAAATAATAAGGGTAAACAAACGAGCACACAGTCCAAGTTGGTAAGTGGTTGTTATAGACATCTACTTTAATCGTTAGTCGAGTATAGATATACTCGATTACGAATCAAAATGTAAAGTGTTGTCGTCCGTGAGGACTAAAATGAAATGTCTCCTTTTCAGTAAAATGGATCTCTGTCTCTCTACTCTCACGATACGAAACACAGCAGCGTCGAGCTGCTATTTTACTTTGATAATCGTGAGAGCGTGGTCCTTCTCCGGTAGAGCCGACCCATTCGTGCTACAACTATTCTACTAATATAGCTGCAGCATGGCTTTACCACGTACGTAGTTCATCTTTTGATCTTCGATTAATTCCATCTCCGTTTCACTGTCTTATTGTTCTATATTTATGCAATTAAAATAAAGATGTACTCAATATTATGACTGACGTAGTTTAAAATTGTGATTGAGAAATTGATGGCACAAAATATATCTTTCAATTTTTGTATCAATTCTTCTATGCAATTCCAGTTTTCACTGCTTCGTTTTCTTTGTTATTCTATTTCAAAATCGATTTAACTTGTTTTTGACAAAATATTACGAGTACAAGCCTTCAAAGGATAACAAAGTGATGCTTATTACGTGTTTTGCTTTTTGGAATTTTTGTTCAAAAATTATGAACCTTTACTTGATATTTTTGGTAGTTAGAAGGAAATATTTTGAAGTCGACATTAACTACATATTTTCTTTTTTATAGAAACAAAATAAAATGAAGGAACGTCGGCGTGCTTACGGGCTTCACCCATTAGTAAGTGTAGAAATAATTTCTGTATACCCACGTACACTGCATTTGACTTTCTGCCTAATTAATATGGTATATGAACTCAGGCAGATTTGGGGCTGCCCTTGGACCTTTTTTGCGTACGGTTACTATCATGCCTAAGTTTACGACTAAAACCCCATGGTGTATCACCTTCAACGCGTATTGGTAGGGCCACAGTCACCCTTTCACACATCTGCGGCGCTACTAGTGCTCTCGGATTGAGGGTGGCCTTTGGTCAACCCCTGCTACACCTCAACCTACTTTCGCTGATATTTATTGAAAGGATGCTCCCCTTAGACAAAGTTAAGAGTGTAACAGGAATAGATATACGTTTTAGGAATAGATATACGAGCATGTATGCGGAGGTGTATGGATGTGAAGGAGGCGAGAGAGGTGTGTCAGGATCGTGCCAAATGGAAGTCTGTAGTCTCTGCCTACCCCTCTGGGTGACAGGCGTGAGTATATATATATATATATATATATATATATATATATATATATATATATATATATATATATATATATATATATATATATATATATATATACGTTTTATGTTACACTAGTATTCTTATTTGTATAAAAAACAATCACTGGAATATTACGTATTACGTGCGTGTATTATATGTAAGCAAAATTTAAACAAGAACTAAAAGAACGGTTGATATGTAGTATGTAAATCCAATACTTTATAGTCATAGACTAAAGTAAAGTTTTTCTTTGGGGTCTATGTTTTAAGTGTATTTTTGTATAATAATAAAAGTAAAAGAGTCAATTTTTTAATATATTTTTAATCGTCATGCGTATAGTAGAAACTTATTATGTACCATGGAGGCGTTTGTGTGTATGTATGTATATACATTGCACAGGGACAAATATCAGGACTTGAAACAAATATTTGTTAAGATAAAAGTTAATGTTGAAGCTGGGCACAGGCCCGTCCTCGCATTTTTGAAAGAGTTTTAGAGTCAGGAAATGTTCACCACAATGCCACAATGCGTGTTAACGAACTTCACACGTCTTCAAAATATTTTTCTTGTTTCTCAGACATCCAGGTCTCATCACGATGTTTCGTTTTCAGACCATGTCGACACACGTCTTGAGCAAGGTCCGGATACTATGCTTGCTTATCTGTTACGACTTTCACGAGTCATTGACCAGAAATATTGTTGTGGTAATTTTTGAGCGAGTTACTTATAAATGCAGTTTCCAATCCAAGAGACCGTACTTCAGAGCGAGCTTCTGGTGTAGTATTCTGAATACTAGGTTGCGTCTGTGCAAGTAATCAGAGTTAGAAAACGTCAAACATTCAGGGGTGACATGCCTGAGCATTGCACATGGACAAACATCCAGACTTGGAACAAATATTTGTAGGTGAAACAAATTTTTATTGGGAGAATTAGAACCCGTGACTAGAATAAACGAAGTTATACGCTTAGTCACTGCGATACCAAAAGTAGTTTTCTAACAGAAGCCATTTTTAAGAAATCACTACATTCATTTATAGAAGATAAAAATTTGAAAAATTTGACAAATTATATCAACAAAAAAGGTAACCTTGAATTAATAATTTTCCCCCAAATTAGTAAATCCCGCGGTTCATAGAGCGACGGCCTCTTTCCGGCTTTGTCATACTATACATAAACTCTTGTTTTTCTTTTTTGGTCTTTACAATAATCTGCTGTTTAAAATAATATCCCCACACAACACATCCCAAAACATTTACTTTGTAAAGAATACTAATTTTTTTTAAATCTTTTTAACCTTTATTACAGACCTTGACTTTACAACTTTTTAGTAATTTGATTAGTCAGGCGTTATTATTATCGAGGTTCGAGGATAGGATGCGAGGATAGGATCGAGGTTAAGATGGAAGTCTTAAAGTTAATAACTAGCTTATACTTAGCTGTCAAACTGGATCTCAACAGTTAATGCATTGCTGTTTTTCGGCAGAAATAATTGCGAAATTAGGGTATATATATATATATATATATATATATATATATATATATATATATATATATATATATAGTTAAGTAAAGTTTCATACCACATATATAACTTTAGCCATGCTACAGCTGCATTGCAGTATTTACTGTTGAAAATAACTTGTACTACCTGCAAGTAAATTAAATTATTAGTATTTTTGTTGTTCTTAAAATTCTGGTATTTTATATTTATTTAGAACGCGTAGCTGACGTTACTCTATGTAAAGTAGCACGGATGAGTCGGATCAACCGAGGATCACGATCTCACAAAATATAAACGTAAAACAGCAGCTGCTGCTGTGTTTTGTATAATGAGTAGAGAGCACTTAAATATAAAAATTTTTTGTAACTTTCTCGTTTACACTTACACCGTTACAAAGTATTTAAAGTCCAATGCTAAATATTGAACTCCCCCATAGATTCTTGCCATAATTTCCACGTTTAACAAGCAGGTTAGGAGCCGTAGTTTATATTTTTAGTCATTATTATTATAGAAGACGCCGCTGCCCGTCTTCTCATTTGTTTCCCTCTCTTGCATCTTACGACACCCACGGGATTTTCCATGTAGTGACGATGTAAGAATATCTACTACTCCATATCTCGTTTTCCCCGGCATAAAAAAATATATGGCTTTAACCTGCTAATTATAACGCCTGATTTTTAGAGGTTATACAGTTATCGATTGGAAGCCGTAAGATCAATTTGGCATATTCCATAACACTCACGGACAAAAACGGGACGAAATAAGGGGCGGAGGAGGGATTTTATAACTAAACATATATTTTTTTAATTTTATAACTTTCAAATTGTTTATTTTTACTTTGTTATACTTTTATTACAAATATTTAAATTTAAGTGCCTTATAACGTGTGTTGCAAAATTATATTTTTCTTTCTTTCTTCCTTTCTTTCTTTCTGATGGATTCTTTAACTGACAAATCAAGATACCATTATCAATAAAATAAAAATTTAAGTTAAATTTAAAAGTATATATTAATTCAAATACAATTGAATTAATATATACTTTCATGCTACAATCATAATATAGCTGCAGCGTGGCTTTACAACGTGAAAAATGTTATGTATGTTGCACGATATCTTCGTGAATTATGTGCCTATTTGTATAATTATTTTCTATTAAATGTGTTATATCTCAGGGTTCGACCCGTATAAATTTCAAAAAAATAATTCTATCTTTAAGGTCTTAACCTTCACCTGCACCCGCATCCTATCATTAGTCTTATTTAAACCTTAGTTCAAATTAGACTGATGGCAGAGTGCGTACCCCGAACTCTAAAGGTTCGAACCCGTCATTCGTGTACTGTGGTGAACCTTCTAACACAAGAATTTTAAATTTGTCGGAAGTTGTTAAAGGGAATATTAGTTATGTTATATGTAACGTGTACAGAATTGCTAGTATTTTGATTACATTATCAAAAAATAAATTAAAAAAATTGCAAATTAGGGAATGAGGTTTATAACCAGCCTATTAAGATGACATTGACATTGTTATATTCCTAAGTCCACTCAGAAGGGTAAAGTGATTTATATTATAAATATGAGTATTACAAGGGAAGTTCCGGTAGCAATTCAAACTGGAACATTTCAATGTCAAGTTATTGCGCAGTATTCACAACTAACTCGAAAGTTTAATCAATAAACGCAGTACTTGATTAATTTTGTGCACTGTAAATAAGAACTTTATTTTTATTTTCATTATTTTACACCTGTGATATTTTCTTTATTTTTTTTATAGAAGAGGGGGCAAACGAGCATACGGTTCACCAGATATTAAATGACTACCGCAGCCCATGAACAACCGCAACACCAGGGGAATAGCAGGTGCGTTGCAAGCCCTTTAGAAAGGAGCAAGCTCATTTATTGATATATCGCCGGTGGTAAACTATTCCAAGCAGATGGTGTGGATGGTATCTGAAGGTTTGCCGCGTAGTGCGTTCATGAAATTTGGCAGCTGGGATTAATCCGAACAAGACTACGAACCCACCACAAGACACATTTTAGACACAAGAAAGTATTGAGTTTTATCGCTGTGGACCGCGGGTTCAAATTCTGCAATGAACAAGTATTTTTATGATCTTCAAATTTTTTTTTGAGTCTTCATGATTTTTCTTGCGCAATTTACGTTCGTAAACTGCCTCCAAAATACAAGGAAGAATCCCAGTGTGGGATAAATGCGTCTAAAGCTATTATGATACTTACCTTGTGGGATCGCAATAGACGAATAAAAAATATTTCAAAAAGTAGTTATGGCTTCCGATATCGCATATGCACGCACTCGCGCACTTGCACAACCACGCACGCCCCAACACGTACGGAAACTTAATATATATATATATATATATATATATATATATATATATATATATATATATATATATATATATATATATATATATATATATATATATATATATATATATATATATATATATATATATATACTCTCTCTCTAACAACAACTCTCTAACAAATCTATGGTAGCATATATTAAGCTATATTACGCTATGCTTACTTCTGAATAAATTTTTACTCTTAACAAATATATTAAACAGATTCGGAGCTACTATTAGCTCCGAATCTGACTTAAAGGTCATAATGTAATGGGAAAAGCATATTAGCAGCATTTTTAACAAAAATTAAAGTTTACTGTGTATCAGTATAAAACAACAAAAGAAACGAAACACTTTTGTTTTGTTTACATCGTAAGAATTAACATAAAATGTGCATCTGACGCAGACAGTCAATGATCCTTTTAGCTCGTTGAACAATGTTTGTTTTTCGGATTCTTTAATCGGACGGGACAGATAAAAGTGTCGGTAAAAGTTGCGGATTTATATTAACTACGAAGCACAATGTGATGATGTTATCTGTCTTTATCAGGTTTAGGATTAGGCTATTTTCGTGGATTTACTATTTTTATTGTAGACTGTACGATATACAAATAGAAGGATTTACTAATCTTTTTCAGTGGTCGGTCTAAAAATTAATAATTAAAAGTTGAATGTAACTTTCATTAACTATGATATCGGGACGTCAAACACTTCACCACCCTCCCTCCTCTTAACCACAGACGCTGTGAAGTGCTCGATACGCCGGGAGTTAATTTTTTTTAAATTAAACGCGATAAAATCCGCAAAATAAGTTTTATTCAACAGCAGTATTAAGTTTCCTTTTAGTGATACTTTATTATCTTAAGTTTATTCTTGCTTTGTAACCCTTTTATTCTTATTCTTATTGATTTATACATTCATTTTAGGAAGGCTTACATACTAAAAAGTTACAAAATGCAAGCCCCGACATATTACTTTCGTATACAAATTTAAATTACTGCAAGTATTGCTTAAATCACTCACAAAAACAATAACCCAAAAAACGTGTAGCTTATAACCTACTGTGAGGCAAAGAAACTCGCAGCTTGAGTCATGATGGACGCGGCTGTGTGTGAAAGCTCTCCGTTTATCAGTTTTTCTACAGATTTCGAACTGTTGCAATATATGTCAATATATTACATAGACGAAAACTTAATGTATTTGATTGTGCCACGCAAAAAGGAAAAAAATATTCTGTAATTTATTGAAAAAAGAGGTAAATACAAGGATCGTAGTATATATCTCATTAATTTGGTCTGAATCTTTAGGTGAGTAAGTAGCTCAGACCAATCAATAGCATTTACTATAAGTACTTATAAGTAAGTACTTACTATAAGTACGTGGTAGCTGCGTAAAATATACCACATTTTACGCAGCTACCACACGGCGAGAAGCCTCACAGTTTTCTGCCATGAGGCTAAAAAGAAAAGAAATGACCCCGAGTTTCCGGCGCTTATTTAATTGGGCAGGGGTGCGAATAATCTTATCATCATCCTTTCAGAAAGAATAGGTCAATGTGTGAAAGGGTATGAATGTGTAAGCCCAAGACAACTATGGATACGAATGAAAGTGAGCTTAAGGAAGTTGTTTGTTCTAGGGGTGTACGCTCCAGACATGTCTAAAAGAAAGAAAAAGAATATATATATTTATATATATATATATATATATATATATATATATATATATATATATATATATATATATATATATATATATATATTTATATATATATATGTAAAATAATGAAAGCAATGAAAAGCATAAAAGCAGCTAAAGAAGCCGGATATGAAAGAGTTTCACTAGAAACGCTAAGGGCTGGAAAGGAAGTGGCGGCGTGCCTGTTGTATACGTTGTTTAATTTATGCTGAGAACTGAACTGGGTACCGGAAGACTGATGCCTAGCCTTGATAGTCCCAATACAAAAAGGACAGGAATCGCAACAGGACTGTAAAAAATACTGTGGTATCAGCTTTCTTAGCATTGTGGGAAAATAGTATGCTAAGGTACTAATTGAAAGAGTTATGGAAGAAACTGATGGAAAAATTTGGGATGTGCAAGCAGAATTTAAAAAAGGAATGGGGTGTACGGATCAAGTATGTTCCATGCGCATGATTGCGGAGAAGGTTTTGGCCCAAAAACCAAAAAGATTTTTGTGCTTTCATTGGACTTGGAAAAGGATTATGACTGAAAGGATATGGATGTGTTATGGCAAAAACTGAACTCATTTGGGTTGAGCGCCGGGTTAATACAGGCATTAAAAGTCTAATTATAGGGACTCTATTGCTACTGTTAGAATCGACGGAATCTACTCGGACTCGTTTGGCATCCATAAAGATGTCAGACAGGGATGTGTGTTTACCCCGTGGCTGATCAACCTATTTATGGATAGTTATTTGTAAAATTTGAAAGTTGAAGAATGCGGGTTAAGAATGGGTAAGTTAACCGTCAAATGCTTTTTGTACACCGGCAATCAAGTTATATTTGCATCGTCGGCGACCGACTTGCAAATCATGGTTACATTAATGAACAGGTCGTTAATAGAAAGGGTATTGTAAGTGAACGCAAGTACGACGAAATTTATGGTTTTCGAAAGAGAAGAAAGTAAAACAATATGTGAAACAAGATTAGAAAGGGGGTTGGCTCTATACTCCATTAGGAAGAACAAAATGTGTCAAAAATTCACGAATGACAATTCATAATGCTGTGTTAGTTCCTATTTTAACGTATCGTAGTGAAAGTTGCGTGTAGCAGAAGAAGCACTCGAGTAGAATAAACGCAGTAGAAATACGGTCGTTAAGAAGTATATTGGGGCTGAATCTGAGTGACAAGGTGAGAAATTGTGTGATAAGAGAAGAGTGTGGTTAGCAAGATGATAATATGACGAGGATTAAGAAAGGAATTCTGCGGTGGTTGGGTCATGTAGAAAGACAGAATGAGGAAAGAGTAACAAAGCACATATATACTGAATTTTATCGACCAAATAGGCGATATAGTGAGAATGGGCCAAATTAAGAATACCCTTACCGACGAGCATATGTATGCGTACTTATATGGATGTGCAGGAGACGAGAGAGGTGTGTCAGGATCGTGCCAAATGGAAGTCTTTAGTCTCCACCTACCCTTATGTGTGACAAGTGTATGTTATATATATATATATATATATATATATATATATATATATATATATATATATATATATATATATATATATATAACACACTTGGCACATTCTTCACAAACATTTGAGGAAAAACATGTCTAATACATATGAAAATAGCCCCTTCAAGCGGAGCACCATTACGCCTCGGAGTTAGCCCAGCACGCCTCAACCAGCACACCATGATGCTGAAGACCCTATTGAATTTTTAGCTACCTTTGAAATTAAAATTTTGATGACATCAGTCGAACAGTGCCTAAATGAAGTTGAAATTTCATTTAGGCACAAATTGGCTGGCAAAAATTGGATTACCTCAGTCGAACAGTGCCTAAATGAAGGCTTTTTTAATTTCCCCTGGCAGTTTTCACGAGTTTCCAGAACAGTTTAATATTTGCCTGGAAATTATCCGACATTCTTCTATCATTTTAATTAGCACTTTCTTGCTTTTTCATTTTAAATACTTCTATTACTCATTCTAGACGTCTTAATACTGCCTTTTTCTTTTAATATCATCATTCGTATCGCCAGAATTACCAGCCTAGGTTACTATTAAATCTAGCCATGCTCTCTTCTTTGCTTCAGCTTCCATACACATCTCATTATCCCATCATAACATTTTATTATTCCTTTCATTCTATCTCTTACTAACACCACATTCGGTTGCTGCATCCACCAAACAATTTTTACCGTTATGACACACATTCTCAAGTCAAACTCGTCCATACACAATTCATCCAAACAAATTATATATTCTTTCAATCTACATTTATACTTGTTTTTCACACCTTCATATTGTAAACTCTCTGTTCTAATACGCTGTAACGCAGTGGTTATACACAGATGTGTGATGCTGACAACGTCTGCATAGACCATTAGTTCAGCATAAGACCAAGAAATGATCCGTCCCTACGTTAGACCCCTGGTAAACGCTTTTCTACTATTGCGCTCCTCATTCTTTCATCCACAATTATGAAATCTATCATGCTTCTATCATCCTTTTACCTTTTTCCCAACTATACATTTGAATCCTTTTGTGGCGAAAGAAAGTGTGTGTCATGAAAATATTAAATTACATTAGCATAAAATGGCAGCTTAATGCTGCTGTGTCTTATGTATGGTAAGTGTGGGGTAGTATATAATTGAAAGAGAATTTCCATTATTGTTTTCATTACTCAACATTATCATGAAACAGTATTGCCTGTGATAAGTTTGAATAACTTTGGGGAAATAATAATTGTTAACCCTTTTCGGTCTCTCAGTGTCGTTTATTAACGATATTAGTGTGACAAGGGACAAAACGTATGAAACTAAATGATATGGATAACGTGATACTAGTATATATCAACTCCACATGACGCAAAATCCTTTACATAATCACGGTCTGTGTATATTATCTTGTGTTATTTGTGAGCAATTCGTATGCTACATTTCAATAAATAAACAAAAATATCAACATTAGACCATAACTGACATGGTATGTGAATTTTTACTGGTATCTTTATCATCACAGACGTAAAACTGCTGAACATAAGATCCTCCAAAGAATACAAGAAATCACGACCCTGAGCTACCCGCATCCATCGAATCGACATTGATCAAAGCTCGAAGAACCCACAACCTATGGGGAAGAAATATTCTCTAATGGCAGCCTCATGCCGATAAGCTAAATAAATGTAAAGTATGAGCACCTGTGGTATTTATTTTATACTAGCAGTGCCCGCGACTTCACTCGCGTGGAATCAGTACTTTTGCTATTCTAAGTGATGACGATTTATTTGTAAATTAAAGTACCTAGAGACTTAGAAAGATACTAATCTATATTTTGTCTCCGGGACATATTACTATTGACATATATTTGCATAGCTTATCTGGCTGAGCAAATGATTACTCCGGTCTATGTCATCATAGCAGTACTCTGGAACGGCTAAAACTTCAGTATTATTATTGTTAATTATACAAGCTCTGGGTCTACTGCCTTTAGTATTGACAAGAATCTTACCGGCAGCCGACAATACCAGAACGTAAATGTTGGCCATTCAAGGCTCTTGTATGAGGGCAAGGTCAATGTTGTCTGCAAAGCAAATCTCCACCATGGCAGAAGCAGCTGCTGCATGGTGAATATTTGCCTGGAGGACCCTCGTCTTACCCTTGAGGCTTTTTCACCTCTTAAGGACAAAGACGTCCTTTAATTTTCACTATACCACTCCCACCTCCCCTACCCCCCCCCCTTCTGGAAGCCACCAGTGGAGACCGTCGGACCGAAGCAACATCAGCACGTTCGTCACTCTCATTGATAGAGTTCTAGTCTCACCCCGAGAGGTGGAGGGCGGGGGGATTGGATTTGGGGCAATTCAGGCTCAATTGCCGTGTCAGAGCTTCTCTTGATTTTAAGAGTTATTATTTTGGATGACTCTGCCGCCTTTTTTATAGCATAGGGTGACAAATGAGCACACAGTCCATCTTATGGTAATTGGTTGCTGTGGCCCATATACATTTACATCTATCCTCGATTACGAATCGAAATGCAAATGCGTTGTCACCCGTGAGCACTAAGATGGAATGCCTCGTTTCCAGCAAAAAGGGTCTCGATTTCTCCACACTCACCATACAAAACACAGCAGCATTAAGCTACTATTTTACGCTGGTATGCTGTCTTCTAAAGAGCCTCCGCTGATGAGTCGTCCAGAGAAAAGGTTACTAGGAACTCTTTCTTCTCGTAGCTACGGTGGAAGATTTTCCAGAGCTCGATATGGACGCCTTAATTTTGTGCCCTCATCAGCACAACAGCCTCCTCTGGAGAGTCAGTTTACTGCGGGGCAAATAGGTTATGTCTAGCTGATGCTTAGGCAGTTGGCTCTCGGGTATTATCGAGAGCTCTGCTTCCAACTAGGGTTTCAGTTTTCAGATTTCACCCATAATCTAGTCCTGGCTTGCCTTATTCAGGTAAGTTACAAGAATACAACCTGGCTTGTGAGTGGAACCCGAAAATTTTGATCCTGTTTCTGGCTGTGCCCCACAGGCCGCCTAAGCTGGCCTGGCCACTGGCCTATGTTAGTGCCCGGTAGACCAGCCGTATTTGCTCCAAGCTCATAAGATTTGAATTGCGAACTCCTACACGCGCGGAGCCAGCTACGGCATTGAACCTCAGCTTCTTTTTCCCCGTTATCTGCTTCGCAGACTTCCTGGGCTGGATTTTGGGGGACAGTCCTCAGACCCACTGCATTTTTTTCGTTTGGAACTGGGAGAGGTTTGAACAGAGGAATTTCGACCCAGGGCTTCTGGCAGTGAGAGAGGGCTTATTCGGCTCCTATATCGGCTGTTATCAGTCTTCGATACCTCTTCCTAGCTGTCGCCCCATTAAGCTTACAAGACCTAGCGAACTTTTTCTTTTCCCCTCCCTGGTTCGTTTCCGTTTTTTTTTTCAAATAGTTAAGGAAAGATATAAATAGCACTCAGTCGTTTTGTAACCAAAAGTAAAACATCAACTCTCGTAGTATACGTAAAACAATTGGGGACGTAGTAGGACTATGTTGACGGTTCTCTACCCAGAACTAGTCCATTCATTGATAATATTGTCGACAACGGAAGTACAGTTACGTCTATATCTGACATAGCAAACATATTTAATATTTTTTTCATTGATCTGTTTTGACATTATACTAGTTTTGCTTCTGTTACTAATTAGTTTGATTATCGCACATCAAATTTTAAAACTAACGATTCCAGTACTTTTATAAATTTCACGGGTAAAATGAAGTTTTTTTACACAATAATTTAAATAAGAAACAAAGTGGGCAGGGTATGACATATTTAATTTCAACTTATTGAAACGTATTGCCCTATTTATAACGGAATCTTTAGCTCACGTTGTAAATCAATCTTTTTAACAAGGATGTTTTAAAGACAAACTTACGTTGGCGATAATAAAGCCACTACATAAGGAAGCGTCAAACCTATACAAAAATAATTGTAGGCATTTGGCTTTAACTCAGGTCCTATCTAGAACTTTGAAAAAAATTATTCTCAAAAGAATTATAAGCTTACTATATAAATATGACATTTTGGCACCGAAACAGTTTGGTTTCAGGAAATATCATTCAGCTCAATTAGCTCCTTTCACCTTAATAAACAGCGTCATCAATACAATTAACCATAAAATTCCAACATCAGATCTTCTGTAAGATCTGATGTTGGATTACTAGGGAGTAAAGCATTCAATTTTGTTGATTATTGGATACTCATCTCAAAAATTGACAAATGTGTAATAAGGGGATCTTCTTTGATTTCAGTACTGTATGAAAAGCAGGAACCAGTTTTCTAGGATTACATAGTTCGATGTCGAAACAAATACGTGGTTAATTTTGATTCGAAACAGGATTTCACGCACTTCACTACAAAACTTTAAAATACTGTAAGCTTGTAACGATAAGTTTGGTGAGGAGATTCTGTAATAAAAAATGAGAAAATAAGTTAAATTAAACGCGATTAAATCAATAATCTAAACTTTTACTAGAACTATTCAATAAATACTTTTATCTATATTAAATTAAAAAAATCTATTCTATTCTAGGTATCTAAGTGTCATAGCATACACTTACCTCCAGCGGGGATATTAACCTTGCTTTTATATATATATATATATATATATATATATATATATATATATATATATATATATATATATATATATATATATATATTATAGTCTAAGTATAAAAATATATTAAACATATAATGTTGTAGGGATCCTCTGAGAATGATCATAAGATTTCTAATAAGAAATACCGCAAATTGTCTCGAGGTCGTAGACCTTGTTAGCGGGACCAAATTCTTGGCACACTGTAAATGTCATCTCGTAACGACATGAAACTGCCATAATAAATTTACGATGTAAGGCGATAGATCATTCTTGTAAAGCCGATGGACTGGATTCAAGATTTTTTTTAATAAATGTTCAATAAAATATGTAATATGAAAAATGATTTAGTGTGGATTAACTATTTTATGATATATAATCCGTAACGGAAATATCCCCAGTAGAGCCGAAGTAAAGTAAAGTTACAGCCTATATACGTCCCACTGCTGGGCTCAGGCCTCCTCTCATTTCTGAGAGGATTTAGGGCAAGGAAGTGTCCGCCGCGCTGCCCAAATGTGTGTTGACGAACTTCACATGTCTTCGAAATATTTTTTTTCTTATTCCTCAGACATGCAGTTTTCCTCACGATGTTTTCCTTCACCGCCGAGCATGTGGTAAATCAGCACTTAAAATTGCAATTAACAATTTCATTGGTGCCGGCGGGGATCGAACCCGGGTTACTCACGTTCTGTTATATTTACAGCGAGCGTTAACCACTGAGCTACCACGGCTCCCAGTAGGGCCAGAGTAACCGAAATAGCCAAACCCTTCAGTAAGCTTAAATGATAATGTGATAGCCATACTGATAATAATCAATGGAGAAAAATGGTACTAAGTAAAGGTAGAAAGGCATTGTGCCGCGGTAGCTTAGCAATATAATATAGTGTTGTAGCCCAAATGACATAATTATATATTAAAATTCTAAATTTTCTACTTCTATTAAATTAAAAGTCTAATTCAAGTCATAGATAGATCAAAACGTCTTTCTCCTCTCATTGACACTTACCTGACATTACAGCAATGAGTTACGGTGCTTACGGCCGCTGACTCGAACCTTATACAGAACAATGCTTTACGACGATAAGTACGAGTAATTTTTCCAGATCTGGATATTTGTCCTTGTGCAATTTATGTACGAAAACTGCCCGCGCGATACAGGAGAAAATCTAGTATGGGAGTTGCATTTTTAAATAGAACCTTAAGAAGACTTTAGTGGCAGCCTAGTGCCAGTAAATAAAGTGTAGGAAAGTCCACAACAAGACGAAGCTATGGCAAGAAATCTATTGATGCAGGTAGCTCAGGACAGTGCTTCGTGACATACTATGGGAGAGTGGGGAGGCCCTAATGTTTAGCAGTGAACTTGTGGAGGACTGTAGTGATAATAATGCAACTAATGAGTTTTTTTACTATTCGGTATATAGTCAGAGCTATGGTAGCTCATGTGCTTAAAGCTTGCCGTTTATATCAAAATGCGTGCGCAACTCGGGTTCGATTTCCGCTAACACCAATTAAATTTGATTTGCATATTTTAAGTGCTGATTGCTCGGTGATGATGGGAAACATAATGAAGAAACCTGCGTGACCGACAAATCATAAAATAATTCCAAGATATGTGTACTGTGTAGTTTACCAACACGCACTCGGGCAACGGCATGCATTTTCTTGCTCAAAATCCTCTCCAGATAAGTGAAGAGAAAAATGACAAAAAAGAAAATGATTGCGAAATATATTCCGCCATTTCTGCTCTCGACAAAGGAACTTTATTATGAAAAGGTAGTAGATTAAAAATGCGATGACATTTCTGCAAGAGATTAAAAAAAAAACTAGAAAAACAACTTTAATTCCTTACTGCGAAAAAAATAAAGAGTTTATTTTGATTTTAAAGTATATCACAGTAGGCTATAATGTAAAACACCCTTTTTTATTGTAGAAAATGATAATTAGTTCATAATATAAGAAATATATGGAATGAGCATATACGAGTAATAGGTTAGTGTATACTGTGGCCCACAGACATCCACATTTATGCTCAGAGAATTATGATATATAGATGCGTTTTCTGAGGAGTAAGATGGAATGGACGGAATCACAGAAAATGGTGCTCCGGTTATCTACACTCACTACATGACGCTGCTCTTTTACACTGATGTTCTGTGAGATCGTGATTCTTCCCCGGTAGAGGCGACCTGTTCTTAGTACACATATAAATAAAATTGCAGTGTATGTTCGCAATTTCAAAGTAACAACTTTTTTTTAAATACATATGAAGTTATATACAGTAATTACGAGTATAAAAAAAAACAGTTTTTAAATTTTTTGTCTCTATCTACCTGATTGTTCCGGATAATGTTTGAAACGGCTGAATCGATTTTCACTTGCAGATAGAGGGAATAATTTTGGCTACTTTTATTTTGGAAACAGAATTAGTCTTTCACGCAAAAAAAATTAAAACCCGTGACATTGTTAACATAATTCATTCAACTAAGCGAGTATCATAATAATAATAATAAACTATGCGTAAGTACATATAAATAAAGTTGATGTGTTTATATTTGACATTTAAATAACTGGCTTATATCAAGTTCTGGGGGTTATTAGCGGTAAACCAATTTATATAGATATTTGAAAAAATCTGTGTGTCTGTCTATCAGCCTGTCCGCGCTTTTCAACATGGGTTCAACGATTGTAATGAAATATTACGAACAATTTAAGAAAGAGGAATCTAGGCTTTGCTTTACCCTACAAAATTAAAAAAGTATGAAATTAATGGTTTTTGATTGTAAATCTAAACAACACTCTATTAATTAATCATACTCAAGCAAAACAGGTGGGTGATCTCTGCTACGTATGAAAGAATTATCAACTAGAATCTCGTCTACGTATAATTATATAAATAACTTCATTCACTATTTTTCATCTTTATTATATAGTCGATTTTATAAAAAATATTCATCATTATTCATATAAATGGCAGAGATATGCTGCAGCACGAAAAGGTCGGCTCGACCGGGCCAGATTCACGTTCTCATGTATTTTCACCGTAAAACGTAATGAATAAATCTGCGTGACTGACAAATCATAAAATAATTCCAAGATATGTGAAGTTCACCAACACGCACTGGGGCAACGGCATGCATTTTCTTGCTCAAAATCCTCTCCAGAAAAATGAAGAGAAAAATGACAAAAATGAAAATTACTGCGAAACATATTCCGCCATTTTTGCTCTGGATAAAGCTTTATTATAAGTGGAACTTTATTATTCAGAATAGTGGTATATTTCATTTATTTAAATACCTCTTAAATATAGAGAAACCCCCCTAGAGAACCCGTTTAGACTCTTTTAACTGGTAACGAGGTATTCCACCTTAGTAATCAAGGCTGAAAACGCATCCGCATTTTTATTTTTAATAGAGGATAATTATAGATATTTATGGACAAGAGCATCTAATTACTAGAGATGGGCTGAATATTCGTTTCATATTCGATATTCGGCTCTAATCCAGAATCCCGAAACATTTAAGCTCGAGTTACGTAACCGCTTTCGGTGCCTAAAAGACTGCAATGCAGTGGACGTTAAGAATGACACGCTCGTGGAAACTGTCCATGCGGTCGGAGCTAAGTTCTGCAAGACCCGCCGCAGAAGAACACAATAACTCTCCGATCACACTGTTAATCTCATGGCTGTTAGACGGGAGATGAGGCTGCAATCGTCAATTTTGCAGCCTCATCTCCCGATTTGACAGCATACAGGCAACTGAACAGACACATCTCCAAATGCATGCGGCGGGACTTGCGCAACTTTAATACTGTTCGTATTGAAGAAGCGATCGAGTGGAATCAGGGTTCCTGTCTGTTCCTGTGTTTGCCAGAGATCTGTCAAAGATGTCGTCGTCGTCGAGTCAAAGCTGAAGACTGAGTGTGGCAGCATCGTTTCCGGGACACTTGAGATTCTGAGTGAGATTGAGAGGTTCTATGGGCAGCTGTACACATCATCGTTGGGGCCACACGCAAGTGTGAGTAACGGTCCAAAAGCAAGTCTTATCCGACACTATTCCGATGATATCCTGGACGTCAGTCCGAGCGAGATTAGAATAACTCTCCAGCACTTTAAAAACGACAAGTCCCCGGGCGAGGATGGAATTACAGTGGAGCTTCTGAAAGCGGGTGGAAAACCAGTACTTGAAGTCCTTCAGAGGCTCTTTAATTCCGTCCTCCATGGTGGCACTACCCCGGAGGCGTGGAGCAGAAGTACAGTCGTATTGTTCTTCAAGAAAGGTGACAACGCACTCTTGAAGAACCACAGACCGATATCCCTTCTGAGCCGTGTCTACGTGATGTTTTCGAGAGTCATTACGAATCGTCTCGCACGCAGACTCGACGACTTTCAGCCTCCCGAACAAGCCGGTTTCCGAAAAGGTTTTTGTATCATAGACCACATACACACCCTTTGGCAAATTGTACAGAAGTCCAAATAGTACAATCTGCCAGTTTTCCTGGCATATGTGGACTATGAGAAAGCTTTGATTCCGTCGAAATTTGGGCGGTGCTGCAGTCTCTTCAGCGGTACCAAGTTGACTGTATCGAAGTACTGAAGTGTTTGTACAGTAGGGTTACGATGGCTATCCGAGTACAGAACCAGAGTACGAAACCTATCCAACTGCAGAGAGGTGTAAGACAGGTTGACGTTATTTCCCCGAAACTCTTCACCACTGCATTGGAAGACGTTTTCAAGCTACTGGACTGGAAAGGATATGGTATTAACATCAATGGCGAGTACATCACTTCACCTTCGGTTTGCCGACGGATAGGTCTTAAGATGAACATGGACAAAAACTAATTAACATAAGCTGGACTGTTTACTCGCTTGTCACGCGTATTCGATTAAAAAAATTGGTATACAGATTCATAATTAGCCATGATAGCGCATAACATACTCGTAAATGCAAATTATACAGTCGAATTAAGAACTTCCTTCTATTTTAGAAGGACTAATAAGTAAAAGTAAAAGTAAAGCAACATCTCAAATCAAAAGTAAAGTAAAGTAACTATAGCTGACTGGTATTTTGGAGCCTCGCCTAACGTTGTTTGCCTGATTACTGTACCAAAGCGCTAGGACATCAACAACCCCAGCAGGAACACCTGTTTTAGGATCACGTAGCTTTTTCCACGGTATTTTATGACTAATTGTGTTAAAGGTACGGCTTAAATAATGAAAACAAACGTATATAGTAGTATCACCCGCTTTTGAGAAAATATAGCCATATATATCGATAAATTGGTACGAAAACCAAACTGTCCATCGCTGTCCATTACGAGTAATTGTCATCAAAATGTCATCATAATTAATATAATTTATGTGTAACTGTAAAACTCGTTCACGTACCTTGGCAACTATAATCGCTAGAGAGATAGTTCACCGTGTTCAAGCTATCCCCCGTTTTATTTTTCATAATAGGAACAACTACCGTACAAATAAGTCCTTCGGGTAAATAACTATGTCTGACACATATATTGAAAAATCGCGCTAACAGATGTGCTGGTCCGCTTACAACAGATGCTCTATACTAAGATCGTCATGACCCGGAGACTTACCCATGAAACTTTTGACTACTTTTGAACATATTTCATGATAGTGAAATGTAATCCTACCTGTTTCGGATACTTGTTCCGTGTGTTATTCCAACTCTCGACCCTGGGGATCTCAAGTGATTGCTAAGCTAATCCGCCACGGAGCCGACAAGTATAAAAATACAACATAAACATTTTATCTAGCTTATATTGTGACTTATCTCAAAAGAATAATATTACAACGAAGGCGAGGAAACGAAATATGCCGTAACAGTCCACGAAAATCTAATATAGAGTTTATTTCAAAAAGTATGAAGGGGATTCTGAATAGTGGCGTGCTGCTAGAATTTCAACGAGAGAGTTATAAAGAAAGTATGAAACGGAACATGCTTTGTTTCTAAAACTATTGATTTTGATTTGATGTGAATATCTTATATTTAAGCGCATAAAACTCTTTTTACGGATTATGTCATGCTTAATTTTTACTATGTACTGTTGTCGCCGAAACGTCGGTTTTTTATGGAAGTTTTTTTTTTTCTTTAGCGAATTTACGTTCACTACTGGACATTATCTTTAAAGACCTTCCAATACTGAACATAGGTCTCCAACAAGTCCAGCCATTCACACGTCCATCGCTAAATACGGGCTTCTCCCAAAAAACAGCCTCGAGGCTCCTGTATCTATCGACTTTCAGCATGTCTATCCAGTTCGTCATTCCATCTAGTGAGGGGCCGCTCTATAAATCACTTTCCGGTACGGAGCTGGCACTCGAGTAATTTCCTTCCATCAGTTATCGATTCTTCGAGATGTATGACCAGCACATTGCCACTTGATCTTACTGATCTGTTATGCTCCATCGATAAATCCATAACATGAAGAAATTCCGAGCATATGCCTCTCCATAAATCGTATACGCCGGTAAGCAGTTTACATGTTATGGAACAAGTAAATAATAGGGCATTAATCATAATGTTCAGATAGCTTAAAAGAGTCCACTATGATAACAATTATTGATATAATTAAATTGAAAGGGCTTAATGAACAACGTTCGTTAGAAGGCAGTATAATAAAAATTGGTAAGATTAGATTTGGTTATGACTAGATAATTCTGTAAATAATAAAGCTTAAATCAGTATTAATTACGTAGCTCGCTTTGAATTTTCAGTAGGTCATTATAAATAATGACCTACTTAATCACTTAGTTCACAATATAACATATTATACGTAGTAAAACATCAACATTATTCTGTCTTATTTTAATCAAATATCATTTTAATAAATTCATATTCTCTGTATAACTAACTATACCTACGTCAACTTCTAACCGCTCCATTGATTGATTGGTAGATTTCCCTATGGAATTAAGGTCACCCTAAGTATTTTATTGTAATAATGGATGTAATAGATGATTAAAATAAATAATAATGCCATTAGAAACATAACTTGTAAAAAAAACCAAGTCTCGCAACTAAGTTCTTCTACCGTAAAAAGTTGTGAGATCCATGTAATACCAAGTCGGTTAATTTATTCAGTTCCTACTTAAGACTCCTTATGTTTTAAGTTATTACATAATTAGCTAACCTAACAACATTTTATAGTGACCATATCAATGTTAAAAGTCTTTTATGTTTTAAATATATAGATCCATCGCATGTAACCACAATGTATCTCACAAGAAATACATATTAAATTAGATTGCTTAGTGCGATTGCCAAGTCAATCTATATATTTAAAACATAAAAGACTTTTAAAATTGATATGATCACTATAAAATGTTGTTAGGGTAACTAATTACGTAATAACTTAAAACATAAGGAGTCTTAAGTATGAACTGAATAAATTAACCGACTTGGTATTATATGGATCTCACAACTTTTTACGGTAGAAGAACTGAGTTGCAAGACTTGGGTTTTTTTTACAAGTTAAGTTTTTAATGGCATCTCATTTCTTTTTGTATATAAGATAGTCCTAATTTTTTCCAGTAATAAAATATACAAGTACACTGATTCATTCACTGCAAATTTAACTTTGTAATTCTATATATTTATATGGGACTACAAAGTTATTAATTCAGTTAGTGTACCTAGAAAACTGGACCGAAATTGAAAAATATTTAAGTTTTTCCTTGATTTATACACTACATACTAATTATATTCTGAATTTGAAGCTTCTATGTCTGCTGGAAGTGCCTTAGAGTTTTGATGATCGGTCAGTCAGTGAGTGACAAAATTAAGAAACTTTGACTAGTTACAATTCTTAAACTACTGGTTCAAATTGAATGAAATTATTTATACAATGCTTACTCGGTTACTGAAAATTCAGGCTTCTAGATTAATTGACTACGAAGTTATAGGGGGTCGAAAATGGCCTGAATTGCTTCGAGAAAGATGGTACGGCCGTGCCGCTTTTTTGCTCGACTTGGCGGGGCACTACCGTGCCCCCAGATAAATTACATTTTGATTTACGGTCACAATTACGACACTGAAAATATAAACTGTTTCCATATTAATTATTAAATTTATATCAAAGCGTGACTGATCTTTTTTAATTTTGTAAAAAAAATACATTCTGATAATGATTTATTTTATTTATGAAGCCATATTCATGTAAATACTATCCTAAACATCGCAAAAACGACAGTTATTCTCCTTTCAAATTTTATAACCCGCAATTAGCTATTTATGTAAAAGCATGATTTCCTATTTTGTTGAATGGGTGAAATAAATTATTTTGCGCCATAAAAATGTGAAAGGCAAAGGTTCATTTCGATGGCGTTTTAATACATATGTTTATGTTTTTATCTTTTATAGGAGAAGGACAAACGAGCACACAGTCCACCCGATGGAAGTGGTTGATGTGGCCCATAGATATCTATATATATATATATATATATATATATATATATATATATATATATATATATATATATATATATATATATATATATATATATATATATATATATATATATATATATATATATATATATACATATCTTCGATTACGAATCAAAATGCAGATGCGCTGTCACCCGGGATGACTAAGATGAAATGCCTCGTTTCCTGTAAAAGGGGTCTCTGGTTCTGTACACTTACCATACGAAACACAGCACCATTAAGCTTCTATCGGCAGGAAAAGGTAAGAGGGTGGTGCCTACCTAGACGGACTCCTAGGCAGTAAAACAATTCTATCACTTAGTAATTAGTATTTGCGATAGTTGCAACTTGATGGATTTTTTCTCCAAATTTATATGGTACAATGTACAACCATGGGATAAGATAAGATACACTATTTTGTGGTTGTAACACGAATGGGTTGGCAGGACCAGGGAAAAACTACAAGTGTGGTAGCTCAATGCTGCTGTTTCGTATGGTGAGGGTAGGGAACAAGACACCCTTTTCTGGATACAAGGTATTCCTTCTTAGTCCTCAGGGATGACAACGCATCTACATTTTGATTCTTGATCTAGGATAGATTTAGATGTCTGTGGGCCACAGCATCCACTTACCGCTGGTAAACTATGTGCCCGTTTAACAAACTTATTTTATTTTATTTTCAAAACATACAATCAGCTTAAAAATAATGAAGATATTGCAAAAATACTATAATTTCTTACATACAAAGAATCATTGTCTAATTTTGCACTTTGTCTTTTTGGAGGTCGCTTAAAAAGAAGCTTCGTGCGTGTGCGTGTGCACTCGCGTTTACCAAACTAAAGTTATTCGGGATTATTCTGCTATCCGGAAGTATCATCTTTTTCATACGTATATAAAGTGAACTGCCGATGGCGACTGAAGTATAATTTTATCACTCCTGTTTAATTAATAAATGATAGCCCATCTTACACATAAAACTTTTTTTTCCTTTCGCCAAATGATAATAGAAACAGACAGCCGATAATTAATACTTATTTAAGTAAACGATATTCGACACTTGCTAGTAAGGCTGAATAATATTACTCAGTAGCAGCTTGTAAATTCAGTCGCTAAAACTAAAGAAAGTTTTATTTATATGCAATATTATATCAAAGATTAATTAGCATAATATACAAGTATATGGCTTATTTTGTTGGTACCGTATAAAATCGGTATTTTTTTGCGTAATTTAAATTAGTACCAAAGGAAATATTTCAAAACGCTCATCATCGTCACCATCATCATTACAACTTATCACAAATTCACTGCTTAACAATAACTTCTTACAGAATACCATAAAGCATGGTTCTGAGCCACCTACATCTATCGACTTCCTGCATCTCTTACCTGGTCGTCACATTATCAAGTGGTTGGCCGGCCTACTCTTTGCTTACCGGTACAAGGCTGCCACTTGTGTATCTTTCTTTAACATCGGTTGTCGGTTCTTGGAGCTATAAGGCCGGCCCATTGACACTTTAGTTTACTGATACGTTAGGCCGTGTCGCTTACTCTAACTGTACTGCACATATCCACAGTGAAGTCTATCAGAAGCTCCTTAGAAATATAAAATCAACTGCGACAGCCTCGTGCTGTATTGTATTTAGCGGTGGAATATATCGTAACGTATTAGTAAAATATACGTATATCTTTGGTCGAGAATACCTTGTTTGTTATTGGTACAGCCGCCTTACATGTTTTTCTCGCAAATATAATTTAAACAAAATATTAAGAGAGATGGAAGTAAAATGAAAAAAAAAACTGCCTTTTTAATACAATTCAGAGTGAAAAACGAGCACACAGACCACCCCATATTAAGATACTACCTATGCTACAATTGGATATAAGGAATCAGTGGATGCTATCTGCAGTCTGCGAACATGTTCATAATCGTTCCCACCATTATATTAAATTTGATAAACCACAAATCTCCGCAAAAGAACACCGATTCTTACCAAGGATGATACACGAGGCTATTGAAATTAAAAAAAAACATTCAAATTTCAATAGAGAAGATGGATGGGTGCTGCCATCTGCTTAGGATCCTATCATCATCATCATCAATACAGCTCTTCACAAGTCCTCTGATGAACATAGGCCTCCTCCACGGTATGCCATGTGGCATACCTTGTGTATTCTATAATTAACAAAATTAAACCCAAACCCAAGCATACCACTGCAAGATTTCATGATACTATAAACTCGTTTTGCTTAAATCGGACCAAAAATTAATATTCAGAAGCTGAAGGTAGCCGGACTAACTTTGACATTGAGACGTCAAACATCTCAGTGCCCCCCCCCCCTCATGATCATAGGTACCTACTGTAAGGCACCCGAAACGTCGGGATAATAAAAATAAATAAAAGTAGTAATTAAACGCGAAGAAATCTGTAAATAATAGTTTTATTCAATGTGCGCGAATAGTACTATCGCGTAAATTTAAGAAATCATTAATCGCAGTTTGTATTATTTTGAGTTGTTAACCGTAAGATGCTGCTACCCATAATTTGTTTTTACATTCCCTGTGTCGCCATAATTAATTAGAAACTCTATTTTCTTATGAATTAGGTTTACTTATAATTTTTAGACGACACACTTAGACTTTTTGTATTGAAAAGTTTAAAGTTTTTTAAAATAATTTTTTAAAAATATATTTTTCTTTGTAATCTATTTTATAAATATTGAAATAGTTTTATTACGACAAAAATGATTGTACTTGTATGTTTTAGGGTTTTGACCCTTTTGAAGATCTAACGTTAGTCAAGGTCGGTACTGTAAAGTTTTAAAGTTATGTGAATTAAAAGTGAATACAAAATAATGATACTTAAAAAAAGGAAAACCGACTCCAAAAACCCAAAAATAATAAAAAATTCACATGTCTTCTGAAGTGAGTAATATGACATTGTGTATTAAAGAATAAACCCCCGAACGCGAAACTTGTTTTAATTTCTTAAATTACATCAATCATGAATAATACAAGTTTATTTATTTTTTAATTTGTCAACGTAAATTTGTATAAGCAAGAAACTTATATACAAGGTCGCGATATAAATACCTCTACGTAATTTCAAAATCCCGCCATTTCGGGGGCTTACTTTGCGTAATTTTGTGGTCTTGTGTTGGTCTTATTATTTTGTGATTCGGCTTTAACTTTTAGGGCTGTTTCTTTTGTATTCTTTTAAGCATGTGCCCATGTTATTGTACGTTCCGATTTTTTGATTGGCATGCCTGGTGCAATAAGTCTGATAGCTGTCAAAATGTATTTCTTAGATTTGGTTGACTATAGGGAATTCATCTTTGTGTCACTAGCGACATCTGTTAGCGTAAGATTACTAGCCAACATTCACAATGATATCGCGCAAAATATGTGCAAAATACTATAAAACCAAATTGAGAACTTCTTAATTTTAGTAGTAGTAATATATTGAATGAAAATTATTATATTCTATTCTAAAGACTTTTATTGTAATTCTTTATTTTAATAAGTCCTACTGTAAGTCATAAACGGGATTGAAGCTTTCTATTTTGGATCTACATTTAATATCTTCCGACAGGTACTAAAATTGCTACGAACAGTTTTATTGGTGATGACGGGGATTGAGTTTTTAACTTCTGGGCTATCACGATTAATCATAAACCAATATAATATTTATATGTAGTTTAGTGTAGAAATACTCTGCAGCTATGAAACAGAAACGGAATCTTTTTTGTTTAATATGGATTATTATCTGTGTCCCGTGGTTTCACCCGCGTGAATTTGAAAATTTATAATTTTAATTTATAATTCCCTGTAACGAAGATAATTCATTACATATGTTATGGTTGTATAACGAATAAATCATCTCAAGCGGGGAAAAACCACTCTCTCACAGATTAAAAGTGTTAAATAGAAGCATAATAGAGTCTCGTATTTTGAGTGTAGAGAACCGGAGACCGATAGCACTGGAAATGAGGCTTTCCATCTTAGTCCCCAAGGGCGCGTATCTGCATTTTGATTCTTAATTGAAGTTAGATTTAGGTGTAGGCGCTTATGGGTCACAGAATTTGATGTACATCAGGTGGACTAAAAAATATATACTACCACCTTGTATTAAGTGTATGTTTTTCTGAAGTTTTCAAAAAATTTGAATAGCCGCCTTTAGTATAAATACTGTACTAATTAATAATTTCTGAAATTAATTACAAACAATTTTCATAACACCACACAAGGGACGGTCCTTACGGTCACAAGAACGAAAATTAATGACATCACAACCTAGCCTTATATTTGTATCTTCTATTGTTTTGGGACAAACACTTTTCGAATTCCTTTGAGGATCAAATGAATAATTCTTTAGTCAAGAATTTTGATAGAAATATGTATGGCTCAAGATGGCCGAACAATGAGTTATGCGATAAACTTTACTGGGTTCGTTATTTTTACTTTTGAACTCTTAGGCTCATATAAAACGCCTAGTTTTATAATTGCTTATTAATTTAGAGCCATGGTATAAGGGGTTAAGCATTCGTAAATTTTGCAAAACGTGATAAATCGAAGAAAGTTCAATACCCACCGGCAATATTGTTATCTTCTTTTGATTGCTAATTGGTATTTTGAATTCTGATGTACCACTAGTTCGACAGTGAAGGAAAACATGGCGACGAAATCTGCATGTCTGAGGAATTTATTTTCATAGATATGTGAAATCCGTCAGCAAGCTTTGGATATGCACCAGACTTATTTCTCTTTAACTCAACAGAAATAGACCACTTTTATTTATATATAAAGACATTGCTCAAGCTGCGCAGTATTACTCATTGGTCGAGCCCATACGATCCCGAGTCATTAAGTTCTTTTTGCGAAAAAACAATAACCGAAGAACCGAAAAATCAATTACGCAGAAGTGCCTCAGTGGTGTTGTGCGACATTTAAGGGGATATAGTAAGTCAGCTCAAATTCTAATTTCGCCCCCACTTCCCCGCGCGTCTTATGCTATGTACCGACATGTTTGTAATCGCTAATACTGTAAGTAGATAGGTCTTTAGATACTTATTTCATTAGGTTTATCATAATTATGCCTGTTTCTTAACGCCAACTCCGTCACTTATTATTTTTATCACGGTTCTTTCCCATTTGAATTTTACGTCGTCCTGTTGCGTTGTTCAAAAGCCTAAGCGATACTAACGGGGCGACAGGAATCAAGCTTCAAGATGCCGATAGTTTAGGTAATTTCTTTTTACAGTGAAAATAATGGTATTTAAAAAAGTTAATAACATAAGCACAGCTTTACAGTTAGTTCAGCTAGTATGCAAAATTTCATGATCTTATTTAAAGTACTTTATGAATAACAGCGGTTTATTGTTCAGTTTGGAGATAACTTTCGATTTATTTCCTATCAAGAAAATTTTACGGAATCGTGTTTTCGTAACATTAATCCTCAACTTTACCATATATTTATTTCAAAATTAATGCTGCAATACTTTCGGCATAACGGAGGATCTTGCTAAGCCATTTGAGGTTATATTTCCCCTTAAGCTTCCAGGTTGCATCGGTCCGCCGGTCCATTATCTCTTTCGTGTAGTGTTTAGTGTAGTGCCCACGTTCTGCCGATTCCCACACTGTAATAAACTGTACTGTACTGTACAATAAACTAAACTGTGCAATAAACTGTAAGTTCATTGTACACTAGCCGCTTCAGAAGCAACTACCTTATTATATTTACTTCTGTATTCGATTATCACTTTAGGCAACAGCAAGGTTCACACCCTAGCGTACCAACGCGCTAGGTGAATAAGTGTTCGTTTAGGCACACACATTCCCCACCGAAAGGTACGTAAGGCTTGGTACACAAGTGTTTTAAAACATTTTCAAGATGGCGGCTAGCTCTATAGCTAAATTAGCCGACTTTCTATGTCGCGTATGCCCCGAAGTTTGGGCGACATTTCTAGCGCAGTGTAACACGTCCGCTGCTGTCCCGCGTTGCGTATCGACGATCCATAGACAAATTGTACGACGCCGCGTCCCCCGCGCTTTCTGCGCTCTAGACCCGCGGGCCCTTCCTGGTGTTTTCAGACGCTGCATCGGGCTCCGAGATGGAGACTGATGTTAACAGAGCCGCTAAGCATGAAGACGATGAGAAAAAGGAAGACGGGGCTCACTCGGCCCCTACATCCCCTAACGCTACTCCAGCCAAAAAGGTCGCACCTTCTGCGCATCCTAAAAAGGCTAAATCTGCGAACACAAAACCGGCCGTAGAACGAAATCAAAAGTCTCAATTCCCTATTATCTACAGGATAAATCACGCCGGAGACATCTATCCAAGCAATCTATCCAATTAATCTATCAACTCTAAAAAGATATTCTGCCCCAAGGTCAAATTTTTGTGTATATTTTTTAAGATTTTATTTGATATTATTTTAACTGTCCATTTTATGTAAATTTATGAAAAAAAAAAACTAAAAGATATACGTTAATTTAGAATAAAAATTACTTAATTTAGTTTTTTTTCCTTTTTGTCGTACAGAAAAGATATAACTTATGATATTTTTTTCCAATAAAGACCCTATATATTCAAGTACATATTTATGTAAAATGACAGCCCAATTTATTTTGAAACAAATAAAATATGAAATTTTGAGACGAAACAACACGTTAATTTCATACGTGGTGCAGTTATATTAGTAGTATAGCTGTAGCACGAATCGGCTCGACCGGGGAAGGACCATGCTCTCACAGAATACCGGCGTTAAATTGTAGCTTAATGCTGTTATTTTTCGTATGGTGAGTGTAGAGAACAGGAGACATTTTTATTGGAAACGAGGCATTCCACCTTAATCCTCACGGGTGACAATGCATTGGCGTGGATTATGCAGCACCTACTCGTATTATGATTAGCAACCGTAACGGGCGTGGAAGTATTTTAATCAAATCCTACATTTGCAATTTTGTTTGATTTGTAGTTTAAGCTGTGCATTTGGAGTTGGTTACAGACTTTACGATAGAGTCGTATATAAAAGCAATCAACCGATTTATTTTTCCTAGAAATAAACCTGAAATATGCTTCTGTTACCGCTAATGTTTTCAAGAATAATAGCAACTCAATATACTCGTACAGTTGCGCTGTAGAGCAAGGCATTTCCTTCCATTTAATTAACAACTCACTTCTGAGGCTTATGTGATGACACGATCAAATGAGTAAAATACTACCCCAAAATAGTTCTAGGGCTGGCACACCTCACCTACGGTCCATTCTAATCTCGTTCAGATCCATTCTTATCTCGCTCAGACTGAAATTCGGGATATCATCAGAATAATGTCAGATAATCGTTAATTGATCGATCGTTACTTACACTTGCATGTGGCTTCAACGATGCCGTGTACAGCTGCCCATAGAACCTCTCAATCTCACTCGAAATTTCAGGTGTCCCGTAAACGATGCTGTCACACTTGGTCTTCTTTCTGATAAACAGATATCTGGTAAAGACTTTGGAGCCCTGGTTCCACTCGATCGCTTCTTCAATACGCGCTGTATTAAATATGTGTAAGTCCAGCCGAGTCCACTTGAATCGGTTCACATCCCTTACCTACGAGGAAATGTATACGTTACTCGTACAAACTGAGAAATTTTTGGAAACGATTTAATACACAATATATTTCTCAGCTACATTAAAGGACGAGATGGCAAAGATTGAATGGCGCTCACGGAGGGCTCCCTGGTCATTGTGAAGGACGAAGCGCTACCTGCGGCACAATGGCCTCTACGACATTAATACATGATCAAACGAACTTCTAAGAAAAGTTCAAACTTTATTCGAATAAATATATAGATGTAATATACATACTATATGGCCACAGGAAAGCCTACACTACTTAACTGCCAAAAGAGCATTTTATAGTAGAGTCATTTTTAGTTTTTTTTTTACAAAACCAGGCTTAATTTTTTTTCTTATTAATAAATCGAAATACAATGAAAGCAAAAAAACATGACCATATTATCTACAATCGGAATCGAGATATTCTGCATATTTCTTGTAATTCAGAAGATAACTGTCACTTTAGTACATTTGCTCTGTACACTTCGTAAGGAGAAACTACTATCTCCATAATATTTTTTTTACTAACAGCTAACGTCCTTTGCAATCTATGAAAGGAAAATGTGCTAACAAGCATTACGGGTTGATAACGGTCTCAGGATAATATTAAACATTATATAACATGTCACAAGACGGTGACATGTTATATAATGTTTAATATGGAAAAGCGATATAAAGTATTAAAAGTTGGTAGGTACCATTGTTATGCCAAAAAGACATATGTAAAAGACATATTATGATACAAATGGAAATATTTTTTTCTTATCGGACATAGACAGTACTTGTGTGCTAACAATTGTACTAGCAGCAAACAAAATTCCTATTTCGAGTTAGATTGAATCTTTTTACTGTATTGGTTGAAGAAGGAAAAAACAAAATAAATACAGATTGTTTAGTAAGCCGTTTAAATGAAAAATAATAATAAAAAATGACATGACAGTTTTAAAACTTAGTTACTTGTAGCAAATATGTGACAAAAGTCACGCAACACAATTTTATTATAAATCTACAAGAATAATTATGTATTAAGTAACCTATTATTTGGCAAAATTTCCTAAGAGATCAAGATACTTAGTGGACTTTGAATAGCTTGTAAAAAGTTGTATCTAATCATGCAGTTTGGAAAATAATACATTAATTGTATCAAATATCTACTTGAACTGAGTGTAGTTATTGTGTAAAATAAATTTTAAATTTATATATCTTTTTAATAATTTTTACAATTTATAATCAGACAATGTCTTCGATATCCGTATCTTAAATTTTATCGAACATAAAACATTCTAAATAGACACTCAATTACATAGATATGTAAAGAAAAGTTACTAAAACCGTTCCCTCCAAGAAAACTGCCAATACAAAATATACTAAAGCGCCGTCCTCATCAATTTCTACGGCCGACAAAAATACTAAGGCGACATCAGTGACTTAAACTACAGTATTTTTAGTTTAGTATTATAAATTCTCAACAAAATTGAAATGTCTGTTGTCCGTAAAAAAAAAATACTAAACTGACAACGACAAAAACTAATCATGTATTGTATTACGTAAGTATTTGTGAAAACATGAAAATAATGATAAATACCTTACGAAAAGTGCTCAGAAATACAGACTATTTATTTATTATTAAAATCAAAGCAGAAAAAAATCCAATCCATCGATATATTAAGTAACTCATTTTGACCAAAATGGCGCTTAAGTTACGCTTTGTTACGTGTTAGAGCCATGCTGCAGTTATATTACTAGTATAGTTGTAGCACAAATGGGTCGGCTCGACCGGGGAAGGGCCACGCTCTCACAGAATACCAGCGTCAAATAGTAGCTTAATTCTGCTGTGTTTTGTATGGTGAGTGTAGAGAACCGGATACCCTTTTTACTGGAAACGAGGCATTCCACGTAAGTCCTCACGGATGACATCGCATTTTGATTCGTAATCTAGGATAGATGTAGATGTCTATGGGCCACAGCAACCACCTACCATCAGGTAAACTATGTGCTCGTTTGTCGTCCTATCCTATATAAAAAGGTAACATTGGCTTTCCAGTGGTGGTATGTTCTATATACATAAATAAATTAAAGAGGTAGTCCTTTCATTGTTCGGGCAATGATTCACACGCTTTTTCAGATTTTTGAATATCGATTTTACAAACGACTTTAACTCTCTATTACTTTCCTATCCCTTACTCACTTTTTTCCCATCATATTGCTGTAATTTTTAGGGATTATATGTTAGTTAAGATATTCTTGATAAGGCAAAACCTTCTCGGGCTTTGGCGGGTGGGAACTTTATGTATATCTCCGGATAAAGTAGCTCATTTAATACTGATATACCTTTACTTAGTTCGTTTGATCATATATTATTATTTCGTCACATAATTTGAAGATACAGATCTTTATATCAGTTAACTTAGATTTAATAAAAATAATTTGCTCCACCTTAGAAAAATTATAATATGATAATTTTACATTCTGACATGTTAGGAATTAATCTTTAATATACACTACTGTGGCGCTTTCATTATTTTCTACTATTTGTCAATTGTAAGATTGTAAGACTGAGAAAATTTAATAAACGTTGATGATATCATCGAGTGAGACTCCCACGCTTCTAGTAGCGGATGTGGCAGCTTGTCTCGTACTGTGAGCGCTAAACGTTACCACATCCATTCCACTTTCCGCCAGTACTCGCACTCACCGCGCGATCGTCTGACTTGTTTGCGCTTGAGGTTGGAGTTTCAACGTTAGTAATAAATTATCCACCTTACTATTAGTTCTCAACTGCCTCGTTCGCGAACTATAGTCTTTGATAACAGCTGCGCAGCATATGTATATATTTTCCTTCAAATAGGTCTTGATAAGGCAAAACCTTCTCGGGCTTTGGCGGGTAGGAAATTTATGTATATCTCCGGATAAAATAGCTCATTTAATACTGATATACCTTTACTTAGTTCGTTTGATCATGTATTATTATTTCGTCACATAATTTGAAGATACAGATCTTTATATCAGTTAACTTAGATTTAATAAAAATAATTTGCTCCACCTTAGAAAAATTATAATATGATAATTTTACATTCTGACATGTTAGGAATTAATCTTTAATATACACTACTGTGGCGCTTTCATTATTTTCTACTATTTGTCAATTGTAAGATTGTAAGACCGAGAAAATTTAATAAACGTTGATGATATCATCGAGTGAGACTCCCACGCTTCTAGTAGCGGATGTGGCAGCTTGTCTCGTACTGCGCTAAACGTTACCACATCCATTCCACTTTCCGCCAGTACTCGCACTCACCGCGCGATCGTCTGACTTGTTTGCGCTTGAGGTTGGAGTTTCAACGTTAGTAATAAATTATCCACCTTACTATTAGTTCTCAACTGCCTCGTTCGTGAACTATAGTCTTTGATAACAGCTGCGCAGCATATGTATATATTTTCCTTCAAATAGGCAATCATCTATAATGGCTGTCCAAGCCGAGCCGCATAAGTTTTTATAAAAAAATAAATTACAAATTTAATATCACTGGGACATATTTTATTATTCTTAGTGTTTATTAAGGATAATGTTTGCGCCCTATGGGCCGTACATAAAGCCAAGAGATAACTAAATTTTTCCAAAAAACAATCCAAATAACGAGGATTCCACTGTGCTATATAATTAAGTACTACTTGCGGGTTCCATGTACCAACTTATTTTGAAAAGTTGGTCTTAATTTGTATACCCTCTTAAATATTTTAAATAATTTGTTATAACTAACATGAATTTCTCATAATAAAGCCAAATCAGACCTGTGGCTATTGAGAGAGCCATGTCGCAAACTTATCAAAAATATGTAAGAAATAATAGAAATGTCGATTCCGCACAAGTATATTAATGGCTTAAATTTAAGTCATTGCAATATTTCCACCACAATTTGTAAGTGTAACCGTAAAACTGTTGTAAGAAGTTTTGCGCTAACGAAGCTAACATAATGTCTGAGACTGCTACAGGGGTTCCTTCTCTTAGGAAAGCCTCCCGAATAGCCTCGTTACTCCCAGCGAAAGTTGAAACTGTTTCCTATTCTAGCAAGAATTCTTTGAAGCGGATTTGGTTACCGTCTAAATAAAAAAAATTCGGAGCTACACATACATCCTAAGACTGGGAACCATGGTTGAGAGGGCCAGTAAGGAAATACTAAAATGCCTAGTGCTCTATCTGCCTTGATCTTTCGAAGGCATTGCTAAATTAATGTGAATAAAAGGAAGCATTAAAGAAGTATGGTATTCAAATTTTAGTAAAAGTATATACTATAAAATAATCTGGATCTGGCTTCCACGATACACATACATAATTCGGCATTGGCGCGAGAAGCGGTGAAATCTACGTCTGATTTTCCTAAATGTCGTTAATATTCTGAAACGTTGTCTTAGAGAACTCCTATTCCGTAAATACATTTTTGTTACGAGATCCCGTATCACGTTCTTTATTATCCTTTGAGTTTATTTATGATTAATATACAGCCATATTATTCGCTGCTCACATCATTGCCAAATATCTCTTGTGAATTTGTTCAAGTGGAGATATTTTATTCCTTCCATTCGATTTAATTATGTAACTTTTTGCGATAGTTTTGTCACATCGCAATAATATTGCATAGCTACATTTATCCTGAGCAAATTTCTTTAGCCCACATAACATTGCTTTGAGTTATAAATAATCAGTATGGAACTCAATTTCTTGAGTTATTGAGTTGAGTGAGTTGAGTATCACAGCGAGCAATTATTACAAAAAGCAGCTAACAAATGTTGGCCTTTCTGTTTTATTGTTATCAATATACTAAGACCATATATTGGTAGAAGGAGTGAATACGGCGTTATAACTATCATTAAATTTAGGCAAAGCTAAATGCTTTTATCTTTCTAACATCTTTATATAAAACCCACTATAACTAACCGCTTGAAATGCTGATTCTAAAACTCCTAATAAATGTGCAAAATATTTAATGGTATATTGAGGCAGTAACAAGTTTTTACGTGGTAGAGCCACGCTGTAGCTATATTATAGTCGTAGCACGAACGACCGGAGAAGGACCACACTCTCACAGAATACCAACGTAAAATAGCAGCTTAATACTCCTGTGTTTCATATAGCGAGTGTAGAGATCCAGAGACTCAGTTTTTACTTGTTACGAGGCATTCTGTCTTAGTCCTCAGGGGGAAAAAAGCGCCTGCGTTTTGATTCTTAATCGAGGATAAATGTAGATGTCTATGGGCCACAGCATCCACTCGCCATCAGGTGTACTGTGTACTCGTTCGTCACCCTTATTCTATTAAAAAATTATTTCTTGACAAGGCTGACTATATAACTCTGCTTTTCGCTCGGCAAACTATGGACATATCTGTAGTTTAAAATTAAACCTAAATATTTGCACTCATTTACATTATTTAAATTATTTTTCTCATAAATCATAATGAACCCTAGATATTTTAAAAGTTTAAGAGTTTCTGTTACATTTTTTTTCTTCAAATCTTCATTCTAAAATAAAATATTGTCGAGATATACCACAGATATGAAGCCCTGATTTCTCAATAAAAGTCTACCACCACCTTCATTATTTTTGTAAAAGTTCTCGGGGCTACCGAGTGGCCATAAGGCATCGCATTAAATTTATATGTGACATATTGAGAAGTGTCATTATCAAATTGGAATCTTAATAATTTTCTATGATTAGGTTTAATTGGAACTAGTAAGTAGGATTCTTTTGAATCTATGGTTTAAATCTCGTCCTATTGAGTTAGTTATATTACACCAACAATTGTAAAAATATTTTAATCTACTGGCATGTACCTTTATGTCCGAGAGCCTGCATGTGATGTTTTGTTCCAAGTTCCTCCTCCCTCACAAGACCCTCCTCGCTTCTATTTTGTTAATCGAGTGGGAAGGGGCCCTCCGGTTTCCTTGCGGCCTTGTTGAGCAAAAATATAGTGGACCTGGGCTTTGTGTCCGGTTTTTCTTAATTTAAGAACCCTGTTTCTCGATAGATTTGGATGATTTGATTTTTTTAGATAAGTTACTCCAAAAGGCAGCTCCATCTCTTTCACAATATTGAAATACATTCGAAAAAATCCTCTTTAATCCTTGTTTTAAAGGCCTAAGACCTTAAGAATTCTGGATCTAAAAAAGCAACACCTATTAGAGAATTGGCGCCACTCCTGTGGTCTTACTTTAAGCTAAATTTGGAAGATTTTCATCAGCGTAATGATTATCCAACTAAACGGATATTGTGGTATGTGTAATTTCATTGTTTTCGGTAACATCGGTTTCGATTTCTGAAACAAACATTTTATTTTTAAGAAAGTGGGTAAGCAAACCAATTTTATATAATACCGCGATGTATTAAATTTTTATTGACTCTTTAATTAAATAATAGGGTTCGAACCTAGTTTTTGCTAGGTGATTGACTCACGGTCAGTTCTGTACCCAGCAATTTACCTTTCAGTTAACTCCCGGTTAACTCTAGTTTGATAAGGAACTAACGTAAAATAAATGTTGCTTACCAGATATTTTATCGCAATCATACTACCCCGAGTAAACATTGATCCGCTTACGACATTTTTGTGTTCTTAATTTGAAATTTCAAAATCCTTTTTGTATAAAACGCAATATGGCATTCGGTACTTCGTTTCGGCGTTACTATTGTTAACACCACATGAAGTTCGCTGCGCGCACAATTAAAGAATGAAGGAATAAGACGGGAACAAAGTAAGGTAGGGATTGAAAAGTAATCAACAGTAAAAAGCGGTCTAGGTGCGACCCAAAAGGTCCACACGACTAACTTACTAGGGGAAAGAATAAAAAAATATCATCTGTTTTAATATTTTATACAATATTCAGCACAAAAAATGACTTGACCGAATTTGCTCAAAATGTAATGAGGTCTAAGTTATCTAATTATGCGTTAAATGAAACTGGTCTCATGTCAATATCACTCATTGTTTTTGAGATACACATGGTGAAAATTGAATCAGAACATACATACATACATACATACACACGTACAAGTGCACACATGGACATCCTCTTAAAAATATACTATTCCACTCTAAAGACCTTGAAACGTGGAGATATGGATACGTTAAAGTTTCCAATTTTCAAAATCAGACCCCTTACAATAACTTCACACTTGAAAGTTAACTATTGTAATATTATTATAGACTTAGTCACAGGAAATAAAAGGAAGAGCTGTTATCTTGGTGGGTGCCAAATCAGCATGTGCTTTTATTGAAAAAAAAATTTGAGGGCATAGAATCTCTTCGCTCTCCTCATATGTTAAAATTTCCAATTTGCAAAATCGGACCCATTACAATAACTTCCCGCTGGGACGTTAAAATCGATTGTAAATTCGATATTTAAAAATCTGAAAAAGCGTGCGATTCATTGCCCGAACAATGAAAGGACTACCTCTTAAACTTATATATGTATATAAAATACGTATCTATTACATCTATATCTTCGAATAACGTGACGAAATAATAATAAATCTGTATCCTGGACCCGATGGGGTGGTGGCGGTGCCGGACATTAAAGTTTAGTAAAGAACTATCGGAAGAGCATTTCACAAAATTTTACCTCTCCTCGAAGAACCATCAGATTGCCTTTTATTTATTATCATCCTTCATCATTCAACTGCTGGCGCGGGTATATGTTCACACAAAGAAAGAGACGGCAGCAGCGGGGGCTGCGGGACAGCGACGGCGGCGGTGGTACAGGCCGTGCGCTTCGTCCATCCCCACATCGACGGTACTTCAATTTCAAGCACAATTTATTAATAATAATTATATTATAAAACATGGCTGACTCGTTAGTCTAGTGGTTGTAGTAGTGTGAGTGCTGATCATGACGTCCTGGGTTCGAATCCCGAGTCGGGCCAAAATATCAATTATTGAGTTATTTTGTCAAGAAATTCTCAGTAGTAGCCAGGAAGTTGGCGGTGTCACACCCCCGTGCCTCGGCAAGCACGTAAAACCGTTGTTCCTGCGCCTGATCTCTCTCCCGGTCGTGTTGGTTTATCGTCCCATCGAATTACGAGAGTGAGGGAAAAGAGAGTGCACCTGTATTTGCGCATACACTTGGGCACTATAATCCTGTCCTGCGCCGATGGCTAGCCTCCGTTGAGGCAGGCCGCCGTGGCCGAAATTCGGTCTGGAGGGCATTAATTAATTAATTATAATACGTATTATTAATAATAATAAGTCACATCATGTTATCAGACGGGTTGGAAAACGTCGTTTTATTACTTTCAATTGTTATCAGAAGAATACTGCTGCCTATTTCTTGTTTCAGTTTTGATGTATTTTATATAATATCGATGCCTACGGCATGATAGAGTGGGTATATTCTGGCGCAGCTAATACTCTCGATATAGCGTAACATTATTTATGAGATAACACTAAAATTATAAAAATAGTTTATCAATCATAGAGTTAGGTAGGCTAGTATAAAAGTCTATGATATCATGTATGTGCTGAAATAGAACACCAATTTATACTCGAGTATTAACGTTGATTTGTATTTCATATTGCAATCAAATTTCTTGTTATTGTGCATCAAAACTGGAGCTCAATTTGCTCAGAGAAATGTTAAATTTGTTTTCGCACTATTTATATAATTTGAATTGTTTGATCTTCACAAGTACGATTTCAGTTTATTTGTGTTATTGACACACGTCATCAAGAGTTACTTAATGTAGTTTGAGTTAGGAGTATCTTGAACCAACATTCGACTCCATATTATAATTAAATGTGTCAATATTAATCTATTTTAATTAATCGGATTGAATTGTTATAAGAGATACGCTTTGTAGTTTGGGAATTAGTCATAAAATAATTAATTAACTAATCTTAGATTATTTCCACAGCTGCCCGTAAATAACATAATTCTATACATAAAAATTAAATTTAAGTCTGTCTGTGATATCCAAATAAGAGAGGGAAGGTCATTTAAATACCATTGATAATAAATAGAGTAGGGAAATCGTGATCATGATGCAGCCGTGCACATCCACGCAGCAACGGATCTGCCATGGCAGTCGGGTGTATGGTGGTGTATCCGCCAGACCTGTGTCTTTTAAGTCAATTTTCGGTTACGGCAATCAATCCCAATTGACAATAGTGATCAACAATCTTGCCAGCACGAGGTTGCCTTTTTTGCCTTTGAGCCTCAAAGGCTCTTAACTGCAAGCACATTAATTTGGCAGAGCAGCAGAGTGGGTCCTATCAAGTTGTATTCTTAAACAGAAAAGGAGTGCCACCACCTATTTAAATTATACTTTAAAGTTTAAGTCATGTTTCACTAGTGTAAGTTCTGATTGAACCCAAATTGTAAAATATATACTATAGATTACAAGGTTATTTATGCAGTTGGTGTACCTAGAAAACTGGACCGAAATTGAAAAATATTTTTTTTGTTTTTCCTTAATTTTTACACTAAACACTAATTGTATTCTAAATTTGAAACTTATAGGTCAGCTAGAAGTGCCTTAGATTTTTGATGATCTGTCAGTCAGTGAGTGACAAAATTAAGAAACTTTGACTAGTTATAATTATTAAACTACTAGTTTAAATTGAATGAAATTTGAAATGTACCGTGTTTATACAATACGTGCTTAGTTTCTAAAAATTCAGGTTCCTAGTTTTATTCACAATGGAGTTATAGGGGGGTTGAAAATGGCCTGAACTGCTTCGAGAAAAGTATGGTACGACCGTGCCGCTTTTGTGCTCGACTTGGTGGGGCACTGCCGTGCCCCCAGATACTACTACGATTCTTAGCTTAATTCCATATTTATATTAAAATGTTTGCATTTGTTTGTTGCTACAACACAATTAAGCAATAAAACGTTATTTGATTTTATCTTGAACCATTTTCTCATAATTTTATTCCTGAAATTTAGGTAGACCATTCTTGTATATAAAACTTTCTTAACGCATTGATCTTAAAGCATTATAGAGCATTTAAAGTGAGAAAAGGATTGAAAGTTTATAATATAATTCCCCTATTGTTGAAATTCTTTAGCATCATTGTCTGTGGCAGGTTTACCATGCGTCATACATTCGCATTTAACAAAAAGAATTTCTCATATTAGAATTTCGATTCAATATATTTTCGAATAACGAGAACTTAATTAGTTTGAAGCTAAACAAAATTTTTATTCAACATAAGTTGCGTTTTATTATTACTTTTTGTACTATTTTGTGTTATTTTATTAATAAGTATCTAGATGCCGTGTATAGATAGCATAAGAGAATCCACTGCCTCACATTTTTTCGTGAGTGTTATAAAAAACAACAGGAGGAAACTGAAAGAGGAGTTTGACAGCAGAATATTGCTAATAACAACTAAAATTAATAAAAAATTGCGGTTGACAACTCACCTGCAAAGCGTGGCAACTGTGTTTACAAAAGTAAACCAAATTTGCATCCATATACTTGACACGTGCTTCTCAGATCATTTCATCTAGTGAGCGACATCTCAAATTATTCTGCCGATACATGACTGTTACTAGAGTATCTGTTCCCCATTGGTGTCATATTTTATCACAAATGAGCCTGAAAATGAAATTAGGGGCGATGTGAAACGTTAAATACGATATGGAAACAGAATATACGGACCCAAATTAAAACGTTTTAATTTGCATTTTAAGATCGGGTAATCACTTTTGAAACATATTAAGAGTATTATTACTTTTTTATAAAGAAATGTTCCTAACTCAAACGAAAGTGATGGGACCGTTGACTGCAATCGATTGCTGACGCAATGGATTTAAATCTTTTTGAAACAACTTTTAGCGTTCTAAACATTAGTCAACAAATCAAATTAAATTTCAAACTCTGTTATAATTATACATAGTGATAATATATGAATATGCTTTCACATTCAATTATATTGCTACAGTTAAAAAAATCAAAGTGATATGAAATCACGTAATGAGCACCGGAACTTCAAACTGGACTCTTTTGTGAACCAAGAAAAGTTCCGTCGCGGGACGCTTGGCAAATGTGTATAATCATAATATATGCTAGAATTTATAATTAAATTAAAACCAATAAAATACGGACGAAAATAACTAAAGCAATATAAAGTTTCATATCAATCAATTTTTCTTATTATTATAATAATAGAATAATAAGAGAAAATAAATAGAGAGCGGTGCCGTAGGAGACATGACAGCATACTAGTGCGTTTTCTGCCAAGGTGCGGCAATAGATGTTTCACATCAAAAACAGATCCCTTCCAAAATGTTCACAAAAATATAGCAGACTTACACTTAGCAGTATGTAGGTAATTAGAAGAGCCCTTCTACTTAAAATAGAATAGAATAGTTGTAACGTTTGGCAGGCGCAATTGCAACCGCAAATTTTTATAACTTTGAGTTGCCATCAGGAAGACCTGCTGCTCATCTCCCGTTGCAATTTCCCTCTGTCGCTTCTTACGACACCCACGGAGCGATGTGTTGTGGTAGTGAATAATTTAAATGTTTTTTATTTTAATTTCTAAGATAATAGAACATTTTCACAGTGTTAATACAGAATAAGTGCTCCTTCACTCGGTGGATAATTAGAGGAGACCTACGTTAGATTTGCCCTTCCTTTACAGGAAATAAGGTAGTGACGTTGATTGATGATCGGTTTAAAAGGTTTTACTTAACAACGTGTCATATAACTAAATTTCACTACTAACTTTTTTCAGCGGCAAATGGTGAAGAGAAACCGTCAAAAAGACCCAGAAGCACCTGCACCCGTCGACTATATGTGTGAATTTTAGTTCTCAATCAATCAAGATCAATTGTAATATAAAAACAAAGTTGGCTTTTATCATTATATTAATTTAACTAATTTTATCTATACCGTTTATTTTAGTAATGGCGTTTATGATGTTATCATAGAGCAACAGGAGAGAAGAAGCCATGGCATTATTTTCCCATACCAAACTGTCTGTCATTATTTGCGGAGGAAATTTGCACCACGCACATCTTCTCGGAGTCCCAAACAAAAATAATTGCCTCTCACTAACAAACTCACAAATAAAAATTTTAAAAATACATTTATAAATTTTTTTTTGAAATTCCTTAACACTATAAAAATATAAGTGAATGGAAGAGTCGGAAAGGGACGTCCTAGGCGGAAGTTTGTCGACCAAATTGGCGATATACTAAAAATGGGCCAAATTAAGAGTACCCTTAACCGACGAGCATGTATGCGTAGGTATATGAATGTGGAAGAGGCGAGAAAGGTATGTCAGGATCGTGCTAAATGGAAGTCTGTAGTCTCTGCCTACCCCTCTGGGTGACAGGCGTGAGTGTTTATGTATGTATGTATAAAACTATTTTTTTTATTAGTCATTAATGCAACTTTTAGGTCATGAAACTTATAGAGCCGTGCTTGAACTGCTTAGAAATTTTATTAAATATTAATACACTTATACAAAAACCTTACTGATATACACTTTTTTTTGGTTTTATGGTCTAAGACAAGCCTAACTCTATTTATAATGCTTCGTGGATATATATCCTAGGCTGACTTAAAATAATCTGTATGTTTTTTGATAAATTTATATATTTCTAATATATACATGCCAGAGACTATTACCAACCAGTATACCCTGCTTAATAAATAGGACCTTCGTTATATCAAATGTAAGATACATTTGATATGTATAAGGGCAGCCATTGCAGTCCATGGAGGCTATTGCAGCCTTCATGGGTTGCAATAGCCTCTTGCACTTGCAACCAACTTTGTTAAGAAGGCTTCAGATGCATTGTTAAAATTGCAATTAACAATTTCATTGGTGCCGGCGGGGATCGAACCCGGGTTACTCGCGTTCTGTTAAATTTACAGCGAGCGTTAACCATCTGAGCTACCACGGCTCTTGGTAAGGAATGCCTTAAATTTTGTAATTTAACTGACACTTTAGTCAGCAAAGCAATGCACGAAGTGCTAATTGGAGGCTGAAATATTTAACAGGGTATCTATTCAGAAGGATTTTTAAGTCTTATCCCCCAAAAACGGTGTTTAATTTCGGTTGACTTTTTTGTCCATCGAATAATGCGAGTTCATTAAAGGTCAGATTTGGGTAAGTATTCGATATGATTAAGGTATGCTAGTGGAGTACGGGAATCTACTATGTTATGGCGTTCCATTGGTGCACTTTCAATTGCTGGCAGAAAGGCTACTTTGTTGAGTTACATATAAATTATCTGGATCGGGGATGTTAGTTGCATTAAGGTTGATATTCACGGAACCTTGCAAAGTGAAAAGCCGATGGCCAGCAGTAGACTTCTATGACTTGTTAAAGGAAAAAAGGAAGATGGAAGGAGAAAAGAAATAAAGAAAAGTCCACTGCTGAATATAACCTCTTCCAAAGGTTTTTCACATAAAGACTATTTTGCCTTAGTTGTAACTTTTATAGGCGGATTGACAAACGTTGTATAAGTTTCAGTTGTTAACGGGGAGGCGTTGCAGACTATCTTCTGTTTTAGATTTGCTCGGTCGCTTCTCACAATACCCTCTCAGAAATGAGGGGAGGCCTGTGCCCAGCTTTGGGACGTATATAGCCTGTAACTTTTCTTACGATATCCACGGGATGATGGAGTAGAGGATATTCTTCACCACTACACGCGATGTTAGGTAACATTGTTTATTATTTAGTAGATAATATTACAGTAAAATTATCGAAATAGAATATATAATAGAATATAATACAATAGGGAATATGTGTGGTGTGATACACTAGAAATCCAATTTATACTCCGGTGTGAACATTAATTTGAATTGCAATCAAATTTCTTGTTATTGTAACAAAATAGTAACTTAATTTGCTTTATGAAATTTTAATCTGTGTTTGCTACTTATGCTCTCTGAATTTTTTGATCTTTACTAATACGATTTTATTTTGTGTTGTTCACACGTCATCACAAGTTACCCAATGTAGTTGGGGTTAGTAGTATTCTGAATCAACATCTTCTTCACATAGTAATTTAATACGCGAACGTTAATCTATTTTGATTTCTGGAGACAATATGTTATAATAATAATAATAATAATAATAATAATAATAAGTTCTTTATTTCCAAGAGGTTGTACATCACGATATTTGCATAACATTATTTAGTAAAGCTACATTAGTACATATACTTGAAAACATAGCATCTGCAGCCGAACTAGGAGACCTGTGCATCAGCTGTCAGCGCCTTATCCCCACCGTTAATTTATAGAAATATTAGGTTGCAAGCAAAAGTTAAATAATCAAATACTATCTAAAACTTTGTACATTCCGCTAATATAACCTAAGTACAATGAAATTAATTGTATCACATATTATGTTTATATACTATGTTACTACTTATTACTAATACCAAGGTACAAACAAAATAATAATTTACACTACTAATGCCGTTCCTCTCTCATAGGATGTGTAATGTATGACTGTAAGAAGTAATTGTGTTATGAGTGTAATGTGTGTGAGCAGTTATGGGAGAGGAGCGTGTAAAATGTGTGTCGTGTGTGTGTGTGTGTGTGTGTGTGTGTGTGTGTGTGTGTGTGTGTGTGTGTGTGTGTGTGTGTGTGTGTGTGTGTGTCTGTGTGTGTGTGTGTGTGTGTGTGTGTGTGTCTCTCTCTGTGTGTGTGTGTGTGTGTGTGTGTGTGTGTGTGTGTGTGTGTGTGTGTGTGTGTGTGTGTGTGTGTGTGTGTGTGTGTATCTCTCTCTCTCTCTCTCTCTCTCTCTCTCTCTCTCTCTCTCTCTCTCTCTCTCTCTCTGTGTGTGTGTGTGTGTGTGTGTGTGTATCTGTGGGTGTGTGTCTGTGTGTGTGTGTGTGTGTGTGTGTGTGTGTGTGTGTGTGTGTGTGTGTGTGTGTGTGTCTGTGTGTGTGTTTGTGTGTGTGTGTGTGTGTGTGTGTCTGTGTGTGTGTGTGTGTGTGTGTGTGTGTGTGTGTGTGTGTGTGTGTGTGTGTGTGTGCGTGTGCGTGTGCGTGTGCGTGTGCGTGTGCGTGTGCGTGTGCGTGTACTTGTGCGTGTGCGTGTGCGTGTGCGTGTGCGTGTGCGTGTGCGTGTGCGTGTGCGTGTGCGTGTGCGTGTGCGTGTGCGTGTGTATATGTGTGTGCGTGTGCGTGTGCGTGTGCGCGCGCGTGTGTGTGTGTGTGTGTGTGTGTGTGTGTGTGTGTGTGTAAGATTTTATTAGATTTTATTTTTGTAGGTAATTACGTACAGTTTGTTTACAATTTATTTTATTAAGGTGGTAAATGTCCAATGTTTTATTTAGTTTATTATATAAGTGTGGTCCCAAAAATGCAAAGAATTTTCTTATAAAAGTTGTTTTAAAATTAGTTGTATCTACGGAAAATTTCCTGCGTTTATTTAAGTTCGATCGGTTGTATAATAATAACTTATGTTGTTTCTGAATGATCGTAATAAAAAAATAATATAAACAGTTGTCTTACTGTAAGGACCTGACAGTTATCATAAAGCTGTTATGTAGGATAAAGAAAATGTTTAAATGTTGCAACTTTGAGATTAGCACGTTGAGAGATTTCTATCTTTTGTAACACCGTTTTAGAGGCACCACCCCACGTTGATATGCAGTATGTTATAATAGACGGACATAAAACTAAGTAAACTCGTTTTAGTATATCTGGATCCAAAACGTGTCTAATAGTTTTAAAAATATATATTAATTTATGAATTCTTTTGCTAAGAGTGTTAATATGTTGTTTAAAATTTAAATTACTATCTATTATAACCCCTAGATATTAAATATATTCAACAGACTCAAGTGAAAGGCAGGAACAGCTGCTATCCCATGTTCAACAATCATATGGATGAATCACTAAGTTAAAATTTTCAAGGTTGCGAATAGGTTATATGAAGACGGTTTATAGTTTTGGGAGTTAGTCATGAAATAACTTATTTAATAATCTAAAATTATTACTACGATTGACCATAAATAACATTATTCTATACATATAAATTAAATTGAAGTTCAAGTCTATAACGTCAATCTGTCGTCTCTCTATCTAGGTTTATCGTCGAAATGACAGAACTGATTGTAATGAAATTTCACCCACAGATACAGAAAAATGTCGTGAGTTAATCGTAAAAATTTCGAACATATGACAGCGACATATGTGTAAGTAAGCGCTTTCACTGGCTGTGATAGTTATAGTGTTATAATCAACAACTGTTAGTGGTCAAAAACTAATTTAATAAAATAATTTATAGAATCAGGCGGCGCAAATATGCGGAAATTAATAATATTAAGGATGTTGAAAATTAATTAGCTAAGATAAAAGGAAATAAAATAAAATGATGTGTCTTACATTGTTTGAAAAGCACCTTACATCCTCCTTCAATCGCATGTATTATTAGGCTTTCCTATTAGTCAATTTCACCAAAGGATGCATTTTAGATGCGAAGCACGTTTTGTATTATCGACGGGTGCATCTATCCTGGAGTAGTGGTGACGTAGATTTTGCTAATTCATTTTCAAATATTTAATTTTATTAAAAATTTTAATAATATCGACAGGCAAAAATAATATTCACTATAACTTGTACAAGAAATTTACCAGCATACATCCAATCATACATAACCACTTAAAACATTCATCCAATCACCACATTTACTTAGCCAAAAAATGGATGACACCATAAACCCAGCTAAATACCGACCAATTACGTGTCTACAAACCTTGTACAAAATCTTAACAGCCTTCGTAAGCGAAATAGTATATGAACATTTAATCAAAATAATATTCTAACACAACAAAAAAGGGATGTCGTGAGAAGAGCCAAGGACGTTAAGAATAACTTAACATTGATGTTATTATTCTAAACAGCGCCGATAAAAGCAAGAAATATATTCACACAATATTTATGGATTACAAATATGCTTTCAATTAAATACAGCATGGTTGGTTATTACATGTCTGTATAAAATTCACCGAACACATAAAATATTCTTAGAAATTTCCACACAAAATTGGCAAATTGAAAACAATAATACGCCGAATATATATGGATAACATGATACTGTGCGTAATAAAATAAACGCTAGCTGGCTCTACACTCATTTTGTTATTATTATGAAGGTACATTGTCGACACATAATATTAATCTACCCACAATATACTACATCCTTTCCCTGAATATAAATAGAAATATAGAAACTATAAATAGAAAGAAGAAAACCATAAATAGAAATATATAAAAACAGAAGTTACAAAATAATAGTAAACATTAAAATAAACGAAATAAGGTCAATGTCTACAGAATACAGACTTGTAAATATACACTTAATATGAAGATATTATTTTTGTAAATTTTTTTATACAAAACATCTATTATATTTTTTATTTCATCACCTTAATCATCTTAGTAATATGTCGTGCCTTTGACCTAGTTATCGAAGGATTACAGCATCCGTACAGCCAGTATCCGTTTTACTATTTGTCGAAAACACACGAACAAACTGTTCTGGATTTAAAGATACGGCCTTTTACGGCCTTCATTTACGGCAAGCGTTACTTTCTTCGCAGGCGGCAGAGTGCGTTGCATCTTTGTCCGAATATCGTACTATAACGTGACCGCGATTGTACCTCAAACGCCGTCTGCGCGTACCCTGTAATATGAACGAACGTGGTTCCTCCGACATTTGTAATAAGAGAAACGGGTTTTTTTTATTTCCGTTATCTATTCGAACTGCTTTATTTCCTGGTAATAAAGTACGCAAATACTTGGCCCACTTATCATAATATAATTTATTATATATTCTATGTAGCATTAACGTTTTATAATTTCTATTTCTATCAACCATTTCATTTAATAGAAAATCACTGATCAGTATTTTCGTTCACAGACATAAACGCTAGATATGCCACGCCTCGAAAATTGTTCTTTCATAAAGTAAATAATTGTTCTACAGATTATATTATTTAGTTTTTGAACTTCAACATTATTATAAAAATAGTCTACTAATATGACATAGTATTTCTTTTTATACTTGAAAAATTCAGGCAAGTTTTTGCCAAAGTGCATTGTGTGCAACTTTTTGAAGTAGTAGTTCTCAAGTAGCAGCCGGCGCACTCAGGGCACAAGACTCGCAGCGGCGCACGACGCGCTCTACGTCTGCTGATATGACAGCCTAGCCAGAGCATTACGTCACTCGCGAGTCTGTTACATATCTCTATGCCTAGAATGTGAATAAACGATTCACATGTTAGAGTTCTCCACAATATGACCAAAACTTTTTAACATTTCTATGAACATTAATATGTTTATTTTTTGGCCAGCCGTTTAATACGTACTTAATTAATAACTGACAACCCTCATCAACCTCTTTCGTCTTTCGAAAACTATCTATTTTTTCTCTACCAAACTGCATACATTCTATAATTAAATATGGTTGCGTCTGAACATCCTCAGAGACCCGATCGTATGTGAACTCCACCGACACCACCACCAGTAGTTCCCTTGAGTAAAGCACTAACACTAGTTCAGATAAATTTTTTGTCATATTTGTATATAAAAATTACCCATAAAACATATTATATCGTCTCTGTGAAGGCAAAATAACTTAACTACCAAATCGGCCATATTGAGTCACATACAAATTCGGAATCAATGTTATTTTCAGCATTGATCTATTTAGGTAGCATTGCAATCGAAGCACTTTAGTGGCGTGTCAGTAACCCGTATGAAGGCGGGATTATTCTTCCTAGATTACAGAAACGACGATTGGTTTTTCAATAGGTAAGTAAGATATTTATCTTTCATATATATATCACTGCAATATAAATTAACGGTGGAGTCAAAAGTGGCATATGGTTTGTCTAGCTATGGCAGAACGTATAGATCACATTTAGAACATATTTATATAACTCAGTTACCTATTTTAAAAACTATAGTTCCGGATAGTATTAAAAAACAGTATAAAGAACCCGATTACCATAACCTTTTTATTCATTGCAAAATTACACCTATACACGAAAAGGTAAAGTTTACCCTTCTTATAGGAGAATTTTTCCATGAACAGTTAAAAATTGGCCATTCACGTGATTTCTCTAAAAACCGCAACTCTGGAAAACCTAACCGTACCTAAATATAATAATTAATATGGTAAACGTACCTTCAAATATATGATCTCTAACCTAATTAACCAGCTAGGTACCAGTATCTGTAAAATCAGAACTGAATAAAAAATACTAAATTAAAATTAAAAAACTACTTTATGGAATGCATTATTACTAATTCAAATTAAACATAATATGCTTTACTAATAAATATTACGACAACGCCCTAAAAAACTCGGCCTGTATAATATTTATATGGGATCCTTGCGCGGTTCATCATGTTTATTTTTTGGCATTCATTTTGGCCAATATGGCTCACCTGTCGAGCACATTCCGAAGTACTAAGTAAGCATATAAGAAGTATACTAAGTATATATATATATATATATATATATATATATATATATATATATACTAAGTAAGTATGTTAAAATCATATATCAATGTAAACGTTATTAATAGTTTGATATCACTCGACGCCATATTATGGCGTTTGACATATGCACATATTATTTGAGACGCCAGAATATGGCGTTTGGACAGACGAGGGGTTATGGAAACATCATTATTACTTGATGGCCTGAAAAATTATGTCACACATTCGGATTATAAATGACATTAGTTTAGTTTGGTTTTTTTGTAGAACTATAAACAATAAAAACCATACATGGTTATAAATATAGGACAAGAAAGATTAAAATTAGATTTGAAGTAATTAATCAGCGGTGACGACATAATAGGTAAGGTTAACTATACTGTAAACCAGGTGACATGCGTCCCTTGTGCAATCGGATATCGTTAATCTACATGACGCTATCGCCAAATTAACAAATAATTGGAAAGCCATGTATGACTGGTCATCACGTTTTGGCATTTCTGTCAATCCAACTAAATGGCAATGCTTGTTAGTTGCTCAAGAATTCTGGCAAATATTGACGTCAGTTGCTTGCCACGCGTATTTCATAATGATGATTTGATCTCGTTCTCCGACTGGGTAAAAAACAATACGAACAAGACCAGATCCGCCGCTGGGGTCGGGAAGGCTAGTACTTCTAAGTGCTCGTTTTTCCTGGCCCCATGGCCTTTGTGCATCGGACGCGGGGGCGTCTGTTGCACTGACGTAATTGGAGGCCGTGGAGGAAGGCGCGCCATGTGTTCTGGTGCGCCTTACCTGGGAAGGAGAACGGGGAGGAATTTTCCTCTCCCGAGGAGGTGCTGCCATGGGGCGGCAGGCGCTAGTAGGGCCGCGGATGTGTGCGAAAGCGTTCCCGTAGCCCTGCCAATATGCGACAAAGGTGGAACACCATGGGGTTTTAGTCGGTGCGAGTCCGACATAACTCGTCCTTGCCCCCGCGAGGCGGGTATGCGTAGGCATTTCCTCATGTAAAAAAAAAAAGACGTCTCTGACAAACTTTCTCCCGTACAAAACTAAGCATATGCAAACACTCATATTCAAACACTCAGCTTTCCCATCATTGATTGTGCAGATATTTGTTACTCAGACTTTCACCAAAATCTATCAATAAGCTTGAGTTCCTTCTAAATATTTGCACCTGGTTTATTTTTGGGCTTCGTAAATATGACCACACTTCTCAATTTCGTATTTGCCTTAAATGACTCGGTACTTGGACTAAGGTAGTATCCGCGCTAGGCGCACTTTCAGAATGTTGTCTGTTCTCTACTCCAATATAAAAAATTTTGTCCCTTTCCTACCCTTTAAATAAGTTAAAATAGTTGAATAAACACGATAAAACCGTAAATATAGTTTTATTCAATGTGTAGTGCTCGCGTATATTTAAAACATTATGATATAAAATGATGACAAACATCTCTTTATTACATTTGACGCTCATATCTAGAAAATTTCTGAAGTGAGTTAGATGTTTTATGTACTAGTATGTTGGGTTATTTTAATTTAAACTGTGTGTTGCATTTTTATATCCGTGACATTTTTTTAATAAAATTCAAACGTATTTAATGTGATTTCATATAAGACGACAGAGAAACAAGAAAGGCTCGGCAGAATTTTCCTGGTGTGTTCCTGTCGTCATGTTTATGATTATTGGGTGCATTATCGACGTGATTTTATCAACTACACAGAACAGAGCAGGCTAATCTAAATGTTTGATAAATTCATGAATACTGATCTTTAAAAAAAAATTGGAAATAGGGTCATAATAGAGTTGACGAGAGAAAGACGAAGGTTTATCGAAACCAATTCCAATTTGGTGTTAGTATGAGTACTCTTAATCAATTAGCATGTATGAATAGACTTGCGGTTGTGAAAAAAGCAAAGAAAGTGTGCCAGAAATATATCAGAATAATGTAGCTATTTGTCTCTCTGCTATTTGCAGAGTGTGCTCGAAGTTTTTTCGGACTTATACAGGATATTCTTTTCGCCGTTGAGTATTCAGTGAAAATCACATTTGAGAATTATTATATTTATTTTATTTTATAAAAATAAAACTAACTTACGGTCAATCTTAAGTGGGTTCTGCAACATGTTGTTGTCTCTATGAAATCCTAAGTTGAAATGCCTCAAAGCCTATAATTGTACTGGTTCTCCATACATTTCAGACTACACACACAGACAGCAGTGCAATATTTAGCGTCAGTAACGTACAAAATGGCGGTACTAACCCAGTTGAACTTCTAGGCAGAAAAGGCGTCCTACCACTTAGTAAAAATATACTTTCAAGCTTAAGTTAAGTTCGATTGGTGTCATGACTACTGAACTCGGATTGTAAAATTTGCAGCAAGCGCTTATTTTCAAAGCTACCACGGTTATTAGGTTGTATTTAAATTAATTTAAATCTTTGCAATTTTTGGTAACTAAAGTTTTATTGAGCAATAAAACGCTATTCGATTTTTCCTTTACTCATTTTCTCACAATTTTATTTCTGAAATTTTGGTAGGCTAATCTCGTTTAAAACTTCCTTTATGAGATTTTTATGTTTACAACGAAAAAGCGGTTGAAAATTTACACTATTATCCCTCCATTGTTGACATTCTATGGCATCATAATATGTGCCGAGATTATGATATACCATGCATTTTTGTTTTGAAAAAATATTTTTTAAATTAAGATTTCGAGTCAATGTGTTTTTAATAACATAGATTGATTAACAGTCTGAAGGCAAATAAAATTTCTATTTAACGGAATATGATATGTTTTTGTTTTGTAGTAAGTATCCTTAGAAGCCGTATAGTGGCGGAGAAAGAGAATCCATTGTCCCATTTTATTCCGTGGATATCTTAAGAGGCGACAGCGGGAAATCGAAACAGGAGATGGGCAGAAGAATCTTCCAATACACAACTGAAATTAATTAAAACTACTTTTATGAATGTTATCGCGTTTTATTTACTTGAGCTTAAGTTTAAAATTAAAATTGAATAAAAAAACTGAAGGTACGCTAGGTTAATTCTGACATCGGGATGTCAGTTACTGCAGTCTCCCGTGACCATGGGTGCTGGAAAGCACTCGAAACATTGGGAAGTATAATTCAAGTAAATTGAACGCGATAAAGTCATTAAAAGTAGTTTTATTCAATGTTTAGTGTTCGCGTAAATAATATAAGAAATTATTACAACTGAATCTAATAGAGAAATGCGGTTGACAACCCACCTGAAAATCGTAACAGATGCATTAATATAAGTAAAACACGGGTTTGAGTAATTTGGATCCATCGGCTTACAGCGTGCCTCTTAGATAACTTCATCTAGTGAGTGACACCTCAAACTATTTTAGCCGATACTCTCAAAAAGCTATTGGCGCTATAATATTTTCTCGCAAATGTGTCTGGAAATGATATGAGCGACGATATTTCACGTATGTTATGTTATAAAGGTAGAATATAGTGACTGGAATATAAACATTTCAATTTGCATTTTAAAATCGGGTAATGGTTTTGGAAATACATTACGAGTATTATTACTTTGTTATTTTGCAAATATTACGAACTCCAACGACCGTGATGGGAGCGTTGACTGTCTGAACCGGATGTAAATCATTTCGGAACTTCTTTTAGCGTTCGGAGTATTGGAAGGTTTAAATATTTATCAAGTCCTGTTATAAATATACGTATTATAGTATTATGCGAGTATGCTATGACATTCGGTTTAACCTTTAATCAAAATAATATAATATTTCAAATTTCGAGGTGATATGCAAAGTTGACCGTCACAGGACGCCCGGCAAATGTGAAACGTCATAGTTTATGGTAGAATTTATAATTCATGAAAACAAATAAAGAAATATTGAATAATATAAATAAAATAACTTATGGTTTCTTTTATAAAAAACAATAAATTCTTTTATTATTCTGATATGTATTAAAGATAATTAACTATTATTAATTTTTTTATTACTTTTATTACCTATAAGTGGCGCAATTACGAGTCTCTGATAGACGATTACTTATTTGTGCCATTTGCTGTAAACACTCACGTAAGACAATCAGTCCGTGGGGTCTACGTTTGATGAAGTTCCTAAAGGAACTGAATCCGTGACTGATGGTCAGTGCTAATAATAAGAGGACTGGTTCTTTTCACGCTCAAAGGCTAAGTACAGTCATTCAACAAGGAAACGCTACAAGCTCTTTTTGCACTATACCGTGGGCATTAGTAGTTCAGTAGCTTTTTAATTTTAGTTTTTTCGTAATGTTATATGCCATCAAAAACATAACATGTAAAAAAAAACAATTCTCGCAACTCAGTTCTTCTACCGTAAAAAGTTGTCAGATCCATGTAGTACCAAGTCGATTAATTTATTCAGTCCCTACTTAAGGGTCCTTCTGTTTTAAGTTATTACGTAGTAAGCTAACCTAACAATATTTTATAGTGACCATATCAATGTTAAAAATCTTTTTTGTTTCAAATGAATAGATTGACTTGGCCATTGCAAGAAAACAATGAATTAACAAAAGTAAAGAAAGTATCTATAAAACATAATTTTTAATGGTCACTATAAAATGTTGTTAGGTTAGCTAACTACATAGTAACTTCAAACAGAAGGACCCTTAAGTAGGGACTGAATAAATTAACCGACTTGGTATTACATGGATCTCACAACTTTTTACGGTAGAAAAACTGAGTAGCGAAGCTTGGATTTTTTTACAAGTTTTCCTTTCCGGTTCCTTCTACTTCTTGGAAACCAACAAGTACCTATCTACACACCTATGTACAAGTACACAGATTCATTCACTGCAAATGTAACTTTGTAATTCTATATATTTATATGGGATTACAAAGTTACTTATGCAGTTAGTGTATCTAGAAAACTGGATGAAATTAAAAAATATTTTAGTTTTTTCTTGATTTATATACTAAACAATAATTTTATTCTAAATTTGAAGCTTCTATGTCCGCTAGAAGTGCCTTAGAGTTTTGATGATCCATCAGTCAGTGAGTGACAAAATTAAGAAACGTTGACTAGTTATACTTCTTAAACTACAGGTTCAAATTAAATAAAAATTAAAATATACCATTTTTGTACAATGTATACTCGGTTACTAAAAATTCAAGCTTCTAGTTTTATCCACTACGATGATATAGGGGTTCGAAAATTACCTGAATTGCTTCGAGAAAAGTATGGTACGGCCGTGCCGCTTTTTTGCTCGACTTGGCGGGGGGTGCCACCAGATATATCAAGATGTTGTAAATAAATTAGTATTAATTATAATTACAGAATAAAAATTAAGTGCGAGTGCGTTTGCCCTCACGACATACGAGTCGGGTTTGTAAGGGTTCTCTTTTTGATGTGAAATATCTATCGGTGCGCTGAAGGAATAAAACCGACTCGTACGAGTATGTCCTGACGGCAAACGCCATGATGCTCTCTTATATACAGACCAGTAGTTAAATAGGTGTTATTTTCCGAACATTTTTTAAACAAGTGGTATCATTAAAAATTTGTATAACCGACGTCATTATAAACAAATTAAGATCATCATCAATATATTCAAAGTCAATTTAGTACGCATTATTATGGATAACTCAAAAACTTTAAAAATCTACAATATTTTCATTTAAGGTACAACATAAAAAATGCAGTCGATTTGTGTACTTCCCCCTATCTTAAAGTCAGTTAAAAATTGAAGTCACAGACTAACTGACAGTCTACCTGGTTAAAAGCGGTTACTGCAGCTCATGAATACATGCACACTTCAAACAAAGAACACATGTGTTGTCACCAGCCTGTAATTAAACTGAATCTATATACTCTTCAGAAAAAAACAGTGCACGCCCCTGCCTTTTGACGGATAGAATAGGTGAGTCCTTCCACATAGTATAGAATAGAAATGAATATAATAGAATAGAATAAAATAGAATATAATCGTATTCACGCTTGGTAGGCGGGTAGGAAATTATTGCAGATTTTGGTAATTTTAGGTTGTCATGAGGAAGATGCTGCAAATTCTATTTAAGTTTTTCTCTGTCGCCTCTTATGACATCTAAAGGACGATCTGGGATAATGGATAATAAAATTATATAATTTTTAAAATTTTTAATCAAATAAAGCGTTTCTACAGAATTACAGGGCTGCACTAAAAGTATCGGGAATGCAATATTTCCACTGTTCCTGTAATATTAAAATCTTTTTAATTGAAAACTCCTTGGTTTTAAAAATCGAATACCATTTAGTTATTTAAAAAAAGATTCTCGGTATTGTCACAAGGTTTTGTCAAACTTGTTTAGTCTTTGAGAAATTGGAATTGACTCGAGAAAATTCAAGAGCGATGATTTATTATGACTATACAAAAAAACGCTCATTCACACATAATTAAAGGAGACCTACGTTAGATTCACATTATATAGAAGGAAATAAGGTGGCAACGTTGATTGATAATAGGTTAAAGACATTTTATTTAACAATATCTAATGTACCTAAATATCAATAGTTATTTTTTCTAGGGGAATGGTGGCAAAAAAAATAATTTCCAACTAATTCAATTCAATGAATGTCCATATGAAAAATCCTTTTTCATTTTGATAAATATTTTGAACTACTTCATCAATTTTGATTAGGTCTTTACTGATACTAATTATGTTAAAACTACTGGGACTGATTGCTGATCATGAGGTACTGAGTTCACATCTTGGTTTAGGTCAAGCATCAGTAATTTTTTGAAGTGAATACTTCTGTAGTGCTGAACTCACATGACCGTCACGTTAGATAAATAAAATTGATGAAAGTAAAGTGGAAAATACCATTGTAAACATTTATAAAAGTGATAGGTGGAAAGATAGGAGGTTCGGCAATAAATAATACGTCTAGTGGTCTTGACTGTAGATTTAATACTCGCGGAATGTCTCTTAATCCTATACTATTAAACGAGCAATTCTTGTATGTATATATATATATATATATATATATATATATATATATATATATATATATATATATATATATATATATATATATATATATATATATATATATATATATATATATATATATATATATATATATATATATATATATAATCGGGATCTCGGAAACGGCTCCAACGATTTTCATAAAATTTAGTGTCCAGGGAGTTTCGGGGATAAAAAATCGATCTAGCTAGGATTTATTTTTAGAAAATGTCTTTTTGTGCGTGTTTTAGGCAATGAAAAACTGCTACAATATCTTTAGAATAAGAAGGTAAATTTTGACAGATTGTTAATAGCTTAATTGGTATAATGGGCGGTCACAGAATCGTAAAACCCCGGTTCGAGACCAGACCGACCGACCGAGTTTTTTTTAAATTTTTTTTCAAGTTCCTTTCTTTTTTGAGAAAATCTATTTTTTCGAGCCCTTTTTTTAGTATTTTTTAAAAAAAACGAAAATGTAAATTAAAATAATTGCACTCATGATTTTTTATTCAAATAACCGGTTCCGTTTTTTCTGTTATGTCGCTAAGATCAAAAAATATTATTTATATTTCATCAGCATGTAATTTGTATCTAAATATAATTTCCAAAACACACGAATTAAAAAAAAATCGAGCGAAAAATACCGAGCAAAGCTCGGTCAACCAGGTACTATATCGTTTATATGCATGAGCATACACTACACATTTATAAGCTTGACGGCAAAAAAAAATTGAGTTACCAATAAATTTAATGTAACACAACTTCGTTTAACAAAAATCAAGAAAAGGTGTACATTATTTTAAAATATTGTGTCCTTACATATGAAATTAGCGTTTTGTCGTACTGACTAATTTGATCTGAAATATCTCCTCTTTGTTTAAGAATTCCAGAGTTAAATTTATAAATTAATTTAGCTGGTACATTTAAATTTTGAAAACAGTCATTCATTTGTTTTTTCCTCCTCATTTTTTTCTTTAGCGTTGCTTATTACCGCACAACGGAAAACATGAAATATCGGTATATTTACGACTACGAGTTCTACCATGGCACCAGTGCTGCAGAGTCTGCTCGAAGAATTAATGACGTGTACGGCGCTGGTGTCGCAAAAGAAAGCACGGCACGTTTTTCGTTTCAACGTTTCGTTCTGGAAATTTCAACCTTCAGAACCAACCCCGTGGGCGGCTGGAGACCAAAGTGGAAAATTAACAATTAAAGGCTATTGTGGAAGCGAATCAATCACAAAGTACTTCAGAAATAGCTGCAGGCTTTGGGGTAAGAGATAAAACTCTATTAATCTACTTGAAGCATATCGGGAAAGGAAAAAAACTTGAACGATAGGCACCTCATAAATTGATTTAATTGAACTTGCAAACACGCGTCGACTGCTGTGTTACTTTGCTCAACTGACACAAACATGAAAAGATTTTAAATCGAATCATTACTTGTGATGAAAATGTACGATAATTGAAAGCACTCGTCGCAATGGCTGAACCCTATTGTTGGCGACGCGCCTATAAGAATGTTTCAGTTTATTAAGTCAACCGATGACGAATAACTTTTCAAAGACTTATTGTCCAATTAAAATGTTCTGATAAGAAAATGCTTAGTTAAATCTTAAAGAAATGTCGAATTAATGATATGAAGGTCTTGGGTTCGACTCCCAGGCCGGACTAGTTTACTGTTTTCTAAGTAATATCTTTCAATAAATTCATATAGGGAATTTTATGTTATAAATTATGTTACCGGATTTGTTCCCCGGTTGAAATCGTCTTTCCAACGATGTAAATTCAAAGGAATATTAAAGTGAAGTTAGAGATCGGATTGGTTCCCCGGTCGAGATGATCACTCGGTGCACAAACAGAATTAACGGAAGTTAATTGCATAAGTATTGTCTTGTATAAGTATGATATGTTTTGTACGAAAACAAATGCCTATTTGTTATGATCGACTAATGAGAACATTCACTTGTATTGTTATCTGATAAGAAACATGATAACTGATAAGAATCTTATCAGAGATAGTTTCCTACAGTTTGAAAATTATGTAGAAGCACTTACTTATTTAATATTGTTAAAATTAAGTGTATTTCAGACTTTCATTTTTTCTGATAGCCGAGAGCCGTGCAAAGTTAGTTGTTCAAATAGTGTGAGTTCACGGAAGCACGCTGACCACGCCCTTAGGAGGCCAAATATGTAAAAATTTAAAATGTTTGTAATTTCAGCAATTTATGTAAAAATGACTTGTAAAACATTTCAGGTTGATTGTACGTGCTAAAAAGGTGAATTCTGTGTTATTTTTATGTGAAAATTCCTGTGTGTAAGTGAAATAATGATAGTTTTGTATAAGAAATTTAAAAGTGTTTTAAATAGTGAAATAAATAGAGAAAATGTAAATTAAACTATTGTATTAGTTAACATATGTATAAATTCAAGTGGGAAACATTGTTTTAACTTTCTGTGTTAAATATTTAAGAAGTTTGGATTTTGGATTTGTGATTAAAATAGGCATGTTTTGTTTTATAAATTAAAGGATTTTTGTGATACGAAAAAATAATATATATCATGGTGTAGATATTGTTTTGTGCTATCTAAATAGATAACTTGTATTTATGTATGACTTATGTGAATAAAGAAATTAAGTGAAACGTGAGAGAGTAATAGTACAAATTCATGTTATTAAGTTGCGCAGGCACGCGAATGGCGCGGCTCACTTTCGCGTATAGTTCTGGGGGTAGCTTAGTGAACGGGTTTTATTGCAATTCGTTCGGGAATCAAACCAGCAGTCAATAAGAAGAAGAAAGAAAAAGTGATAGGGAAAAGTGATTACTCTCTCACGGAACGGTTTGAAGATAATTGCTGTTTTATTCCCAAGAAAATTCATCCCTTAAAGTTATACAGTCCACATCGAAGAATTAAGGCGTCGGGACCGGGACGACTTCGGAAGACCCGTAATCCCCGTCTGAACCTACTTGCTGAAAAAGAAAGAGGTTATCGCCCTAGTGTGTTACTCCGTTGCGGAGATCACATACGTTGTTCCCGAACCCAACGTAGGCGTTATAGGAGGCCGGATCGAGAGAAGCCTCGATTCCTCCCTTCTGTTTCTTAATCGAAAGTCGAGTTCCGCTTGGTTCTTTTTCAATTGGTCCTTCGCAGCCGGATCAGGAGGACCTTCCGAAGTTGGTTCTTTTTCAATTGGACCTTCAGAGCCGGATTAAAAGGACCACCCGAACCCCGCCAGCTGGATCAAGGAACCAGCTGTGGACTGCTGATTGTGGAAAAAGAAGACCTTCGGAGCCGAGTGAAGATCAGCAACCGAAGGAAGCCGGAGGTTTGAGCTGAAGCAATAGGACCAAAGGCCAGAAGACCAGGACGTCAGCGCTGAAGGACTGGACCTGGAACTACCGGAAGAAAGAAAACCGGGATTGCGGCCTGGGGCGTGTGCTCGCATGGGGCACGTATCGCAGCCGGGCGCAGGTGTCTTGTGAAGGCACTCATCGTGGCCAAGCAGGGCTTGGCATTTTCCTGTCGGGCAAGCGTGCTCGACATTTCCTGTCGGACGACCGTGTCCGGCATTTTCCTGTCGGGTCATCAGGGTGCAAGAAGAAGCGTCCACCGCTGCTGCTGCCAGGCGAGGGTGCTCGTGGGCACCTGACTGCGTCGCGGCCGGAGGAGGGCGCTTGGACGAGGCGTCACCGGCAACCGGGCGGCGAGCACAGCATACATCCCGACCACCTAACGGTGCCAAACGGTTGGGCTCTGGCACAACACCTTCGGGTGGAGCAGTTCTCTCGAGCGAGACTGCGCTTGCACTACCGCTCGACTGTTTCGTCATATTCCTTGGCGGGACAGTTCCTAAACCTTTCCTCCATTCCATTCCTGCACGACTCCATCCCTGGACGGCTCACCTCGGTAGGCCCCGTCCAGGATTGATAGGGCTGATAGGGCTGTTAGGGTGGTAGTAGGGTTGTAGGGTTGGGAGATAAGGGGGGGGAGGGGTAGTGGTGTTAGGTTGGGGTGTAGAAGGGTTGTAGGTAAGGGGTTGTAGGGACCGTAGGGACAGTTAGGGACCGTAGGCCAACAATCACCTTCCTGCAAGATGAAGAAGGCACAAGACCAGACAGGGAGAAGCGAAGGGAGCAGGACAAGGACAGGGCTCTCAAGAAAAGCTAAAGAAGCGGAACCATCTGGAGCGACCACAGCTACTGCGTCAAATGGAGCAACTCCTTCAAGTGGAGCCACCACCGACACGTCCACATGCACGTGGGACTCAGGGACGTCCATGGCAACGACAAGCAACAGGACGGACACCAGTGGTACGCAGGCCAGCACCGCACAACAATCCGTTATATCCAGGAGTGAAACGGTGGTCGAAAAAGTAGGTCAAAGTACCGAAGAAGCGGCATCGTCAAGGACAGTAATCGGGCACACTAGTGATAAAGGGTCACAGAGAGGTAGTAGGTCATCGCGATCGGCGAGGCTGAAAGCCGAATTAGAGGCGCGGATTAAATTCGAACGCTCAGAGCTCGAACGAGCACAGGCAGCTGCTGCCTTAGCCAAGTCTCAATTGGAGTTGGCACGACTCAACCGAGAAGAGGAGATCGACTCGAGTGAGGATGATGAAGAGCGGAATACTCAGGTGGAACCTTTCGTAAGGAGTTGGGTTCAGCAGACCATAATGAGCGCGCCGGTTAGTGTAGCACAACCCGATATTGCTGATAAGGAAGCGTGTAAAGGATCACGTCGCAAAGGGGCGGAGATCGAGCGCAACCAAGGAAATGCACAGAAAACACACGCGAGTGAGGTGTCAGAATTGACCGAAGCGATTGTGAGTGCAATAAAAATAGCGGGTAAAGATAAGTCTTCCCAGCTTCATTTCCTCCAGGAATTACCGGTGTTCGATGGAGACCCGGGTGAATGGATAATTTTCAAAACGGTGTTTGAAGACACAAGAAGCCAATTTTCAGGGGTGCAAAATGTTGCACGCCTTAGGAGGGCATTAAAGGGCACCGCTAAAGAGGCAGTAAAGTCGCTGTTATTTACTTTGTGTGAACCCGAAGAAATAATGAACGCTCTCGAAAGAAGATTTGGTAGGGTTGAGATGCTCATTCTAGCCGAAATCGAGAATGTAAAGCGTATGCCAAGATTGGCAGAAGATTGCCGGAATATAGGATCTTTTGCAAGTCGTATTACGAACGTGGTTGCCACGATACAAGCGTTGAATCAACCACAGTATTTGTACTCACCGGAGTTAGTGAGCCGCATAGTGGAGACACTCGGAACTATGATTAAATTTAAATGGTTTGAATATCGAGCTCAGTATCCTTTGGAGCCAGAGTTACAGAAGATGGCCAAGTTTTTAAATTTATTAAGTGAACAATTTGGAACGTCCTTAAACAATGAAAATGCGCCTGAAAAAAGGAAGCGTCCTGAATTCAGGAAGCAAACTGTACACACTTCAAAGGGTGGTGTACGCAACTGTGCCGTGAGCGAGCGCTATATGCGCCGAAGTAATTCGAGCGAGCGTCTAGAACGCCGAAATAGTAAAGGGCACAACCGACAAGTGGTTATGACAACCCAGGATAAGCCTGTAAGTCGGGTAACACATAAGTGTGTTATATGCAACAAGGAGCACTCTATAGTGAGTTGTTACAAGTTTAAGGACATGAATATTCGCGAGAAATGGGAAGCAGTCAAAAAAGCGAAAGTATGTTTCCAATGTTTGTCACCTAACCATAGGAGGTTAGAGTGCAAAGCGAAAAAATGTGGTGTAGAGGGATGTAGAATGTCACATCATCGAATGCTACACCGATACCCCAATGAAAAAACCTCGCCACAAGGGGACGGGGGGGGGGTAAAGATGCTCAGATTACAACTGTTAGTACAGTGAATGCACTGGCATGTGCATACTTAAAGATTATACCGGTCGAGTTGTATGAACCTAGAGGAAAGGTCAAGACAACAGCTCTTCTGGATGAGGGATCGACCATGACACTCATAGAGGAGTGTATGGCTCAGAAATTAGCGCCTCGCGGACGTAAAGAGGGATTACGTATCGAAGCCGTGGGAGGTAAGCGAATTAACGACGACAGTTCGTATCGCTTAAACGTTAAGATAAAAGGCATTTACTCGAGCGACTTAGAAGGGATAAGTGTACAAACAATTAAGTCACTTAACCTTTCTCCTCAGTCGGTAAGCCGAGAATTATTGCAACGGTGTTCTCATTTGACACCGATTAAGGATGAGTTGATGTATGAGAGGTCTAAACCTACCATATTAATTGGTCAGGACAATTGGCATCTCATAGTTACTCGTGAATTAATTTCAGGAGGTAAGAACCTACCTGTAGCATCGCCCACCAAACTTGGATGGGTTTTACATGGTCACATATCGGGTGGTATTAAACCGATCAAGATCGTTAACCACATTTCCACCAAGAAGGAGGAAGATATGGATAAATTGATCAAGGATTATTTTAGTTTGGAATCTCTGGGAGTGTCGGCTAGAAAGCCCGCGAACGACCCAGAAGAACGAGCCTTAAGTATTTTGAACAAAACGGTACGTCGTATACCTAATAATAGGTACGAGACTGCTTTGTTATGGCGCACAGACAATGAGTGCATGCCGTCGAATAGAGCGCAGGTTGAAAGTCGCCTGTTAAACATTGAAAAAAAGCTCGACAAAAATAGCGAGTTGAAAAAGGAATATGAGAAGCAAATTGAAAATCTCATCGTTAATGGTTACGCAGAGAAAGCGAACCATATTCCCATTTCTCCACGTACGTGGTACCTTCCTCACTTCGCAGTGACTCACCCACAAAAAAGGAAAATAAGGATAGTTTTCGACGCCGCCGCAAAGACGGGCGGACGTTGTCTCAATGATGCATTGTTAACCGGACCGGACTTATTGAAGTCGTTGTTCGGAGTTCTGCTACGATTCAGAGAAGGAAGCGTGGCAGTAATGGCAGACATTAAAGAAATGTTCCTGCAAGTGAAAATCCGGGATGAAGACAGGGATAGCCTTCGATTCTTATGGCGGCACAATCGTGACGCGCCACCGGAAGAGTATAGAATGACGTCACTCATATTTGGAGCGGCATCATCACCTTGCATCGCTATATATGTAAAGAATAGGAATGCGCAGGACAACGCACATATCTATCCAGAAGCAGCTTCCGCTACGGAAAGCAATTTTTATATGGATGACTATCTACAGGCATTTCCCGACGTGACGACGGCCGAAAGTATAGTAAACGATATGTATGAATTACATAAACATGCTTCTTTCCAACTGAGGGGATGGGCTAGTAACCGACCCGAAGTTTTAAGTAAAATGGAAAATAAATATAAGAGCGACAGTGCTTCGCTGGGAGATAAAGAGCACACAGAGCGCACGTTAGGTTTGATTTGGAATATCAAACGGGATATAATAAGTTTCTCCACAAGTCTTCGTAACACACCGGAAGAGGTGATGGAAGGTTTACGACCGCCTACGAAGAGGGAGATAACTAGCGCTGTGATGTCAGTTTTCGATCCTTTGGGACTCGCATCACCCATAACGATTCAAGGGAAGTCGCTGATCCAGCAAGTATGGAGGACAGGCATCTCTTGGGATGAAGAAGTTTCACACGAATTACACGTGCTATTTTGTAAATGGATATCGGAAGTGAAGAAATTAGGTCATTTAGAAGTACCTAGACCCGTTGCTGAAGGCGTCGGCAAGGGAGAGTTACACACTTTCACGGATGCTAGTGAAAAAGCATACGCTGCCGCGGTGTATTACGTCACCACGGATGAGCTAGGAATAAGGCGGATTACGCTGATCGCCGCAAAGGCAAGAGTAGCGCCGTTGAAACCAATTTCGATTCCAAGGCTTGAATTGCAAGCAGCTCTTATGGGCAGCAGGCTGGCTGCCTCGGTTAGTGAAGAGAGCAAGTACGAGATGTCCGAGAGAGTATTTTGGACAGACTCACGTACAGTGTTAGCGTGGATTAAGTCAGATCCTCGCGCCTTTAAACCATTCGTTGCTCATCGATTGGCTGAGATCGAAGATCACAGTAAGCCATGTGAATGGCGATGGGTTCCAACGTCACAAAATGTGGCAGACGACGCCACTAGAAATTTTCCTTCCACCTTCGATGTAAATCATCGCTGGTTTCAAGGACCTGAATTCCTCAGGAAGAGTCCTGATTTATGGCCCAAACAAGTGGACACCATAAAAAGCTTAGAAACAGGTGAAGAAAAATCGCCGAAGGGCGTAAATGCGTTAAGAAAGCAAGAACCGTTAAGTCTACCCGACTACGGACGATTTAGCAGCTTTAAGAAATTCCTTGGGGCAACTACACGCACCTTACAAGCGGTAGAAAAATTCAAGAGTTTAAGAAAGTCGGTTAAAGGACCCGAGGACGCAGCCGAAAAGTCGGTTATGTGTTCCAACAAAGTTTTAGCAAAGTCGGTTAAAGGACCCGATGGCGCGTTGGACATAGCGCTCTTGAAAAAAGCGGAATTATTAATTTGGAAGTTCGTTCAAGACGAGTGTTTTTATTCGGAAATAAAATGCTTGAAAGCAGGCAAAAGTGTTGAAAGAAGTTCACGCTTAAGTAAATTATCTATGGAAATAGGAGAAGATAACTTACTCCGTTTAAATGGACGTTTACCTTTCAAGTCTAATTTGACCGAGGAAAGTAGAAAACCTGTCATATTGGACGGTAAACACGAAATCGTTAAAATGATGATTAGAGAAGTTCATCATCATTTTGGACATGCCAATCACCAGACGGTGATGAATGAGGTGAACCAGAAATTTTATGTCTTGAACTTACGTAATGTAGTACGAAGTGTGTCACATCATTGTCAGTGGTGCAGGACATACAGATCAAAACCGCAGAACGTGCCACAAGGAAATATTCCTCTGGAGAGAATAGCTCATCATGAACCACCTTTTACATGCTCAGCTGTGGATTATTTCGGTCCTATGAGTGTGACTATAGGAAGGCGACACGAAAAACGTTGGGGTGTTTTATTCACGTGTCTGACCACCAGAGAAGTACATCTGGAATTAGCAGCCTCGTTGACACCAGCGTCAATGATAATGGCGTTGAGGCGATTTATCGCCAGAAGAGGAAAACCAGCCGTTATATACAGCGATAACGGGACAAATTTCAAAGCTGCGAATAAAGAATTATTGAAAGCATGCGAAGAATGCCATGAGGGCATGAAAATTGAGTCATTTAAGAAATATATTAAATGGAAATTTATACCTCCGGGAGCACCGCACATGGGTGGCGCCTGGGAGAGGTTAGCCCACAAGAGGAAATTCTACATACGTTGCTTTTAGAAGCAGAGCACACAGTAAATTCCAGGCCTCTGGTAACATTCAGTATGGATAGTCCTGAAGAGGGTTTGACACCCAATCATTTTCTTCTGGGACGCTCATGTGGTGATCGACCACCTGGATTATTTCTAGAGCAGCATCTGACGGGTCAACTCAATTGGAAAGCTGCACAGAGGTTAGCCGACCACTTTTGGACAAGGTGGCTGAAGGAATACATGCCTACCTTAATACCGCGAACAGGTAATAACGGAAAGTTCATGGAACCTAAAGAAGGCGATATTGTTTTGATAATAGATCATTCGTTGCCACGAAATACGTGGCCGAAAGGCAAAATTAGTAGAACGTTACCGGGACCAGACGGTCACACCAGAGTGGTTGACGTCATTACTAGCACAGGTATCTTGAGGAGACCTACATCCAGAATAATAGTCCTGGTACCCGCGACGCCTCCCAAATGATGGTGCTAACGCACGGGGGGGAGATTGTTGGCGACGCGCCTATAAGAATGTTTCAGTTTATTAAGTCAACCGATGACGAATAACTTTTCAAAGACTTATTGTCCAATTAAAATGTTCTGATAAGAAAATGCTTAGTTAAATCTTAAAGAAATGTCGAATTAATGATATGAAGGTCTTGGGTTCGACTCCCAGGCCGGACTAGTTTACTGTTTTCTAAGTAATATCTTTCAATAAATTCTTATAGGGAATTTTATGTTATAAATTATGTTACCGGATTTGTTCCCCGGTTGAAATCGTCTTTCCAACGATGTAAATTCAAAGGAATATTAAAGTGAAGTTAGAGATCGGATTGGTTCCCCGGTCGAGATGATCACTCTGTGCACAAACAGAATTAACGGAAGTTAATTGCATAAGTATTGTCTTGTATAAGTATGATATGTTTTGTACGAAAACAAATGCCTATTTGTTATGATCGACTAATGAGAACATTCACTTGTATTGTTATCTGATAAGAAACATGATAACTGATAAGAATCTTATCAGAGATAGTTTCCTACAGTTTGAAAATTATGTAGAAGCACTTACTTATTTAATATTGTTAAAATTAAGTGTATTTCAGACTTTCATTTTTTCTGATAGCCGAGAGCCGTGCAAGTTAGTTGTTCAAATAGTGTGAGTTCACGGAAGCACGCTGACCACGCCCTTAGGAGGCCGAATATGTAAAAATTTAAAATGTTTGTAATTTCAGCAATTTATGTAAAAATGACTTGTAAAACATTTCAGGTTGATTGTACGTGCTAAAAAGGTGAATTCTGTGTTATTTTTATGTGAAAATTCCTGTGTATAAGTGAAATAATGATAGTTTTGTATAAGAAATTTAAAAGTGTTTTAAATAGTGAAATAAATAGAGAAAATGTAAATTAAACTATTGTATTAGTTAACATATGTATAAATTCAAGTGGGAAACCTTGTTTTAACTTTCTGTGTTAAATATTTAAGAAGTTTGGATTTTGGATTTGTGATTAAAATAGGCATGTTTTGTTTTATAAATTAAAGGATTTTTGTGATACGAAAAAATAATATATATCATGGTGTAGATATTGTTTTGTGCTATCTAAATAGATAACTTGTATTTATGTATGACTTATGTGAATAAAGAAATTAAGTGAAACGTGAGAGAGTAATAGTACAAATTCATGTTATTAAGTTGCGCAGGCACGCGAATGGCGCGGCTCACTTTCGCGTATAGTTCTGGGGGTAGCTTAGTGAACGGGTTTTATTGCAATTCGTTCGGGAATCAAACCAGCAGTCAATAAGAAGAAGAAAGAAAAAGTGATAGGGAAAAGTGATTACTCTCTCACGGAACGGTTTGAAGATAATTGCTGTTTTATTCCCAAGAAAATTCATCCCTTAAAGTTATACAGTCCACATCGAAGAATTAAGGCGTCGGGACCGGGACGACTTCGGAAGACCCGTAATCCCCGTCTGAACCTACTTGCTGAAAAAGAAAGAGGTTATCGCCCTAGTGTGTTACTCCGTTGCGGAGATCACATACGTTGTTCCCGAACCCAACGTAGGCGTTATAGGAGGCCGGATCGAGAGAAGCCTCGATTCCTCCCTTCTGTTTCTTAATCGAAAGTCGAGTTCCGCTTGGTTCTTTTTCAATTGGTCCTTCGCAGCCGGATCAGGAGGACCTTCCGAAGTTGGTTCTTTTTCAATTGGACCTTCAGAGCCGGATTAAAAGGTCCACCCGAACCCCGCCAGCTGGATCAAGGAACCAGCTGTGGACTGCTGATTGTGGAAAAAGAAGACCTTCGGAGCCGAGTGAAGATCAGCAACCGAAGGAAGCCGGAGGTTTGAGCTGAAGCAATAGGACCAAAGGCCAGAAGACCAGGACGTCAGCGCTGAAGGACTGGACCTGGAACTACCGGAAGAAAGAAAACCGGGATTGCGGCCTGGGGCGTGTGCTCGCATGGGGCACGTATCGCAGCCGGGCGCAGGTGTCTTGTGAAGGCACTCATCGTGGCCAAGCAGGGCTTGGCATTTTCCTGTCGGGCAAGCGTGCTCGACATTTCCTGTCGGACGACCGTGTCCGGCATTTTCCTGTCGGGTCATCAGGGTGCAAGAAGAAGCGTCCACCGCTGCTGCTGCCAGGCGAGGGTGCTCGTGGGCACCTGACTGCGTCGCGGCCGGAGGAGGGCGCTTGGACGAGGCGTCACCGGCAACCGGGCGGCGAGCACAGCATACATCCCGACCACCTAACGGTGCCAAACGGTTGGGCTCTGGCACAACACCTTCGGGTGGAGCAGTTCTCTCGAGCGAGACTGCGCTTGCACTACCGCTCGACTGTTTCGTCATATTCCTTGGCGGGACAGTTCCTAAACCTTTCCTCCATTCCATTCCTGCACGACTCCATCCCTGGACGGCTCACCTCGGTAGGCCCCGTCCAGGATTGATAGGGCTGATAGGGCTGTTAGGGTGGTAGTAGGGTTGTAGGGTTGGGAGATAAGGGGGGGGAGGGGTAGTGGTGTTAGGTTGGGGTGTAGAAGGGTTGTAGGTAAGGGGTTGTAGGGACCGTAGGGACAGTTAGGGACCGTAGGCCAACAATCACCTTCCTGCAAGATGAAGAAGGCACAAGACCAGACAGGGAGAAGCGAAGGGAGCAGGACAAGGACAGGGCTCTCAAGAAAAGCTAAAGAAGCGGAACCATCTGGAGCGACCACAGCTACTGCGTCAAATGGAGCAACTCCTTCAAGTGGAGCCACCACCGACACGTCCACATGCACGTGGGACTCAGGGACGTCCATGGCAACGACAAGCAACAGGACGGACACCAGTGGTACGCAGGCCAGCACCGCACAACAATCCGTTATATCCAGGAGTGAAACGGTGGTCGAAAAAGTAGGTCAAAGTACCGAAGAAGCGGCATCGTCAAGGACAGTAATCGGGCACACTAGTGATAAAGGGTCACAGAGAGGTAGTAGGTCATCGCGATCGGCGAGGCTGAAAGCCGAATTAGAGGCGCGGATTAAATTCGAACGCTCAGAGCTCGAACGAGCACAGGCAGCTGCTGCCTTAGCCAAGTCTCAATTGGAGTTGGCACGACTCAACCGAGAAGAGGAGATCGACTCGAGTGAGGATGATGAAGAGCGGAATACTCAGGTGGAACCTTTCGTAAGGAGTTGGGTTCAGCAGACCATAATGAGCGCGCCGGTTAGTGTAGCACAACCCGATATTGCTGATAAGGAAGCGTGTAAAGGATCACGTCGCAAAGGGGCGGAGATCGAGCGCAACCAAGGAAATGCACAGAAAACACACGCGAGTGAGGTGTCAGAATTGACCGAAGCGATTGTGAGTGCAATAAAAATAGCGGGTAAAGATAAGTCTTCCCAGCTTCATTTCCTCCAGGAATTACCGGTGTTCGATGGAGACCCGGGTGAATGGATAATTTTCAAAACGGTGTTTGAAGACACAAGAAGCCAATTTTCAGGGGTGCAAAATGTTGCACGCCTTAGGAGGGCATTAAAGGGCACCGCTAAAGAGGCAGTAAAGTCGCTGTTATTTACTTTGTGTGAACCCGAAGAAATAATGAACGCTCTCGAAAGAAGATTTGGTAGGGTTGAGATGCTCATTCTAGCCGAAATCGAGAATGTAAAGCGTATGCCAAGATTGGCAGAAGATTGCCGGAATATAGGATCTTTTGCAAGTCGTATTACGAACGTGGTTGCCACGATACAAGCGTTGAATCAACCACAGTATTTGTACTCACCGGAGTTAGTGAGCCGCATAGTGGAGACACTCGGAACTATGATTAAATTTAAATGGTTTGAATATCGAGCTCAGTATCCTTTGGAGCCAGAGTTACAGAAGATGGCCAAGTTTTTAAATTTATTAAGTGAACAATTTGGAACGTCCTTAAACAATGAAAATGCGCCTGAAAAAAGGAAGCGTCCTGAATTCAGGAAGCAAACTGTACACACTTCAAAGGGTGGTGTACGCAACTGTGCCGTGAGCGAGCGCTATATGCGCCGAAGTAATTCGAGCGAGCGTCTAGAACGCCGAAATAGTAAAGGGCACAACCGACAAGTGGTTATGACAACCCAGGATAAGCCTGTAAGTCGGGTAACACATAAGTGTGTTATATGCAACAAGGAGCACTCTATAGTGAGTTGTTACAAGTTTAAGGACATGAATATTCGCGAGAAATGGGAAGCAGTCAAAAAAGCGAAAGTATGTTTCCAATGTTTGTCACCTAACCATAGGAGGTTAGAGTGCAAAGCGAAAAAATGTGGTGTAGAGGGATGTAGAATGTCACATCATCGAATGCTACACCGATACCCCAATGAAAAAACCTCGCCACAAGGGGACGGGGGGGGGGTAAAGATGCTCAGATTACAACTGTTAGTACAGTGAATGCACTGGCATGTGCATACTTAAAGATTATACCGGTCGAGTTGTATGAACCTAGAGGAAAGGTCAAGACAACAGCTCTTCTGGATGAGGGATCGACCATGACACTCATAGAGGAGTGTATGGCTCAGAAATTAGCGCCTCGCGGACGTAAAGAGGGATTACGTATCGAAGCCGTGGGAGGTAAGCGAATTAACGACGACAGTTCGTATCGCTTAAACGTTAAGATAAAAGGCATTTACTCGAGCGACTTAGAAGGGATAAGTGTACAAACAATTAAGTCACTTAACCTTTCTCCTCAGTCGGTAAGCCGAGAATTATTGCAACGGTGTTCTCATTTGACACCGATTAAGGATGAGTTGATGTATGAGAGGTCTAAACCTACCATATTAATTGGTCAGGACAATTGGCATCTCATAGTTACTCGTGAATTAATTTCAGGAGGTAAGAACCTACCTGTAGCATCGCCCACCAAACTTGGATGGGTTTTACATGGTCACATATCGGGTGGTATTAAACCGATCAAGATCGTTAACCACATTTCCACCAAGAAGGAGGAAGATATGGATAAATTGATCAAGGATTATTTTAGTTTGGAATCTCTGGGAGTGTCGGCTAGAAAGCCCGCGAACGACCCAGAAGAACGAGCCTTAAGTATTTTGAACAAAACGGTACGTCGTATACCTAATAATAGGTACGAGACTGCTTTGTTATGGCGCACAGACAATGAGTGCATGCCGTCGAATAGAGCGCAGGTTGAAAGTCGCCTGTTAAACATTGAAAAAAAGCTCGACAAAAATAGCGAGTTGAAAAAGGAATATGAGAAGCAAATTGAAAATCTCATCGTTAATGGTTACGCAGAGAAAGCGAACCATATTCCCATTTCTCCACGTACGTGGTACCTTCCTCACTTCGCAGTGACTCACCCACAAAAAAGGAAAATAAGGATAGTTTTCGACGCCGCCGCAAAGACGGGCGGACGTTGTCTCAATGATGCATTGTTAACCGGACCGGACTTATTGAAGTCGTTGTTCGGAGTTCTGCTACGATTCAGAGAAGGAAGCGTGGCAGTAATGGCAGACATTAAAGAAATGTTCCTGCAAGTGAAAATCCGGGATGAAGACAGGGATAGCCTTCGATTCTTATGGCGGCACAATCGTGACGCGCCACCGGAAGAGTATAGAATGACGTCACTCATATTTGGAGCGGCATCATCACCTTGCATCGCTATATATGTAAAGAATAGGAATGCGCAGGACAACGCACATATCTATCCAGAAGCAGCTTCCGCTACGGAAAGCAATTTTTATATGGATGACTATCTACAGGCATTTCCCGACGTGACGACGGCCGAAAGTATAGTAAACGATATGTATGAATTACATAAACATGCTTCTTTCCAACTGAGGGGATGGGCTAGTAACCGACCCGAAGTTTTAAGTAAAATGGAAAATAAATATAAGAGCGACAGTGCTTCGCTGGGAGATAAAGAGCACACAGAGCGCACGTTAGGTTTGATTTGGAATATCAAACGGGATATAATAAGTTTCTCCACAAGTCTTCGTAACACACCGGAAGAGGTGATGGAAGGTTTACGACCGCCTACGAAGAGGGAGATAACTAGCGCTGTGATGTCAGTTTTCGATCCTTTGGGACTCGCATCACCCATAACGATTCAAGGGAAGTCGCTGATCCAGCAAGTATGGAGGACAGGCATCTCTTGGGATGAAGAAGTTTCACACGAATTACACGTGCTATTTTGTAAATGGATATCGGAAGTGAAGAAATTAGGTCATTTAGAAGTACCTAGACCCGTTGCTGAAGGCGTCGGCAAGGGAGAGTTACACACTTTCACGGATGCTAGTGAAAAAGCATACGCTGCCGCGGTGTATTACGTCACCACGGATGAGCTAGGAATAAGGCGGATTACGCTGATCGCCGCAAAGGCAAGAGTAGCGCCGTTGAAACCAATTTCGATTCCAAGGCTTGAATTGCAAGCAGCTCTTATGGGCAGCAGGCTGGCTGCCTCGGTTAGTGAAGAGAGCAAGTACGAGATGTCCGAGAGAGTATTTTGGACAGACTCACGTACAGTGTTAGCGTGGATTAAGTCAGATCCTCGCGCCTTTAAACCATTCGTTGCTCATCGATTGGCTGAGATCGAAGATCACAGTAAGCCATGTGAATGGCGATGGGTTCCAACGTCACAAAATGTGGCAGACGACGCCACTAGAAATTTTCCTTCCACCTTCGATGTAAATCATCGCTGGTTTCAAGGACCTGAATTCCTCAGGAAGAGTCCTGATTTATGGCCCAAACAAGTGGACACCATAAAAAGCTTAGAAACAGGTGAAGAAAAATCGCCGAAGGGCGTAAATGCGTTAAGAAAGCAAGAACCGTTAAGTCTACCCGACTACGGACGATTTAGCAGCTTTAAGAAATTCCTTGGGGCAACTACACGCACCTTACAAGCGGTAGAAAAATTCAAGAGTTTAAGAAAGTCGGTTAAAGGACCCGAGGACGCAGCCGAAAAGTCGGTTATGTGTTCCAACAAAGTTTTAGCAAAGTCGGTTAAAGGACCCGATGGCGCGTTGGACATAGCGCTCTTGAAAAAAGCGGAATTATTAATTTGGAAGTTCGTTCAAGACGAGTGTTTTTATTCGGAAATAAAATGCTTGAAAGCAGGCAAAAGTGTTGAAAGAAGTTCACGCTTAAGTAAATTATCTATGGAAATAGGAGAAGATAACTTACTCCGTTTAAATGGACGTTTACCTTTCAAGTCTAATTTGACCGAGGAAAGTAGAAAACCTGTCATATTGGACGGTAAACACGAAATCGTTAAAATGATGATTAGAGAAGTTCATCATCATTTTGGACATGCCAATCACCAGACGGTGATGAATGAGGTGAACCAGAAATTTTATGTCTTGAACTTACGTAATGTAGTACGAAGTGTGTCACATCATTGTCAGTGGTGCAGGACATACAGATCAAAACCGCAGAACGTGCCACAAGGAAATATTCCTCTGGAGAGAATAGCTCATCATGAACCACCTTTTACATGCTCAGCTGTGGATTATTTCGGTCCTATGAGTGTGACTATAGGAAGGCGACACGAAAAACGTTGGGGTGTTTTATTCACGTGTCTGACCACCAGAGAAGTACATCTGGAATTAGCAGCCTCGTTGACACCAGCGTCAATGATAATGGCGTTGAGGCGATTTATCGCCAGAAGAGGAAAACCAGCCGTTATATACAGCGATAACGGGACAAATTTCAAAGCTGCGAATAAAGAATTATTGAAAGCATGCGAAGAATGCCATGAGGGCATGAAAATTGAGTCATTTAAGAAATATATTAAATGGAAATTTATACCTCCGGGAGCACCGCACATGGGTGGCGCCTGGGAGAGGTTAGCCCACAAGAGGAAATTCTACATACGTTGCTTTTAGAAGCAGAGCACACAGTAAATTCCAGGCCTCTGGTAACATTCAGTATGGATAGTCCTGAAGAGGGTTTGACACCCAATCATTTTCTTCTGGGACGCTCATGTGGTGATCGACCACCTGGATTATTTCTAGAGCAGCATCTGACGGGTCAACTCAATTGGAAAGCTGCACAGAGGTTAGCCGACCACTTTTGGACAAGGTGGCTGAAGGAATACATGCCTACCTTAATACCGCGAACAGGTAATAACGGAAAGTTCATGGAACCTAAAGAAGGCGATATTGTTTTGATAATAGATCATTCGTTGCCACGAAATACGTGGCCGAAAGGCAAAATTAGTAGAACGTTACCGGGACCAGACGGTCACACCAGAGTGGTTGACGTCATTACTAGCACAGGTATCTTGAGGAGACCTACATCCAGAATAATAGTCCTGGTACCCGCGACGCCTCCCAAATGATGGTGCTAACGCACGGGGGGGAGATTGTTGGCGACGCGCCTATAAGAATGTTTCAGTTTATTAAGTCAACCGATGACGAATAACTTTTCAAAGACTTATTGTCCAATTAAAATGTTCTGATAAGAAAATGCTTAGTTAAATCTTAAAGAAATGTCGAATTAATGATATGAAGGTCTTGGGTTCGACTCCCAGGCCGGACTAGTTTACTGTTTTCTAAGTAATATCTTTCAATAAATTCTTATAGGGAATTTTATGTTATAAATTATGTTACCGGATTTGTTCCCCGGTTGAAATCGTCTTTCCAACGATGTAAATTCAAAGGAATATTAAAGTGAAGTTAGAGATCGGATTGGTTCCCCGGTCGAGATGATCACTCTGTGCACAAACAGAATTAACGGAAGTTAATTGCATAAGTATTGTCTTGTATAAGTATGATATGTTTTGTACGAAAACAAATGCCTATTTGTTATGATCGACTAATGAGAACATTCACTTGTATTGTTATCTGATAAGAAACATGATAACTGATAAGAATCTTATCAGAGATAGTTTCCTACAGTTTGAAAATTATGTAGAAGCACTTACTTATTTAATATTGTTAAAATTAAGTGTATTTCAGACTTTCATTTTTTCTGATAGCCGAGAGCCGTGCAAGTTAGTTGTTCAAATAGTGTGAGTTCACGGAAGCACGCTGACCACGCCCTTAGGAGGCCGAATATGTAAAAATTTAAAATGTTTGTAATTTCAGCAATTTATGTAAAAATGACTTGTAAAACATTTCAGGTTGATTGTACGTGCTAAAAAGGTGAATTCTGTGTTATTTTTATGTGAAAATTCCTGTGTATAAGTGAAATAATGATAGTTTTGTATAAGAAATTTAAAAGTGTTTTAAATAGTGAAATAAATAGAGAAAATGTAAATTAAACTATTGTATTAGTTAACATATGTATAAATTCAAGTGGGAAACCTTGTTTTAACTTTCTGTGTTAAATATTTAAGAAGTTTGGATTTTGGATTTGTGATTAAAATAGGCATGTTTTGTTTTATAAATTAAAGGATTTTTGTGATACGAAAAAATAATATATATCATGGTGTAGATATTGTTTTGTGCTATCTAAATAGATAACTTGTATTTATGTATGACTTATGTGAATAAAGAAATTAAGTGAAACGTGAGAGAGTAATAGTACAAATTCATGTTATTAAGTTGCGCAGGCACGCGAATGGCGCGGCTCACTTTCGCGTATAGTTCTGGGGGTAGCTTAGTGAACGGGTTTTATTGCAATTCGTTCGGGAATCAAACCAGCAGTCAATAAGAAGAAGAAAGAAAAAGTGATAGGGAAAAGTGATTACTCTCTCACGGAACGGTTTGAAGATAATTGCTGTTTTATTCCCAAGAAAATTCATCCCTTAAAGTTATACAGTCCACATCGAAGAATTAAGGCGTCGGGACCGGGACGACTTCGGAAGACCCGTAATCCCCGTCTGAACCTACTTGCTGAAAAAGAAAGAGGTTATCGCCCTAGTGTGTTACTCCGTTGCGGAGATCACATACGTTGTTCCCGAACCCAACGTAGGCGTTATAGGAGGCCGGATCGAGAGAAGCCTCGATTCCTCCCTTCTGTTTCTTAATCGAAAGTCGAGTTCCGCTTGGTTCTTTTTCACCTATAGACCCAGAAAAATCCTGCCCTAAACCAAAATTGACTCACAAAAATTTACTTGTTAGTGTTTAGTGGACTAGCGCCGGTGTCGTTCACTACACCTCACTAAAATCTGGACCAAACGATTATGGCAGATATCTATTGTCAGCAACTGCAAACCATGAAGGAAGAACTATCTGCTAAACAACCAAGATTGGTCAATCGCTCTAGGCCACTGCTGCTTCACGACAACGCAAGATCACACACTGCACAACAAACAACCACTAAGTTAAATGAGCTACAATTGGATTTTATGTGATATCCACCGTACTCCTCAGACCTTGCTCCAACAGATTAACATATTTTCTGGAATTTGGACAATTTCTTATAACGAAAAATTTCAACTCCGATGCGGCAGCCCAAACCGCCTTCAAAGAGGTTATTGAATTTCGCCCCTGTGGTTTTTTTTTAGTAAAGGGATCAATGAACTACCAATGAGATGGAAAACTGCATAGACAACAATGGTGCATACTTTGAATAATTAAATTTATTTTACAAAAAAATAGACTTTATATTCCTCCCGTACAAAACGTTAATTTCATACGTAAGGACCTATTATCAAAATTCCTATACCACAAAAAAATATAACACAATAAAAATAACGTAAACACAGCAATTTCAAAAATTAAATGGTTCTACATAAACAGGATTGAATAAGTTTACATATTGTTCATTTACTTAATTGGCTTTGTGTAATAACCATGCTTTGTTTTCCTACTTTGTTTGTTCAAAATTAAATTATTTCTTGCGTTTCAATTAATGTATTTAATTTCAATTAATGTTTTACACTTAATTCGTTTACTTTCCATTTCTTTATTTAAAATTATTAAACAATCATCAAATGCCTTACGTAATTTTATTGATTCTCTAAGATTTTGTTGTAAAATATTTTTACCAATAAGTGGCTGCGCGGGGGACCGCGGCGGGTTCGAATCCTGCATGGAACAAGTATTTGTATGGTCTACAAATAATTGTTCCGGGTCTGGATATTTGTCCTTGTGCAATTTCTGTTTGTAAGCTGCCTTCACGATACAGGAGATAATCCTAGTGTGGGGGGGAGCTAACGATTTTAAAAAGAAGTTTAACTAATTTATTTTTTAATGAAATATTTCATATATGACTATTGTTGCGCGCTGTAATTAGCGTCCGGTACGTGGTGGTTCATAATTAACACCACCTGGTATCAAGTATCAGAAATAGGAACGTCAAGATCTTTCTAGAACTCTCCCACTAGCGCCATCTAGTATCGAATAGAAGGACTAAGCTTTCTAGAAAACTACACACTCGAATTTTCTACATCTAGTCGGTCGGGACCTGTGTTTGCTGGAAAAATACAGTTTAAAAAACTATAGTAATCAAAAATATTATTAGGTTTATACAAGGCTAATTTCAATTTTATTAGTTTTTTAAACTTTAAATATAATAATTTTTTCTATTTAATTAAACCTTCAGTCCATATTTTCAATTTGGAATACGGCACACATCTTTCATCATGGTTAAATCAAATTTTGTCCTTTAATTAGATATTATTGATCAGATGATACATATCTCAGAATAAAGTTAATAATAATAATCTCTAAATAAATAGCTTCCTTGCTTTTAAGTGTATAAGTTTCAACACACTTAAATTACACCGTTGTGTTAGAATATAAACATTACTGTCAATTTCCTTGTATAAGGGCCCTACTATATCTAAACACACTCTGTCAAAGGCAGAATATCCCGTATCGATTGTAACCATTGGTTCTTTTTTATAATTATTGTGTAAGTGTTTATGTCGCAAACACTTGTCACAACGATTAAGATAATTTGTAACGTCCTTCTCTAACCACGGTCAAAGTAATCTTTCCATTGTGTTGTTAATCATTTGCCTTATACCAGCGTGACCGCTAGTTGGAAATAAACGATAGTCGTTAAATATTACACGTTTTGTCTCACGGCGGTTCTTGCTAAAAATAATCAAAATCATTTATATAACAACAGGGATCAAAATACAACTTAAACACCCAGCCCCGTAAGCGGTTTGTAACACCTTTGTTTTAATTTCTAAATACGTTTATGGGAACATTTTTTTGATAACGTCGTATAACGGTACCTATTTTAAATAATGAAATTAAATATTATCGTGAATAAAATAATTTATCTTGCCTAATAGTTTATACCTCTGAACATAGATTGTTACATTCAATTTTTATAATATACTTTTACATAGACACAGTAAGAAATGCTTATTATTTAAGTTATTTACAATTTAGAAAACTCATTATTTCATAACTTCTAAGGAATTTGTTTATCCCAATTGAGATTCTATATAAAATAAAGAATACGCTATTAAGTACACAGCTAAAGTTTGTTTAACAAAATATTTAACTACGTTAGAAAAGACAATTGTTTTAAAGCAGATAGTATTATTTTAGGTTTCGTTGTCTTTCATAAAGAAAAAAGAAATACAATTACATTAATAAATTTATAATATTAGTGTATGGATACGCTTTGTACTTGATTTTAACAAGCAATATATATAAACCAAATGTAGTTTAAAATGTACAAATTTTACTCAAAAAAGTTAAAGTAGAGTTATTGCAAATATGTATCTATGTTAATATGAAAAAATCTCCAAAATTCATTTAAAATTTGGAAAAACAATTATGTGCACTACACAGACACAACACATTTAAATTTTTGATTTTGGCGTAGTTGTATGAATCGATCTCTATAAGAATTACACGTGTAACTTGTTATTAACATTTTAGGTAACAATTTAACCACAATATTATTTCAAAAATAAGTTTATTTAAATACACAACGAAAATAAAAACATATTATTTGGTATGGAGAATGTTGTGGTGATGGTGTCTCTAGTTTCGCTAAAGCCAATAATTCAATTTCAGTAACGATGTTATAAACGTGTGTTTTGATTAAGGCGATTTTGTCTGGAGGGAATTCGCATACCACGTCGGTCATACTCCTAAGGAATGTAATTTTTCAATATGGATTTTTCTCAACATCTTTGTTCTATCTTCTCTATTTTTTTCAACAGGTTTTCTTTTTTTCACTTGTCATATAACTTGAGTGACTGAATATGTCTTTTTTGCAATAGTTGTTGTAAAAAATGTTAATTATGTAGGATAGTAACAAGTACTATCACAGAACATGCCTCTTTTAACAAACATTTGTTCACCATAGGTGTTGCTGATAGCCCCCTGTGCAGGGTATGCATGGCAGAGGAAGAAACGGCGGCTCACGTGTTGACATGTCCAAAAGTCGCTTCATACAGGGCTTAACATCTCGGCACGCCGGAATCGCTCCCCGAAGTTGCTTGCAACATCAAGGGACTGCCGAGCTTCTTCGGGGAGATATCATGGCTCGAATAACCATATTATTCCTGCCCACACGCAAAATACGCGCTTAGACGTGGAGTTGCGGAAAAGAGCCCGTCGTAAACTTATCTAAACTAATGCTCTGCAAATATGTCAGAAGAAGAAAGACAGAAGATTTTTCATGAATATTACAATTTGGGCAACATAACGACGCAGAGGCAATTCATTATAAACAGCACTACTATAATTAATCCGAAATACAAATACACAAATGTGGCAAATCCTAGGCAAAACAATAACGCATTTTATTTTTCGATTCAAAATAGTAAAGTATGTGTTTGTAAAACGTTCTTTAAATCCAAAATTGCCTTAAATGATCGCGTAATAAGGACTACCTTTGAAAAGCGTATACCTACAATGAGTAACGAGAGAAAAGCATGGAAATCATGCCAAAATACCGAATATTATTAAATCTGAAGTAAGGGAGCACATTCAATCTATTCCGACTATAGACAGCTATTACTGTCGCAGTAATACTAATAAGCTTTATATTGATGGCAGTAAAACTAATGAAAAAATAACTAATAAAAAAAATATGGTAACTATGTTTTGTATAGTCAAATATTTAATAATGAGTTTAATATTGCCTTTTATTCACCTAAAAAGATAGGTGTGAAACTTGTCAGGCTTTCATGAATACTACCACGGAAGAAAAACAAGGTCTTAAAGTAGAGTATGATACACATTTAGTTGAAAAGAATTTATCGAGAGCCGAGAAGGAACAAGACAAATTGAAAGGGAGCAGTGTGGTAGTTTCTGTTTATGATTTACAAGCAATGCCTTGTCCAAGGGGGGCGTAAGTAACTTATATTACATCTCTAAAGTAAATGTTTTAAATTTTGCAATAACTGATTTGAAAATAAAAGATGCTTATTGCAATGTATGGCACGAAGGGCATGGCAATCGTGGTGTGAATAAGATTGCAACTTGCGTGTGGAATTATCTTAACCAAATTGACACAAAGGCTGAGCAATTAGTTGATGTAATATTCTATAGTGATAATTGCTGCGGGCAGCAGAAAAACCGTTTCATGATTTCATTGTACATCTTAGTAGTAAATAGATTTCAAAATATCCGTTCTATTACTCACAAATTCCTAATTAAAGGACATACCGAAAATGAGGATGATAATTGCAATTTTCTAATTGAAAGAAACATTAAAAAGTCCCTTCATTCCACTACGATATATACACCTGATCAGCATTTTACTTTAATTAGAACTATGACTTCAGTAGGCTTACAACCGTTACTTAAATTATGACAAAACATCATCATCATCATTTTCAATATGACAAAACGTCATCAACATCATTTTATTATTATGTATATTACACATATTTTAGCCTTTATCTATAACGATAAAACGAAAGAAGAAGGAAAAAACTCCAATAATACAGCATTCTTTGATATTCCCAACGAATTGTTAGTAAGTAGTGATAAAACGCAAAACTGTTGGCATCTCGCCATTTTGTTTCTTTTCCGTTTAGTGAAAAAAAAAAGAAATCTTAAATGAAAAGCCAGATTTTATTTTAACTAGATTTATATAATTACACTTTATTCGTGCTTTCAATGATGTCAATAAATATATCGTAAAAGTATGGGACAATGGAAGAGATAAAATCTGATAATGTTTATGTCAAATAAAGAAATAAATCTAACTATCTTATCTTGTAACGCTTACTTATAATTAATAAGCCCGAAGTTGCATATAATAATAATAAATATTTATTTTCAAAACAATGGGTACATTATATTATATTAGTGACCGTAGCGCCCTTTTAAGCCAAAAAGCCTGTATCAGGGAGCAACGCTCTTCCATTCATTTATGTCGTTTATAGAAGAATGTACAAGTTAAAAATAATTTTTTTGGATTTACATGATTTTGAAATAGCACGTTCAAACGATAACAATGAGAATAATTATAATAGTATAGTTCTAATATATAACTAATTTTAAAAGTGACTACAGCTAATAGGTTAAATTTCCTTTTTTATATTTATATATATATATATATATATATATATATATATATATATATATGTGTGTGTGCATGTACATGTATGTGAGTGTGTGTATGTGTTTTCGTTACTATTTAATTTTAACTAATAATGCCTCTAGATCATCATATGTTTTATCCTCCAAGCATACCTGTAAGCACCTCTTACATTCGCGATATGTTTTAGTGTATAAATTTAAGCTTTTATTAATCATTTTGTAGAGGTAGGCCGAACGAGCCCTGTATTGTCTTGAAGCAAAAACAGAATTGCATTTGAGGGTTTCCAGCTTATGCCTTCTACTTACAACATTAATGGCATCAAATTTCAGGGTTTTGTGTTTACTCAGAGTTGTCTGTATAATGTAAAGTTTTCTAATTGAAAGAATTCGGGTAGTTTCATAAAGTTTATCAGTTGAAAAAATTTGTTTTTTAAAATACATAACCTTTATCAAACCACGTTGTGCACGTTCCGCCTCAAGAAAGCGCGTTTTGGCTGCACCTCCCCGTACAGGCAAACAGTAAGCAAGAACAGACTGTACTAAGGATATGTATATTTCTCTTAGAAGACACTTGTCCCCAGTCCTCAGTCAGCATATTAGTGATTTAAAAGAATAAGATTTCCTGTGTCAGTTAGTAGTATCATCCTATTTCGCCCAGTGGGTTTCGTTCAAGTTTACTATGGGATATCCTAGAGCTCATGGATCGAAGATGACGGTAAAAATATCTTGTGTACGCCAGACTTAAAATATCTAGACAGACGACAGAGAGTATATAAAAGTGGACTTTTGATAAGCCGTGATAATTATGATGATAACGTTGTAGATATAGCGTTGTGACAAAACATTTTGCTCCGTCATAATAGTGCGTTCAGCAAAATAAGGTAATAATTTGCCTGTATCAGCTCAAAACGATACGTACTAATGTATTCTTGGTAGAGTAAAACCACAAACCAAATCGTCCTTCGTTCTTGGTAAGAGGCAACAGTAGGAAATGAAATAGGAGATAGAAAGGAGTTTTATATGTGGTATAGCTACGCTGCAGCTATATTACGGTTGTAGGACATCGACAGTCGTAGGAACAAGCTCTCACAGAATACCAGCTTAAAAACCAGCTTAATGCTGCTGTGTTTCGTATGGCGAGTGTAGAGAACCGGATACTCTTTTTACTAGAAACGAGGCATTCCATCTTAGTCCCCAGGGATAACAACGTATTTACATGTTGATCCTTGATTGAGGATAGATTTAGATGTCTATGGGCCACAGCATCCACTTAATATAAGGTGGAGTATGTGTTCGTTTGTCACCCTATTCTATAAAAATCATTATCCTGGTAACAACTTAAAAGTAAAATAATAAAAAACTGCGTTTGTCAAAAAGTTGCAAAGCATTGCAGCTACGACAAGTATAAGGCAATTTATGGTGGAGGATTATGTTCAGCTGTAAACTTTTAATAGGTTGTAATTAATAAATCAGTTCGAAAACAATATCTTTCCAAGAGTTCATGCTTCTCGATCGAAACAGATAACAGGTTTACACACGTAAAATAGAACCTATGTGGCCTTTAATTTATAACAAAGCTTACGGATTTTCTTAATATGACTTATCACTAAACGTAAACATGTGACAGAAATTGCATATTAAATACATTAAAGAAAAGAAAATGAAGAAAAAAGGGAACGAAAGACGATATCGGTTGTTTGAATACTTTTATTAACTACTAGCTTTTTACCCCCGGCTTAATTTAGTAACGGTTTAATTTAGCAACATTAATAAATTTTGTTCCTTTCTAAAGGCAAAATTCGATCACTATTGGAGTCACCTCGGTGTCTGTATCTTTCTTTATGTCTGTTGTCAAAGATTTTATCTGAATTGTCATAGACTACGAGTATTGAACGAAGATGATTGATATTTGGCATAGATATAATATGTTATAGGAACACGTGAATAAATAAGTTTTCCATAATTGTACTTATGTCTATAATTACAGTCAGTTGTGTCTTCCGATGTCTTCTGTATCTATAAGAAATGTAATTATCAAATTGTCTTAGAATCAATTTTTTATATAGATTTTTACATTGGAAAAAATTGCGTTACATTCTTTCATCATTAAAGTAAGTTTAGTTTTAACAAAACAATGATGAATTTCACTGTCGTCTATTATTCTAAGATATGCCTTTTATTTGCGATGTTTGGTTCATATTATTGGTACCATTTAATATTGATTGGCACGATAAAAAATGATGATTTTATTTTAACATTCAAGTTGAAAAACTTCATAAAGTAAGTTTTATAATGGTTACTTATATTTACGCGAATACTGCAGATGAATTAAAAATAAATTAACGAATTTAATCAAATTAAATTTTAATTTTTTTACGTAGGTTTTTATACGTGTCCTTGGATGAAGAATCCCTAAAAACCCGCATAAAAAACATATCGCTGATGTGAAGCACCGATGCTCCAGAAAGTCTGAAGTATGTCAACATGTTTCGTATCGTACCATTATATCAAATCTGATAGACCATTAATCCTCGCAAAAGGATCGCGATTCCTACCAAGCATGATTATCGAGGCTATTGCAATTAAAAAAACATCCTAATTTCAATAAAGAATATGTCTGGGTGCTACCATCTGCTTGGGATCCTCTAATTATTAAAACCAAATTTCATCCCAGGCATACTATAATATCAGGACGTCAAACACCCCAGTCGCCCCCGTGACTATGGGCACTGTAAAGTATTAAAAAAGTTAAAATTCTTAAAACTATTCTCATTTCAAATGAAGTTCCATTCATAGTGGAACAGTGGGAAGAACCACACTCATGAACAGAAGGAGAAAAATTTTCGCCTTGTGGCGGCGAAAGAGAATCCACCACCTCATATCGTCCTAGAAAATTTCCAGCCTATTCGACAATTTATGAGGAAGGCCTTTGTGGACTTTTGATAGGCTGTAATGATGACGATGACGAGTTCCGCGCATTATTTACCCATTAAAAGTTAAATAGTAGCAGCCATCATTATCGTCATTACTGGGCACAGGCCACAGACAATTTTTGGTCACAAAATTTTACGCTGCGCACGGAATATTGAGGCTTCTTCGCGATGTTTTCACATCGAGAACGTAATAAACCGACATTTAAAATTGCAATTAAAATACCTTTTAACTACTCGAAAATCTGGGTTTTCCCGAGGACGTTATTGTCGACCACCTCACCGGACACGTAATAAGTAAGCACAGCAGTAACATTTCCTGTAAAAGATTCATTTGTCCTCGCGGGAATCGTACACGTTTTGCTCCCGTGCCATGATGAAATCTCACGGTCTGCTACATGGCTCTCGTATATGTTTAAATAAAATTCATGAAAACTGACACAAAGCTTTTGCGTGATTAGCCAACGGTGCCACGAACTATTTCGTCAAATATAGTTAAAAATCTCACAGTTCACTTAATTTTTAATTATTTACGTCAGACAACTTGATAACAAATGATATGAAATTAAATGTATGATATTTATTCAATATAGATTATTGTATAATACTTATTGAAAGTAATTTTTTTTGTTTACCACTGGTTCGCAGAAAACCTTTATTCTGGATGGAACCAGCAAGAAACCCAGTGGGACTTTTTTTAAACATATTTCAATTTACAATAAATTTATTTTGTACAATTTTTGTATCAATTTATAAAGAACCAGCATGCACCTCAATTCATTCATTCCCAGGGGTTATTTTCATTTAGGTATTTATTTGTATTGTAATAACACTTTTTGTACAATTTTATTTAATAAAACATTCAAATTTGTTTAATAACAAGCTTTGTACAATTTCTGGGATTTTGTTTTAAAAGCGTAGACACCCTATATATTCAGCTAAAGAGCTTCTGTCACAGTTTTTCAGTCAGTAATTTTACCGAAAGTAGCAATTGCGATTAATTATTCCGATAATGGCCACTGGTCTGGGTTCCTATTTAAAGTTTTGATTCTAAACGAATAAGTATAAAGTAGCATTAGTTTTATCAGTGACTTATCATTAGTTTAAGCATTAAGTAAATGGCGCTATTATGAGATGAAATAACGAAAGCTAAAACTATGCTGTCTAGTTATATCAGCGATAGAAGGTTGGAGTGCAGCTACAAAGCCATGAACATTTATTCATCATATAAATAAGGCATAAAGTTTCGTTTATTTTGCCAAAAACTGTGTTTATGTTAAAAAATGCTATCAGCGCTACTAACGGTGAAAACCTATTTGACAAAATGGCCAAAATATCATGAAATAGCAATGTTTTTTAGTTATTTGAGTTTAATATAGTCAAACGATCTCTATTCATTGTGTTAAATTACTCCTACTATTTCACGAAATGACAGACTACTGTAAGATGTGATAAGTCTTTGACGTGACCACGACATATATATATATATATATATGTATATATATATATATATATATATATATATACTGCTGAACGTAGGCCTCCCCGAAGCAATGCCACAAAGCACGGTCCTGAGCCACCTGCATCCATCGACTTCCTGCATGTCTTACCAGGTCGTCACTCCATCTAGTGGGGACATTTAATATATTCAAATTCAAATTTCTTTATTTTCTATTAGTAAGTGATGGCAAAATGTACTTTTTCTATTTGATAATATATAGCTTTGTAACTAACAAAATCATACATAATAGAAAATTAAAGTCTAAAGGAAGGGAAATACTTAACCTCCTTTTGTGAAGTTCCATAATCGGATAAAATTAGCCTATAAATTGCCCCTGGCTACCAACTACCTAGATAGAAAATTTTATGGATATCAGTTCAGTAATTTTTGTGTGAATCTTTAATAAACACACAGAAAGACAGAAAAATAGACAGACAAACATTCTAAAAACCACTAATAGGTAGGCTTCAGTACGTTTTACTTAGTCCCCTGGTCTTTTTTTTAAATATATTAGAATTACAGACCCGACTTTTCTAGAGATTTATTTTATGTATAGATACTAACAATTAATTATATGCTAACTAATATTTAACAATTTGATATAGATTTCTCAATAACACAACCCAACACTTAATATATTTTTTACATGCTATTTTTATTCCCTACTATGTAATGTAAGATATTAATATATACAAGAAACAGAAAAGGACCAAAATTGAGTTTTAGACACGTGCTTTTGTACTATCTACCCGAAAGATCTCACATTATATTAATGACACATTTTGAGCTCTACTACTATCATTGACTAGTATTTTATTCTTCATTCACAATCAAGAAGAATCTAATCAAATCAGAAAACTAAATTAGAATTTTAATAATTTCCCAACTTTGGAGTAGGGACAGCCAGAAATGCAAAACAATTCTGAGATTTCAGTTCATTCGATATCACTGAGAGCTGTAAAATTTGCACGGAACGGGGTCATTTAGCTGCGTTTCTTTTATTTTTCGGAATTTTAATATCACTTTAATGAATGAGTTGAATGAGAGCTTTCTATTAGAAGTTTGTATGGTATAATGTCCAAGCGTGAATTCAAAAATAAACATAAGTATCATTATTTCTTTTATCCAATTGAATTCTCCAACTAAAATGCATAATTAAAAATAATTAAATCGTGTAATTCTAGGTGGTTCTATCATTGTCCTGGATTGAGATCTAATCGCAACTACATTTGTGAAGGACATAATCATAATAATTTATAGGGGATATAAATATTTTTCTCTTATTAGAATAAAAATGAATTAATTCGTGTATAGTTAATGTTTTAATAGCCTCTACAATCCTAGAGAAAATCTAACTATAAAAAACTAAAACGTTTGAAAAAACTAACAAAATTAAATACACATACCACGTCCAAAATTTTTGAAAGTAACAGTGTGGTGGCATTGTAATAAAATACACCACCCCACGGGTGTCGTAAGAGGCAATAGAGAAAAAATGAAATAGGGATGGACAGCTGCGGCATCTTTTGATCACAGCTCAACTGACTTATTGGCTTTTGAATTAATGAACCCATAGTTATTATACGGTTAAATAGGTAGTAAATAAAGTAGGAATAAAACTGTTTTTTTAAATAGAATAATGGTAGCAAGCTACGTCATAAATGTTCTTTATTTCTATACATTAACAAGAAGTACAACGCACGCGGCCTAAGTATGACGTTGGTAAGCAAAATTGTACATTCGTTAGACCGTAGATCTTTTTTATAGAATAAGGTTACAAACGACTACACAGTGCACCTGATGGTAAGTGGATGCTGTGGCCCATAGATATCTACGTTGACCCTCGATTAAGAGTCAAAATGCAGACATATTGTGAACCTCGGTGAGTAATAAGACGGAATGCCTCGTTTCCAGTAAAAGGAAAGTGGTAGTATTTTACGTTGTAGAGCCATGTTGCAGTTATAGTAGAAGTATAGTTGTAGCACAAATGGGTCGGCTCGACCGGGGAAGGACCACGCTCTCACAGAATACCAGCGTGAAATAGTAGCTACATGCTGCTGTGTTTCGTATGGTGAGTGTAGAGAACCGGAGACCCTTTTTGCTGGAAACGAGGCATTCCATCTTAGACCTCACGGGTGACAATGCATCTGCTTTTAGATTCGTAATCGAGGATAGATTTTGATGTCTATGGGCCATAGCAACCACTTACCAACAGGTGGACTGTGTACTCGTTTGTCACCCTATCCTATAAAAAAAGGAATTCCGGCTCTCTACTCACACCAAATGAAACACAGAAGCACCAAGCTGCTATTTTACGCCGGTATCCTATGAGAGCGTGGTCCTACCCGTGTAGACCCGAACTATTTCTGCTACTACCGTAGTATAGCTGCAACGTGACTCTACTACGTATAGATCTTACATTATCAACATTAAATATTCTCTGTTACTCCGTGAATATATTGCTGCAGTAACTGTCTACAATCTCGACTATAACATTATGAATTTAAATTACTTAACTGTTTAAACTCTGAACTAAGCGAAAGTTCCGACCTTAATCTGGAAGCCTTTATCTTACTTCTACCTTGCGCTTTGTTTGGTAACTTGGATTTTCATTTGTGGCACTGGTCCGCATAGTATTTTATAACGTCCCATTGATGTTCATATTATGCCATAGTTTTGAGAAATCATATTTTCTACTCTTATATTTACCTGCGTTATAAAACTCAGATTTTTAGAGATACACATAATTTATCATCACAGCTACTTTATATATTTTATTAAAGTAAGCTTTATAGATTCTGCTACTTACAATAACGTATTTTAAATTTCTTACCTTTCGAGTATTTTATAGTACCTATGGTCACGGAAGGTAGACTGAGGTGTATGATGTCCTAGCGTATAGTACCATACCATAGTTTACTACGACGACCTTCAGTTTAAAACTATTAATTTATGGTATCTTCTACGGAAAATTAGTTAGGGTTGAGACTTAATTTTATTAGTTATAGGATCCCAAGCATAGGATGTTTGTTGATTTCAATAGCCTCGCAAATAATACTTGGAAAGAATCGGTGTTCTTTTGCGAGTATTTGTGGTCTATCAAATCTGATGTAGTGACCGTGTCGATCTTGTACGTGTTCACAGGCTGCAGACTTCCCGGAGCATTGAGTCTTTAAATCAGCTGTGTGTACTTTTATGCAGTTGTTAATTGATCTTTTGGTTTGTCCTATGTAAGAGACACTAACAAAGTACAATAAAGCTTGTACATTCCTGCCTTTTGCTCAGGCGTATTACACTTGACTGATGGTAAAATCTAAGTTATCTTATTCGGCGGCTTGAATTATCTTTTAATAGAAGCTTGCTTCAATATGTAGCCAATTGTCAGTGATAATTTGACACGTAGTAGTACAGTAAGCACACGCTCGACTGTGTCCGGTTTCACTCGTTCATTGTGACGTAGGTGCGGTACCTGAAGCTTGTTATCGTGCAAAACTTGCTTGTCGTGATCGTAATGGGCGGCCAGTGTTTATTTCTGAGATAGTCAATTAGTAAATATTTTACCTGCTTCAGTGCCAGGTAGACTTAAATATCGCCAAATATCATCACCGCCGAGCAATCACGGATTTCCCGTCCTCTTTGAAATAAAATTTTCCCATGGTAGCTAACTGTAAAGGATTGTGGTAAAAATCACTGTCTAATTTACTGTAGATATGGGTTTTTTATTTCCTGATAACACCTTGAGCTACACTGTTTCCCAATTACTAATGCATATAGAAAGGCTAAAGAATTATTTGCCTGTAACTACATAGTGAACTGAATTTTAGAAATTTTAGAATTAAGTTGATTTAAAAATGCAATAAAACGTGATCTAAACGTAGAATTTTTAAAGTAGCGTCTACGTACATATCGTATAATCTTTAATTTTTGGGAGAGTTAAGAAGGGCTTTCTCCTTAAAGTCCTACTTGATATATCGGTGAAAATAGGAGATTCAGGTGAGCCCATTACCACACAATCTCCTTGCTTATAGTACCCCTCCTTCCACAATAGGTTACTAGAAGTTGGGCAGTGTCTAGGTAATACTGCATATTTTACGGGCATGTTGTTTTCTTCAAGCTTTCTAGCTACAATTAAGATGCAGCCTTCCGCGGGTAAGCATGTGAACAGTGACTTCACAACATAACTGGCCATAGTTTCATTTTCTGCCAGATGTAGGTCTTTAATCTCGCTAAAAAATAGTATGAATCTTTTGTGTGTACTCTGATGTGTCAAACATTAGCAAAAACCCAAAAAAAATGGTGCACAAAAATACTTTGTAAATGTTATTTACTTAACATAAGAAAAAATAAGGTAACTAACTGTGAAATTATGAGAAGTTGAAAGAAAAAATAAATACAAACGCCTCTTCGACTACGAAATCATATAAAATTTAATGTTAGCGGGATATTTTTTTTGTAATACTAGCGATTTGCCCCGGCTTAGCACGGGTGATTTCTGGATTCTACAACAGCGCCAACTACCAAGTCCAACTATGCCTATGACCTTTACAGAAATGACAGCAATATCTTGACAAAGTTTTAGCGCAATCTCATGAACGGTATGGCAGCCCACAAATTACGAACAAATAATGTTATTTTTCATATAATTTTACCGAAAGTAGCAATTGCGATTAATTATTCCGATAATGGCCACTGGTCTGGGTTCCTATTTAAAGTTTTGATTCTAAACGAATAAGTATAAAGTAGCATTAGTTTTATCAGTGACTTATCATTAGTTTAAGCATTAAGTAAATGGCGCTATTATGAGATGAAATAACGAAAGCTAAAACTATGCTGTCTAGTTATATCAGCGATAGAAGGTTGGAGTGCAGCTACAAAGCCATGAACATTTATTCATCATATAAATAAGGCATAAAGTTTCGTTTATTTTGCCAAAAACTGTGTTTATGTTAAAAAATGCTATCAGCGCTACTAACGGTGAAAACCTATTTGACAAAATGGCCAAAATATCATGAAATAGCAATGTTTTTTAGTTATTTGAGTTTAATATAGTCAAACGATCTCTATTCATTGTGTTAAATTACTCCTACTATTTCACGAAATGACAGACTACTGTAAGATGTGATAAGTCTTTGACGTGACCACGACATATATATATATATATATATATATATATATATATATATATATACATATATATACATATATATATACATATATATATATATATATATATATATATACATATATATACATATATACATATATATATATATATATATATATATATATATATATATATATATATATCACTTTCATCAAACTATAAGGATAATTACAGGCAGACCAGTTAAAATCAATTTTCTTATTTATCATAAACTGTACAATATTATATAATTAATTATTACACTTTCAAAATGAAATAACGAGAAAGATAAAAAATAAACGTTCATTTTTTTAATAACTTTATAAATCTCATTATTTTAACATATAAATAACTGCAAGTTATTTTATTTTATTATTTAAAATAATCATCATCATCATCATTACAGCCCTTCACAAGTCCACTGCTGAACGTAGGCCTCCCCGAAGCAATGCCACAAAGCACGGTCCTGAGCCACCTGCATCCATCGACTTCCTGCATGTCTTACCAGGTCGTCACTCCATCTAGTGGGGACATTTAATATATTCAAATTCAAATTTCTTTATTTTCTATTAGTAAGTGATGGCAAAATGTACTTTTTCTATTTGATAATATATAGCTTTGTAACTAACAAAATCATACATAATAGAAAATTAAAGTCTAAAGGAAGGGAAATACTTAACCTCCTTTTGTGAAGTTCCATAATCGGATAAAATTAGCCTATAAATTGCCCCTGGCTACCAACTACCTAGATAGAAAATTTTATGGATATCAGTTCAGTAATTTTTGTGTGAATCTTTAATAAACACACAGAAAGACAGAAAAATAGACAGACAAACATTCTAAAAACCACTAATAGGTAGGCTTCAGTACGTTTTACTTAGTCCCCTGGTCTTTTTTTTAAATATATTAGAATTACAGACCCGACTTTTCTAGAGATTTATTTTATGTATAGATACTAACAATTAATTATATGCTAACTAATATTTAACAATTTGATATAGATTTCTCAATAACACAACCCAACACTTAATATATTTTTTACATGCTATTTTTATTCCCTACTATGTAATGTAAGATATTAATATATACAAGAAACAGAAAAGGACCAAAATTGAGCTTTAGACACGTGCTTTTGTACTATCTACCCGAAAGATCTCACATTATATTAATGACACATTTTGAGCTCTACTACTATCATTGACTAGTATTTTATTCTTCATTCACAATCAAGAAGAATCTAATCAAATCAGAAAACTAAATTAGAATTTTAATAATTTCCCAACTTTGGAGTAGGGACAGCCAGAAATGCAAAACAATTCTGAGATTTCAGTTCATTCAATATCACTGAGAGCTGTAAAATTTGCACGGAACGGGGTCATTTAGCTGCGTTTCTTTTATTTTTCGGAATTTTAATATCACTTTAATGAATGAGTTGAATGAGAGCTTTCTATTAGAAGTTTGTATGGTATAATGTCCAAGCGTGAATTCAAAAATAAACATAAGTATCATTATTTCTTTTATCCAATTGAATTCTCCAACTAAAATGCATAATTAAAAATAATTAAATCGTGTAATTCTAGGTGGTTCTATCATTGTCCTGGATTGAGATCTAATCGCAACTACATTTGTGAAGGACATAATCATAATAATTTATAGGGGATATAAATATTTTTCTCTTATTAGAATAAAAATGAATTAATTCGTGTATAGTTAATGTTTTAATAGCCTCTACAATCCTAGAGAAAATCTAACTATAAAAAACTAAAACGTTTGAAAAAACTAACAAAATTAAATACACATAACACGTCCAAAATTTTTGAAAGTAACAGCGTGGTGGCATTGTAATAAAATACACCACCCCACGGGTGTCGTAAGAGGCAATAGAGAAAAAATGAAATAGGGATGGACAGCTGCGGCATCTTTTGATCACAGCTCAACTGACTTATTGGCTTTTGAATTAATGAACCCATAGTTATTATACGGTTAAATAGGTAGTAAATAAAGTAGGAATAAAACTGTTTTTTTAAATAGAATAATGGTAGCAAGCTACGTCATAAATGTTCTTTATTTCTATACATTAACAAGAAGTACAACGCACGCGGCCTAAGTATGACGTTGGTAAGCAAAATTGTACATTCGTTAGACCGTAGATCTTTTTTATAGAATAAGGTTACAAACGACTACACAGTGCACCTGATGGTAAGTGGATGCTGTGGCCCATAGATATCTACGTTGACCCTCGATTAAGAGTCAAAATGCAGACATATTGTGAACCTCGGTGAGTAATAAGACGGAATGCCTCGTTTCCAGTAAAAGGAAAGTGGTAGTATTTTACGTTGTAGAGCCATGTTGCAGTTATAGTAGAAGTATAGTTATAGCACGAATGGGTCGGCTCGACCGGGGAAGGACCACGCTCTCACAGAATACCAGCGTGAAATAGTAGCTACATGCTGCTGTGTTTCGTATGGTGAGTGTAGAGAACCGGAGACCCTTTTTGCTGGAAACGAGGCATTCCATCTTAGACCTCACGGGTGAAAATGCATCTGCTTTTAGATTCGTAATCGAGGATAGATTTTGATGTCTATGGGCCATAGCAACCACTTACCAACAGGTGGACTGTGTACTCGTTTGTCACCCTATCCTATAAAAAAAGGAATTCCGGCTCTCTACTCACACCAAATGAAACACAGAAGCACCAAGCTGCTATTTTACGCCGGTATCCTATGAGAGCGTGGTCCTACCCGTGTAGACCCGAACTATTTCTGCTACTACCGTAGTATAGCTGCAACGTGACTCTACTACGTATAGATCTTACATTATCAACATTAAATATTCTCTGTTACTCCGTGAATATATTGCTGCAGTAACTGTCTACAATCTCGACTATAACATTATGAATTTAAATTACTTAACTGTTTAAACTCTGAACTAAGCGAAAGTTCCGACCTTAATCTGGAAGCCTTTATCTTACTTCTACCTTGCGCTTTGTTTGGTAACTTGGATTTTCATTTGTGGCACTGGTCCGCATAGTATTTTATAACGTCCCATTGATGTTCATATTATGCCATAGTTTTGAGAAATCATATTTTTTACTCTTATATTTACCTGCGTTATAAAACTCAGATTTTTAGAGATACACATAATTTATCATCACAGCTACTTTATATATTTTATTAAAGTAAGCTTTATAGATTCTGCTACTTACAATAACGTATTTTAAATTTCTTACCTTTCGAGTATTTTATAGTACCTATGGTCACGGAAGGTAGACTGAGGTGTATGATGTCCTAGCGTATAGTACCATACCGTAGTTTACTACGACGACCTTCAGTTTAAAACTATTAATTTATGGTATCTTCTACGGAAAATTAGTTAGGGTTGAGACTTAATTTTATTAGTTATAGGATCCCAAGCATAGGATGTTTGTTGATTTCAATAGCCTCGCAAATAATACTTGGAAAGAATCGGTGTTCTTTTGCGAGTATTTGTGGTCTATCAAATCTGATGTAGTGACCGTGTCGATCTTGTACGTGTTCACAGGCTGCAGACTTCCCGGAGCATTGAGTCTTTAAATCAGCTGTGTGTACTTTTATGCAGTTGTTAATTGATCTTTTGGTTTGTCCTATGTAAGAGACACTAACAAAGTACAATAAAGCTTGTACATTCCTGCCTTTTGCTCAGGCATATTACACTTGACTGATGGTAAAATCTAAGTTATCTTATTCGGCGGCTTGAATTATCTTTTAATAGAAGCTTGCTTCAATATGTAGCCAATTGTCAGTGATAATTTGACACGTAGTAGTACAGTAAGCACACGCTCGACTGTGTCCGGCTTCACTCGTTCATTGTGACGTAGGTGCGGTACCTGAAGCTTGTTATCGTGCAAAACTTGCTTGTCGTGATCGTAATGGGCGGCCAGTGTTTATTTCTGAGATAGTCAATTAGTAAATATTTTACCTGCTTCAGTGCCAGGTAGACTTAAATATCGCCAAATATCATCACCGCCGAGCAATCACGGATTTCCCGTCCTCTTTGAAATAAAATTTTCCCATGGTAGCTAACTGTAAAGGATTGTGGTAAAAATCACTGTCTAATTTACTGTAGATATGGGTTTTTTATTTCCTGATAACACCTTGAGCTACAATGTTTCCCAATTACTAATACATATAGAAAGGCTAAAGAATTATTTGCCTGTAACTACATAGTGAACTGAATTTTAGAAATTTTAGAATTAAGTTGATTTAAAAATGCAATATAACGTGATCTAAACGTAGAATTTTTAAAGTAGCGTCTACGTACATATCGTATAATCTTTAATTTTTGGGAGAGTTAAGAAGGGCTTTCTCCTTAAAGTCCTACTTGATATATCGGTGAAAATAGGGGATTCAGGTGAGCCCATTACCACACAATCTCCTTGCTTATAGTACCCCTCCTTCCACAATAGGTTACTAGAAGTTGGGCAGTGTCTAGGTAATACTGCATATTTTACGGGCATGTTGTTTTCTTCAAGCTTTCTAGCTACAATTAAGATGCAGCCTTCCGCAGGTAAGCATGTGAACAGTGACTTCACAACATAACTGGCCATAGTTTCATTTTCTGCCAGATGTAGGTCTTTAATCTCGCTAAAAAATAGTATAAATCTTTTGTGTGTACTGTGATGTGTCAAACATTAGCAAAAACCCAAAAAAAATGGTGCACAAAAATACTTTGTAAATGTTATTTACTTTAACATAAGAAAAAATAAGGTAACTAACTGTGAAATTATGAGAAGTTGAAAGAAAAAATAAATACAAACGCCTCTTCGACTACGAAATCATATAAAATTTAATGTTAGCGGGATATTTTTTTTGTAATACTAGCGATTTGCCCCGGCTTAGCACGGGTGATTTCTGGATTCTACAACAGCGCCAACTACCAAGTCCAACTATGCCTATGACCTTTACAGAAATGACAGCAATATCTTGACAAAGTTTTAGCGCAATCTCATGAACGGTATGGCAGCCCACAAATTACGAACAATTAATGTTATTTTTCATATATTTGATTTTGTTATTATTTTGTGTATCTTGTATGTAGGTTAAGTAGTTTAGTAGGTTAAGGTTTTTATTTTTATAGTTAATAGTATAATATTGTTGCGCGCCGTAATTATTGCCACTCGAGCCATGGAGTAGTGAAGCCATGAAGTATGGAGTTGGTGTCAGAAGTGGGATACAATATGCCAATTTTACCTAAAGACGACACGGAGGGTATCTATACCCGAAGTCAACGCCAGCAGGAGATGGACCAGACACGATTTGGTGGTGAAACGCTGGAGCGGTCGGAGGCCCAGCTCAGCCTATCAGGAGCTCCTACACGTGGAGCACCTAACTTAGGTGCTCTTATGATGATGCTGCAGGAGCCGTTTCGCCAACATGAGGAACAGGTTCCTTGGTTGAAAAAGCAGTGGGGGAAACAGGCCAACCAACAGGAAGAACAGGCTCTCCGACCGGATAAACAGACCCGTCGACAGGAAGAATAGGCCCGTCGGTAGGAAGAGCAGCTGCAGTATGGACAGGAGAATCAGGCACGTAGTTTGGAAGAGCAGCTCAAACATGATAAGGAAAAGTAGATGCTCTTTATGAAGGACCTTCACGCTACCTTCGGGAAAACGATAAGGAAGGCGAAGGATAGGCTTGATCAACATGACAACCGCCTGTCCGAAGCTGAAACCTGAATCGATCAAGTGAACAATCGGGTTGACAACTTACAGCTCCCATGGTAGCTACAACACCTTCGCTACGTAGATTCAAAGTGTTGCCCTTCGACGGGACTTTTTACTGGACGGCGTACAAAAACCAGTTTAAGGCGGCCATGAAGGCAATTGGCTGGAATAAAAGCCAGGCCATGACTGCTCTCACCCTAGGCCTGCGAGACCAGGACTTAACTATTTTGGAAGCTCTCGGTAAGTATGTGACTTACGAGCAGCTCCTTGAGGCTTTGGCGGTGAAATGTGACAACGCTCATCTGAAACACGTTTTTCGCGCGCAGCTCAAATATCGCGTACAACGCATCAAAGCAAACCCGCAGCAGTGGGCCCTTGAGGTGGAGAAGCTGGTTCGAAAAGCATACCATTCCGTACCTGCACTTATTGAAGGGAATTTGGTGCAGACTTTAGAAGTAGAGGTTTTTACGTGGTAGAACCATGCTGCAGCTATATCATGTTTGTAGCATGAATGGGTCGGCTCGACTGGGGAAGGACCACAAAATACCAGCGTAAAATAGTAACGTAATGTTGCTGTGTTTCGTATTGTGAGTGTAGAGATCCGGAAACCTTTTTTTACTGGAAACGTGGCATTCCATCTTAATCCTCATGGGTGACAACGCATCTGCGTTTTGATTTTTAAATCGAGGATTAATATAGATTTCTATGGGCCACAGCACCCACTTGCGATCTGGTAGACTGTGTGCTCGTTTGTCACGATTATTCTATAAAAAGAGGCATTGAAATTGTACAATGTTGGTGCACCATGGGAGAGGATAGCCCTTGAAGTTGCGGGTCCGTTTGCGGAAATTGAAAGTGTTAAATTGTATTTCATGGTTGTGAAGATTTACTTTACTAAGTTGGAAGGAGTATCCACCATTCCAAATCAAAAACTTTTAACAGTTGCAGATAAACTAGCTCATGAATTCTGCTGTCGTTTTGGAGTACCTATAGAGATTCACAGCGTTCAAGGAAATAACGTTAGGTCTCAAATGTTCCAGGACACTTGCAGAGTTACGGGTACTCATAAAACAAGAACAACTTCTTACATCTCGCAATCTGATGGAATAGTAGAACGATTTAATAAGACATTGTAGGGGTACCTAGCTAGTTGTGAAAAATTGGCAACGAGACTAAGTACATACAACAGTTTTTGTTGTCATATCGTAGCTCTGTTCACGAAAGTGTGTATATACATTAGTGACACCAGATTACGCAAACTTTGGAAGAGAATTACGGCTGCCTTCAGACCTGATCACAGGAATATCACCTGATGCTCCAAGTAGTATAACTTATTACGCAAATGACTTGCGGAAAAAAATAAATGACATTAATGAGCACGTCAGACAATCGGGTCAGAAAACGTCTGAAAAGATGAAAACCCGCTACAACCGCAAAATTAACAACATTGGATTCGAAGAAGGTCCACTAGTGTGATTGCACAATCCAGTTTGCAGCAAAGGGAAATTTCCTAAGCTTACCTACATGGCGTGGACCGTACTGGATTGTGACAAGGATATTTGACGTAACCTACCGGATACAGAAAGGTGCAAGAGGTTCTCGTAAGATCGTCCATGTGGATTGACTGGCGCTGGAGAATAATGTTTGGGATGAGCATGTTTTAGGAGGGGGCAGTATTGCGCGCCACAATTAATGCCCGGTACATAGTGACACTAGTTACTACTAGTGCTTTCTAGTGTCGAGTAGCAGAACTAGGAGAGTCAGGGACCTTCTCGAAATTTTCATGGATGAGCTTATTAGAACTATCGACACCTAGTTAGTCGGGACCGGTATATACTCGAACCTTTTAGATGTTTCTACAGTAGAAGATTCTGAAACTATCTAAGGCCATATATAAGATGGTATAAACCGCGACCTGGGTTAATATTGAAATGGCGATTCACGCGAATACGTCGAAGCGATAGAACTGCGAACTAAAGTGAACAGTAAAACAATTGTTTTGTTACTGGTGTGGTTTAAAGTTGTAATTAGTGTTCTGTTATTAAAGTGTCAATTTTGGTAATTCGCTCGGCAGTTTTTAATTTTCTGGAACCCCAAACTCGTAACACTATTTTATTTTGGTTATAAAGTCATTCGTAGAGAAACAGTCGTGATGATTAGACGGGTTGCGCTGAATCTATATCGGTGCTGGTACTAAAATAGTAAATATGTTTACTACTATTGTGATAAAGTGTCTCGGTGTGGGATAACTGATAGTATGTCGTAAAGACTATCGTGAAAAATATATATAGTTGTATTAGGATAAGTGTTTAGTTTTATGTACATTTATTTCACTCGTGACTGATAGTTGGTCAAATTTTTACACAATACTCCATACAAAGTATCTGACACGGTAGCCAAAGAGTTAAAAAATAATTTTGTAATGTTTTTTCCGCGCCTAAATTATTGATAGGCCAGGATAATCGAATTTTATTACTACCCTTAAATGTAATTGTATGTAAGGCTAACGAAACATAAGCGATCTTCACTTCGATCTGTTAGTGCGTGCACGGACGACCACCTGTCCATTTGGCTTCGGAGGTGACCGGTTATATAAATTAACATCTTGGCAAATATTTCGAATCAACTCAGTAGGAACGGCGCAAGTTGGCTGAACTCCATGATGAGGTACATCGATCCTTAAACTGATGAATCTATCATTAAAGGTGTCACTACGGCCACGGCAAAATAAAGAGCGACTCTGTTTGACGGCAGGTGGAAAGTCGGTTTACTCTGGATCAATGAAAACAGTAAAATGCCTGAATTCTTTTCCAAGGCCATGGTGGGGTAACATGGTATCGAAAGAAAAATTGCTCAAAATACACGGTTACACGTCTGGTGATGAAAAGACCCATCATATTAGATGAACGGCATTCCATATCGCAACTGATGGTTAAGCATTACCATAATAAGGCAGCGCACGATTTAATGAGATGGTGGTGAACGAAATAAAACAAAAATATTATGAGGTACCAACCTAAGGGGTGCGAAAACGGAGCTCTTAAAATTTATTCAAGAAACGGATGAGGTTACCCTGAAGGATTAAGCGATAATATTTAACACAGAATGCCTTTGGGCGCCCTATTCGGACTGTAAAAAATGTTCTATAGATTTTAAGAAAGGCATGTTTACCTCAGGAAAATTTCCCTATGAATTTGTTGGCTGAAGTCGAAAACATAGTGAACAGTCAACTGCTCACTCATGTCTCCTTGGAGTGAGGAATTAACGAGAGCTTAACTTTCAGCCTTTTCTCTTGGGAATGTTCTTAAATTTGCCTACTATTGAGGTTTATGTTTATTCAGAAAACGGGGGCTTATTGCAACACGCCTGGCAGATGGGTTTTTAAAACGATGAGTTAAGGAGTTTTTGACCGAGCTGTTGCCTAGATGTAAATGGAATCGCGAGCAAAGGCCTTTATGAATTGGATATCTTGTCACACAGTAGTTAGACCAAATGAGCTGCGTGGCATATGGCAGCGCGGAGTGGTCCATAGGTCATTCCTGGCAAAGACGGTGAACTAGGGTGATCCAAATGAAGACACCGTCTGGGACGCTTGTTCATCCATCAACACGCGTCGCCAGACGGTGTCGACGAATTGCTTGTAATATAATATTTTATTACTATTTTTTATTTTATGTTCATGGTTTTTATTTGTGTAGTAAGTGGTATAATACTCTCATTAATATATTTTTTATAAATTATGTGTGTAGGCAGGTTTGTAGATATTTTTAATAAAGTAAACCACATTTTATTACTTTCAAAAGTTAACAGAAATTTACCCTGTTCCGTTGCCGAAGTTTTGTGTATAGTGAAAACATCTTTTAAAAGGAACGGCTACAAACAGTAGTTCATTTTGTGATAAAATTTCCAGCAAAAAACGTAAGACATCTCTTTGCTGCTATTCTATTACTTGGTTGAACATCTTGAGGTATAATAGTTTTAGCTTGTAGAAAGCGGAGCTTTTTAAGTGTGAATGGAAAAAATACCATCGAGTACGAGTTTATTGACCAACTTACAATGACAACCCTTTTAGCCGACTTCAATAACGAAGTAAACTTACAATTCGACTGGATTTTCTTTTTAGTTATTATTTGTATATATGTTACGCTATATGTTCGCCAGTTGTGGAACAGTGTTGATGATTCCTTTTATTGAATATGTGTTATGTCAAAAATAAAATTTACATCGTTGGTCCCACATAAATTTATATATATTTCACGCATTGTGGTTATTATTTTTAGTATTATGGAATAAATCGATTCGAAACATATTTTAACTTGGTAGAGCCATACTGCAGCTATATTAATTAATTGTATGGTTATAGCGCGAACTAAGACATTTAAATAGGTAATAGTAATAGACCGGACATCAGTTACAAAACTGTCGTCTGTAACTTTGTCCTATAGGATACATCTTCGAATTTTTGTCATTTAGTCTAAGTGACATCGTCAAAAGGTCAAGACGCATTCAATGTATAGATTTAAAAATGTTTTTAATGAAAATATGCCTGGTTGTGCATTAAAATATTGTAAATCGCGATATGGAGCAAAAAATGAACTTGATTTCGGTTTAGTATCCTAAGAATAATGTGTATTTACCGAACAATCTTTAAATTTTACTATTTCTAGTAGATTGTACGAGAAGAAAGAAAAAATATTGTGATAAGTGCCCTCTCTTATCCAGTAACGTCACTATATTTACAAATATGTTAGTGATTAATGATGTGTACAACGGATTTTAACGTTATGTTTAGTAGTGTCACCTACTGGGAAATAGCTAAAATGTTTTCTAAATAAATATTCAGTGTAGTATTACTATATTTCGCTAGAGGGTGTAATACATGCGCGTGGTCACAGCTTTTGTATGAAAATGTTCTCAATGTCCGCTCTATAATGTATATATCTAATTAAACAAAATTTGGGTTTTGCTTCAGATTATGAACATTTGATTGCAGTCTGTTAAATATAATTCTTTAAACAAATAATTATATCCTTAAAAAAAGCTTTTACTTTTACGTAATATAGACATACTGCAGCTATATGGTTGTAGCACGAATGGGTCGGCTCAGTCAGGAAAGGACAACGATCTCACAGAATACCACCGTAAAATAGCAGCATGATGCCACTGTGTTACGAAATGTGAATGTATGGAACGAAGACGCTTTTTACTAGAAATTAGGTAATCTGTGTTATTCCTCAGGGACGACAACGCATCTGCATTTCAATTCATATAAATGTTAAGGGGCCTTACCATCCATTTCCAGTAAGGTGACTAAGTGCACGTTTGTTATCCTTATTCTATAAAAATGCTAGTTTTTATAATCGATTATTCTTTATAAGGGCAAAGACATAGATATATGGAAGAACTCTTTTATTACCTATGTTGTGAACCACTTGATAGGGTAACCGACAAATTTTGGTTTTCTTAATTCTTGAAAGTGTTTTTTAAATTTGTTACATGATTGTGATTGATATTTTATTACATTTTTAATTTTGCATGTATTTAAATACTGAAATTTGTTTAAACGTTTTAATTAAATAAATACCCATGTTCACAGAATTATTTTTAAATCTTGATATAACAGGCATTTTTTCTAATACCGGAAGTCTACCAGGGCTTATAATGTTTTTGGAATTATGCCTTTAGCTCGTTTGAAACGAAATCGCTGCTGCTGGATGAACTCAGTAATTTCGAAGATTCATAGATAAGGCAAGGTACAAGATACAACTGCTGCAGCATCACAGATAGCTCTTACACACTTTTTATTATAAATTAAAACTTTCTGTATATCAAAGCTTCTACTCCAAATTATGATACCGTATCCAAATATACATTGTATGTATTTATCGCCGTTTGTTTTGATGCTATTTTCGCAAGCTCATATAATGCATACGAAAAACGATAGACTTTTATTTGTTCCTTCCATTATAATTTTTGGCGAACTAATAAAACACGGAACTTAACAAATTATTTGAAAACTTCTGCTGCCATACGTGCACTGATGTGTTTCCGTTTCCACCTGAAGGGTATTGAGAACCAATATAATTACAGACTCTGAGACATTTCATCTTAGTCTTCAAAGTTGACCATAAATCTGTGCCAATTTTATTTAGGGTTTGTTGTAGGTGTATATGGACTGCAGTTTTTTTATAGGATAGAGTAACAAACGAGCCCACAGTCCACCTGATGGTAAGCGGTTGCTGTGGCCCATAGACATCTAAATATATCCTCGATTATGAATTAAAATGCAAATGCATTGTCACCCGTGAGGACTAAGATGAAATGTCTCGTTTCCAGTAAAAAAGGTCTCCAGTTCTCTACACTAACCATACGAAACACAACAGCATTAAAGTTGTTACCGGAGGACTTGAAAGTTCGTTTGTCATTTTAATTTTATGACAAAAATATGTGAAATTGCTTGACCGGTGACCGGTGACAGGGTTAAAGACATCAGATACTGCGATCGTCAAACACCTTTCAAGCTTTGCGATAATTTCCAGCAAATCATCCTTACAATGGATAGGGCGTAGATGAGAGAAGGAGACGAAGAAAGAAACAAAGTATCTTGTATACTACTCTAATTTATTAACTTCCCAGTAGTAAGTTATTGTAATGGGTCCGATTTAGCAAATTGGAAATCTTAACATATCTTTACGTTTCAAGGTTTTTAGAGTCGAATACTATGGTTTTTAAGAGGAAGTCCGTGTATGCATATGTACGTATGTATATAAATATGTTCAGATTCAATTTTCACCTCGTGTGTCTTAAAAACCAAGAGTGATATTGACATGTGGCCAGTTTAATTTAACGCATAATTATGTAACTTAAATCTCACTAAATTTTGAGCAAAATCAGTCAAGTCGTTTTTTGTTGCGAATGAAAAATTGTATCAAATATTAAAACACATGTAAATTGTTTGTTCTTTCCACTGGGAAGTTAGTCGTGTGGACCTTTCGCGTCGCACCCACATCTTTTTTTACTTTTTATTAAATATTCTTATAAAATATTAATTGCTTTTATATTTGGCAATCATGTAAAAGACATTGAATTAAAGCAATAGCGACATTAGTAAGATCAAACCTTGCTTCTCAGAATAGTTTTTAACTTAGCAATAATTTAATTTAATTGAAACAATTTTGTCACTGCTTTTGTAAAAATCACTTCTGTGATATTTTTCATTAGTTTCCTACTTACGATGAAAAGTCACTTTGAAAGTAAATGTTGTGTTTTTTTTGTTGTATATTAAATGGTAAAAGGTAAAAAAGCAAATATTCTATTCTATTTAATTCTATTCTATTCTTCTCAGACTATTTTATAAAAATGAAATAAAGGAAATGAGTGTCCACTCACTCACACACTCAATTAGTTTAGCGTGTTAGCAAATTTCATGTGGCAATAAATATTTTGAATATTTCTCAGACATTCAGGTTTCCTCATGATCACTTACGCAAAGCACGCGACAAATCAGTACTTAAAATTTCATTTACCAATTTCATTGGTTCCGACGGTTATTGAACCCAGGTTGCTTGCGTAGGTACTGTAAAATTAATGGAAAGTGCTTAGCCCCTGAGCTAATACCGTAAAAGTTTAGATCATTTTCAGACTCAATGACAGATTTATATAGGCAATAATAATATTGATCAGGGTATAAAACTCCTTCGCAAAAAAACCTCTGTTCGGGGAATAACCGGTAAGAAACCAAGCGAGACCTTTTCTTAAACATATTTTAATTTACATGAAACTTATTTTGTACAATTTTTGTAGCAGTTTTTATAGAACCAGCATGGTGGCGATCACCTTATTCCAAGGGGTTATCTTAATTTATATATTCATTTATATTATAATAACCTTTTGGTACAATTTTTCTATAATAAAACATTTAAACTTTTATAATGAAAAATTTTGTACATTTTCTGAAATTTTGTTGTAAAAGCATATACATTGCCCCATAAATGAATTACTAATTCTGCGGAGTTTGGTAACTGGTATTACAAGTTTATGTTTGTTCCTAGTGTTTAAAGAATGAACATCTTTATACTTATGAAAGCTATTTATGTTTTTATGTACAAATATTACATATTTATTATTAAATATATTGCGATACCAAAGTTAATATGTTTATTTCCTTAAATTTTTCTCTAAGGAACTCTTTACAATTTAAGTTATAAATCGCCCATACGGCTTTCTTTTGAAAAACAAATATGACTTCATTGTCAGTCGCATTATATCATAGTAAGATTCCATAAGATATTACCTACCCTATGAAAGTAATTTAAATAAACTAATCTAGCTGTCTCAACATTGGTTAGACTTCTTATCCTTTTTATAGCATATGCAGCAGAAATAAGTCTGCCTGTTAGTTTATATATATGTTCGACTTTTGATAGACTTTAATGAATGAATAAATAAAAATTACTTTGTAAACATGTGGATATCCTTTAAAGACATGTGATCAATGATATTCTGTAACATTATCTGTTTGTGTTAAATTCAAATTAAAATCACAAAGGACATAAAATGGGAACATTTCATGTTCTTTGTTTACTTATTTTAAGTAGCTTCAACAGTCCTTCATATTTACATCGCATGTCGCATTCAGCAACAGCGCTATTTTCAAGGAAATCCACTGCATATTGCGGCCTTGTGAGAATCTCACAAAATCCTGGCATAAGGGCTTTTTCCTTATTCTTTTCGCAAAACACTCTTTATTAGATTTTCACTGAGAAAAAAGCCATTTTCTTAAGTGATCGTTTAAGCCATAATTTTTAAATTTACCATTTCTTACATGTAAATAAACATTTTTCCATACTTACTTCCACAAACAACCTTTGTTTTTATTGAGTATGGGTGACAAACGAGCAGACAGTCACCCTGATGGCAAATAGATGCTCTGGCCCACAGATATCCACAACTATTCTCGATTAAGTATCAAAATGTAGATGCGATGTCACCCCTGAGTGACCTGAGACTAAAGTGAAACGGCTCTTTCCATTAAAAATAGTCTCGAGTCCTATATCACCATACGAGAAACAGTGGTGTAAATATTAAATGCATTAATAACTTGACCGCAGCTGGGTCAAGTCCACACTTGTTAATATTTCTTTTCGGCAAAAAACTAACATCATAACAACTGGCCTGCCCAGCGCAGCGTGTCGTCTACGGTAAATATTCCCCCCATTAGGCTATCTACGGAGGAGGCCTATGTTTAGCAGCGGACTTTTGGAAGGAATAATGAAAGAAAGAATGGACATTATACAAAAATTTATGTTCTTGTAAAATCAAAATATTTTTTTTTTAAATTAGCAAATCTATAAGAAGAAACCTAATTGCGTTTTTATGCTAAATAAAGAAAAACTACATTTATTTTTGTCATAAATGTGTCTCATTATTTTCCTTAGCAGCCTCAAGCAATCGCGGAAGTATTTTCTTAAGAATATTCTATGCAAAAAGTTCCCGTGATAAGAAAGCGCAACGGTACAGCGTTTGCTTGTATACTCCAGTGGTTACTATTTCCTGCATCTCAGAATATAAAGCTCTTATAAACGATACAGAAAAAGTGCCATTTTCTTTCCCATTCCATTATTCAATTTCATTAAATTTGACCTGATTTTTAAATTAAATTTATAAAAACGTAATATACGTACTTTTATTTATTTAATTAATTGTATTATATGTGACCATATCATTCACATTCGGTCGAATTTGTTGTTAAAATCGGGATGTCATTGAAAAATAACAAATAACCGTGACACTTCAACGTGTCACTTAAAAAAATCATAACATACTATACTAACTCGTGTCTGTGTTTAGAATCCAATGAAATCAATTACCAAAGCTTTCAATCATTGCTCTGTTCTATCGTGAAGACGGTCGCATTGAAATGTGACAAATTTTTAAATGGTAATTATGACAGACACACAGATATTTAAACACTGAATGATCGAAAATTATATGGAAAACATAAATGTTTATGTAACTTGTTATTTATTTTTTGTAAAGATTCACAAAAAATATTCAAAAAGAGTAGTAGTTTTTTTATTATGAAATTCTTTTGTACAGAGAAGAGATAGACGTAAGAATACTTATCAAATAACTTGGTTCCATAAAATCTTGTTACATACATATACATAAACACTCACGCCCGTTACCCAGAGGGGTAGGCAGAGACTACAGACTTCAATTTGGCACGATCCTGACACACCTCTCTCGCCTCCTTCACATCCATACACCTACGCATACATGCTCGTCGGTTAAGGGTACTCCTAATTTGGCCCGTTTGATAAATTTTCGCCCAGGATGTCCCCTTCCTACTCTGCCATTCACTTCTGCAACATAAATTTTCTATGTCACTCTTTCCTCATTCATTCTTTCCACATGACCAAACCACCGAAGCATTCCTTTCTTAATCCTGGTGACAACATCATCTTGCAAACCATACTCTTAATCTTGTCACAATTTACAAAAATTAATTATATTATATTCGGGGATGTGCTAACAGTTTGAGGGTCGAAAGATAAAGGTACGAATTATACGTCCGTTGGCTGTTATAATGACGTTATTTGAAAACGTAGTGATTTGCTATTTTTAGAAAAAAAATAATTATGTTCATGCAATCAATAATGATCTTTATGTAAGACTTATTTATATATGTAGAAAATAGCTTAAACGATAACGATAATACATTTAACTAACATATATTTGTACGTTTGTTTTGGATTTAAATTATCATATAAACCAAACTTACAATTTTAATAAAGTTCAGATGCGGCTTGAGCATATACTAATAACACTATCATTACTAATACTTCCACAAGTTCAATGCTTTCGTTAGGAGTATTTCACCACAGAAGACGCACGACGCATACGGAACCAAGCCTTGCCGGGTTTGCAGTTCGCACCATTACCAATTAGACTATTGTCGCTTCAAAACTAAACTATCAATTCTATTTTTATAAAATAAGGATGGCAAAAGAGCACACAGATTACCTATATCTATTTTCGATTACTAATCAAAATGTAGATGCGTTGTCACCCCTGAGGACTAAGATTTAATAGCTAATTTCAAATATGAAACACTGTCGCCCTATGCCGCTATTTCATTCTGGTATTCTGTAACATATATTTTAACTAAAAATTATATATTTTAACTAAAAATTCAACGATTTTACTTTAATAACTGTTTGACTATTTCAACGGAATGGCCCATTTCCCGCAGTTGACAATTGTCATGCCATGATCCATGACATTAAACTTGAAAATTGATGTTAGAGCTATTAACATAGAACTAGACAAGGACATTGCTCTGCGCCCCATAGTCCCATCTTCCAACGACCTAAAAGTGTCAGTCAGTATATTTTAGACAGAACAATAAAGAAAAGGAATGGAAATGAAATGGAAAGGAATATGTGTAATGTCTAAAGCTTTCTACGATCCTTACAATACATTCAGTACCATTATCATCATTACATCTGATAATGGTTCACTGTTTAACGCCTTACTAGTCAGGCGGGACGATAACCGCAGTTTTTTGTCCTTTGTGTTACTTTCCCTCTGTGCATGAGATAATACTGGGTATTGGATTCTTTTAAGCCTCTGCTATGCAGTAAAAAAATTGTATTGTTTCATTAAATACTTATTGCGATCAACGTTTAAACGTAAAAAACGGGCGTTGTATAACGGATACTCAGCATATAGATAAAGAAAATAAGGGTATAACCTTGAAGTGAGCTTACTTAGTGGTTATCGATTTTTTTTCTTCTGATATTGCCTCGTTTAGAGGCAAAACAAATGTAGTATTATCGAAGCGATTGTGGTAATGTATTTAATGGGGAGGCGAGTTTAGACGTGTGCTAGGTATAGTGGCGTTGTGCTTAGTGATAGATCTGAAAATATAGAAGAAGGGAGATATCTTCGAGCCGACTTCAAAAAAGAAGGAGATTAACAATTTGATTGATTGCTTTTTTAATTTTTTTATATGTATGTTACGCGATATCTTTAGTTCAGAGACGATTTAGTGGATTTTTTGAGGAAGAGTTGGTCCCATATATATGCCACTGCAATCTATATACCGAGGTATTCCATAGAATATTTAAAACGTTATATATTTTTATCATAAACATTATATTTATAGAGATATAAAATATTATTTATTTTATACACTACTTGGGCATGATTTAAAAAACCGAATACTTAACATGCAATGTATTAAATAAGAGGTAACGGAATAGCGAGAGTGCAGTTTACGGTTTTTTTAAGATAATCATTATGAAAATGACGTCCCCTGTCAAGACATGATTAAACCTAACTTATCCCACCTAATTTTTTACCGCCCAGATCTACTTTAGCACCAAAACTCCTATCATTTAAGTTAGGTAAAAAGGAATTTAGGGAGCAAAGCGCAGCGCAGCTCCCGTAACAGCCTTCTTGGTTTTTTTTACCACCCAGAAATACATCATCATTCATCATCATTACAGCCTTTCACAAGTCCACTGCTGAACATAGGCCTCCCCCAAGTAATGCCACAAAGCACGGTCCTGAGCCACCTGCATCCATCGACTTCCTGCATGTCTTACCAGGTCGTCACTCCATCTATTGGGGGGTCGCCCTACACTACGCCTACCGGTACGAGGCTGCCACTCGAGAACCTTTCTTCCCCATCGGTTATCGGTTCTTCGAGCTATATGGCCGGCCCATTGCCACTTCAGCTTACTAATCCGTTGGGCTATGTCGGTCACTCTGGTTTTACTGCGGATATCCTCATTTCTGAGTCTATCACGCAGAGAAACTCCGAGCATAGCCCTCTCCATAGCTCGCTGAGCGACCTTAAGCGTCCTCATACGGCCAGCAGTGAAGGACCACGTCTCAGATCCGTAAGTCATCACTGGCAACACGCACTGGTTGTACAATCTAGTTTTTAGAGATTGAGGTATACCTGACGAAAAGATATGTCGTAATTTCCCGAACGCTGCCCAGCCGAGTTGAATCCGTCGATTGACCTCTCGGTCGAAGTTGGACTTACCTAGTCGGACTATTTGTCCCAGGTAAACGTACTCGTCAACAACTTCGAGCATAGTGCTCCCAACAACTACCGGCACAGGTGTGACATGGACATTAAACATGATCTTTGTTTTGTCCATGTTCATCTTAAGACCTATCCGTTGGGAGGCACTATTGAGGTCATTGAGCATAATGCTTAAGTCCTCCAGCGATTCTGCCATAAGGACTATATCGTCGGCAAATCGAAGGTGAGTGATGTACTCGCCATTGATGTTAATACCGTATTCTTTCCAGTCCAGTAGCTTGAAAACGTCTTCCAACGCAGCGGTGAAGAGTTTCGGGGACATAACATCACCCTGTCTTACACCTCTCTGCAGTTGGATAGGTTTCGAACTCTGGTTCTGTACTCGGATAGCCATCGTAGCCCTACTGTACAAACACTTCAGCACTTCGATGTACCGACAGTCAACTTGGCACCGCTGAAGGGACTGTAGCACCGCCCAAATTTCGACGGAATCAAAGGCTTTCTCATAGTCCACATATGCCAGGCAAAGTGGCAGATTGTACTCTTCGATCTTCTGTACAATCTGCCGCAGGGTATGTATGTGGTCTATGGTACTGAAGCCTTTTCGGAAACCGGCTTGTTCGGGAGGCTGGAAGTCGTCGAGTCTGCGTGCGAGACGATTCGTAATGACTCTCAAAAATAGCATGTAGACGCGGCTCAGAAGGGAAATCGGTCTGTAGTTCTTCAAGAGAGCGTTGTCGCCTTTCTTAAAGAACAAAACTACCACGCTTCTGCTCCACGCCTCCGGAGTAGTGCCACCATGGAGGACGGAATTGAAGAGCTTCTGAAAGACTTCAAGTACCGGTGTTCCACCCGCTTTCAGAAGCTCCGCTGTAATTCCATCCTCGCCCGGGGCCTTGCCGTTTTTAAGGTGGTGGAGAGCCATTCTAATCTCGCTCAGACTGACGTCCGGGATATCATCGGAATAGTGTCGGATAAGACTTGCTCTTGGATCGTTACTCACACTTGCGTGTGGCTCCAACGATGATGTGTACAGCTGCCCATAGAACCTCTCAATCTCACTCAGAATCTCAGGTGTCCCGGAAACGATGTTGCCACACTCAGTCTTCAGCTTTGACAGTTGGCTCTTTCTTGCAGACAGATCTCTGGCAAAGACTTTGGAGCCCTGGTTCCGCTCGATTGCTTCTTTAATACGAGAAGTATTAAAGTTGCGTAAGTCTCGCCGCATGCATTTGGAGATCTGTCTGTTCAGTTGCCTGTATGCTGTCAAATCTGTTGACGATTGCAGCCTCATCTCCCGTCTAACAGCCATGAGATTAAGAGTGTGATCGGAGAGTTTTTGTGTTCTTCTGCGGCGGGTCTTGCAGAACTTAGCTCCGACCGCATGGACAGTTTCCACGAGCTTGTCGTTCATATCGTCCACTGCATTGCAATCTTCTAGGCACTGGAAGCGGTTACGTAACTCGAGCTGAAAGGTTTCGGGATTCTGGATTAGAGCACGAGGGGGACGGAGCGTTGACTTCATTAGACGAGACCTCTCCAACTTAACGTTTAGGTTCAGTGTGCCTCTAACCATTCGGTGATCGCTGCCAGTTTTCACCCTTGCGATCACTGAGACATCACTGAACAGTTGGCGTCTGGTCGTCATAATGAAGTCAATCTCATTTTTTGTCGAACCGTCGGGGCTCGACCAGGTCCACTTCCTGTGGGGCCGCTTCTGGAAGAAAGAGTTCATCATAAAGAGTCCCTCTTTCTCCATAAAGTCGGCCAGCTGCTGGCCCCTTCGGTTCCGTTGCCCTACTCCAAATTTCCCTACCTTCAGCTCACCGCTTTCTCTTGTGCCTAGTTTTGCATTGAAGTCTCCCATCAACACCGTGTAGTGGGTTTTGGAGGAATGTATGGCTCTGGAAATATCCTCATACATTTCCTCCACCTCCTCATCGGGATGTGCCGAGGTTGGTGCGTAAACCTGAATGACCTTCAGCGAATACCGTTTGGTGATTCTGAGTATCAGGTACGCGACCCTCGTCGACACACTCCCAATCTTTACAACGTTGTTGGCGAGAGACTTGTGGACAATAAATCCGACACCTCCTTGGGACAGATGGTCGCCCTCCCGGTGATAGAACAAGTTGCCGGACTCGAGGATTGCCGTGTCCTCCCCCTCTCTTTGGACCTCGGATAATCCAATAATATGCCTGCGCAACTTGTCTACCTCTTCTTCCAGCTCCAGTATCTTCTCGTCAGTCCTCAGGGTGCGTGCGTTATATGTTGCCAGGTCGAGTCGTCTTAGGTGGCAACCGAACCTCCACCGGAGATTCTTAGCACCCCCTGCCCCGCCGTTACCATGGTCGCCACCGTAGCCAGGAATAGCGGGGCCGCCGGGGACTGGGGGCCGTCTGTTTGTGTATTTATTCATTGGGGGGTAATTGCCATAGTTGCCACGCTTGGCGAGCGGGTTGGCAACCGCAGTTTTTTATTACGTCACAGTTGTTATCAGGAAGATGCTGCTGCCCATCTCCTGCCTGTCTCCCTCTGTCGCCTCTTACGACACCCACGGGAAGATATGGGGTAGTGGATATTCTCAACCGCCACTACACGGCGTACAGAAATACATGAGCACCTAGAAATCCTTACAAATACTTAAAAACAATTTTACCTGATTGACATTCAATTAAACTATTTTTTGTGATTCCTTTATGTCACCTTTATAAATAATGCTTAGTCAAATTTTACTATATTTCTTAGTAAAGTTGATTTTCAGGAAATAAAATATGTTTTATTTGTTTAAATTTTATATTTTACCTGACCAGCTCATGGCGTTCTATACATTATCTAGGTATCTCATACAATACCCAGGAAAAGTATGTAATGGTAAACCAGAGAAGACATACTTTACACATTGCCTATTCAAACCCGGAATTACATGGAACGACTAGGTATCCTATAAAATGACTGAAATGTAATGCATTGCCGGTAACATATATATTATGAGAATAAATTTAATAATTGTGGATGAAGTTTTAATGCAATTATTAGCTGACATTGAGATAGTGATATTCTTTAGTCCACTCAAAAGAACAAAAAATGACTTTAAACGTTGACTTTAAAGAACTAAAACTAATAAAATAATTTCACATTTTGTAGCTTTAATTTTTCTATACACTGTTAACCATAGTGTATAGGAAAATTAAAGTACTGAATTCAAAATGTGAAATTATTTTATCATTTTCAATTCTTGGACGTCAGTTTTTATTTTTCTTTTTCTTATTAATTACGTTAATGCACTTTAAATCTTTCGTCTATAAAAGGTACTTTTTGCAGACACACCAACGTTTCCACCCAACGTTTTTCTTAACCACCGAGAAGTAGAAGTGAAGTAAGTTGCTATAATAATAGCTTCAGTGTACCCTCCCTGGGGATCCAACTTGGTTTGCTCGCGTACCTTCTATGAAATTTAAGTTGAGCCTGACTTTTAAGCAATCGCGGCTTGTGCGTGACCTGACTGAATAAAGCTGGGTAATTATTGTTGTAAAACATTCTCTTTTAGAAGCAGTCACCATTTGATATTCAAAAATAATTTAGTAATGTAGCTAGCTAGCTATTACTCTAAAAACGTAAATATTACGTGTGTAACTCAAGTAAAAAATTATGACACGTAGGTCCAGTGGTTGTAAACATGACTGTTTTTTTTTTTTTTTTTTTTTTTTTTTTTTTTTTTTTTTTTTTTTTTTATAGAAGAGGGGGCAAACGAGCATGCGGCTCACCTGATGTTAAGTGACTACCGCCGCCCATGATCAACCGCAACACCAGGAGAATTGCGGGTGCGTTGCCGGCCCTTTAGAAAGGAGTAAGCTCTTTTCTTGAAGGTCCCCAGGTCGTATCGGTCCGGAAAAATCGCCGATGATAAACTATTCCACAGAGAGGTTGTACGTGGAAGAAAACTCCTTGTGAAACGTACAGTGGTGGACCGCCAAGCATCCAGATGGTGTGGATGGTATCGGGACGTTTGCCGTGTCGTGCGTTCACGAAATTTGGCGGCTGGGATTAATCCGAACAATTCCTCAGAGCAGACTGTTTATCATGTGGTCCTAGATTTGAAACCCAGGTTGGGCAATGAATGAGTTATTGAGATTTCTGTCAAGAATTTGTTATTAGCAGCACGAAGTCAGGAAGTTGGCGGTGTTTCACCACTATACAGACAGCACGTAAAACCGTTAGTTCAGTACCTGATCTCTCTCCTGTCGTTGTGGATTACCGTCCCATTGGACTATGAAAATGAGAGAATAGAGGGTGCAGTTGTGCTTGCATATACACTTGGACATTATTATCCTATCCTGTGTAGATGGCTAGTCTCGGTTGAGACTTGCTGCAGTGACAGATATTCGGTCAGGAGGACATTATTTTTTTCGTCAAGCTCAAAACTCGCCAATAATTAGCAGTAAAAAAATCATGTTCCAATATTGTACGAGCTCAAATAAAATACATTGCCTGTACAACAGCCAAAAACGTGAAAGAAAGTTGTTAAAACAAGAATTTGAAAATAGCGATCGAACTAGCTTAAACTCACACGTTTGGTAAACGAGTATTTTCTGAGCGTCTCAATTGTGGGTATATAAGTATTGAAAGTAAACTGCATATGCTTTGCTATTCAAAAGATTCCGAATCCTGGTAACACCTTGTGCGACAGTGTAAAGAAAAATGACCCATACAGATGGATATTTAAACGGTGGTTCTCATCACAATCCTTGAGAGATAGCAAGCTTTATTACAAGTAATTATTACACCGTAATAATTCAAGTAATTATTACCCTATAATAATTAGTTGTAATGAAAAAGAAGGTAGGAGTTATTTTATGATTTTGAATTCTTCTGGTTAGGTACTACGCCCATAATATTTTTACAGGAGAGAGGACAAAGGAGCATACAGCTCACCTGACGGTATGTGACTACTGCGGCCCCAGAACAACTGCAACACCAGGGGAATGCGGGGGCATTTCCGGCCTTTTAGAAAAGAGTAAGCTCTTATCTTGTAAGTTGTTAAGTCGTATCAATCCGGAAAATTCGCCGGTGGTATACTATTTCACAGAAAGATTGTACGCGGAAGAAAGCTCCTAGTGAAACGTGGACCACCACTGTGGACCGCCAAGCATCCAGATGGTGTGGATGGTATTAAGAGTTTTGCCGCGATGTGCGTTCATAATATTTGGCAGCTGGGATTAATCCGAACAAATTTCTCAGAGCACTCACCGTGGTAGATGTGAATGAAAATGCAAAGGGATGCATCATCTCTTCACAGCACCAGTGAATCAAGCCGATCGGAAGGCACTGGGTCGGCAATTATTCGAGCCGCTCTGTACTGAATGTGGTCAAGTGGAAGAAGCTGACACTGGGGAGCCCCAGCACAGTGATGAGAACAGTATTTCATTTGAGACTGAACCGCGCGAAATACTGTCCCACTCCGGTGAGCACGCCATGCTTTTTGGAGGCCTATTTGGCCTCTCCTTCCAAGTGACCACAAAACTGCATGTTACTCGATTTGTAAAAGTAGTTTTAATCAATGTGTAGTGTTCGCGAAAATATAAGAAATCGTTACTCGATTTGTCGACGCCAAGGATTCTGAGTCACAAGGGAAGTGCCTTGAAACTGATGAGATACGACAAGGTTCTTTTTAGCGGTAAACGCGCAAACTTTTGTCTTCTGAGGATAACATAAACTGGACTAGATGGATTTAGTCGCCACTTAATCCGAGACTTTTTTTGTATTCGAAATATTGGCACAGCCCGTGTGTAGAGCTTTCACCGCATAGAAATTTGCTACCTGTTTGCAAAACATCGTTGATATCCAGAAGAAATAGCGTTGGTGATTGCAGGCAGCCTTGTTGAACAGCAGCATTAATAGGCTTGTAATTGGAGCATGCACCGTCTACAGTGACCTTGATGCTCCAATCTGCAAGAAAGTTGGCGATCCAATTGCACAACTTCTTGGAAAGCCCTTAGGAAGGGAGCTTCGAGAGAAGCACTTTGTGCCAAACCCAATTAAAGGCCTTCGTAATGTCCAAACTAACGGCCAAGGCCTCACCATAGACTCTACTGCCTTCGCCCATCTATGAGTCAGGTAGATCATTAGATCAACAGCTGATCGAATCCGACGGAAATCGTTTTGGCGGTAACTAATCAGCTGGTGATCCTTAAGGTACCGGATGGTCTGGCAGTTTATAATGGATTCCATTATTTTGGAGAACAAGGAGCAAATGGCGATAGGCCTGTAGTTAGACGGATCTGAGCGTTCACCTTTTATAGAGATCGGGTGGACGAAAGCCGTTTTCAATGAATTAAGAACTACGCCTAAGGAGCATGAATAGCGAAAAAGACACCTTAGAACCGGCGCCAACTCTGGAGCACACGTCCACAGCTTAATTGGGGGGATTTTAGTTAGGGGGAATGTGTGGAAGCAGAAGAGTGTTCAAGTCCCGATCAAAATGGTGCCAATGTTACCAAGACGAAATAAAGTTGAACGCTCTTACTGTGAAACATAGCAAAGGAGATTATTAGTAAAATAAATGTATGACCCGGCCTTTCTGTGAGTGTCGATGGCATGAACTATCCCAAGGAGATTGCAAATCTTTTCAAGAAACATCGGCTGCCACATTGACGGTGTTTGTGTCAATAATATGAGTTATGTGGGCGACATGGCGCTGCTGAGTATTTCAGTCTGCGAGGAATATATATGCATGTGGCCATGGATTATTATAAAATGTCAGAAGGAGTCAATACATAATTTTTAAGATTGCGGCTACGAAATTTTCTGCTAATATACTCTAAATTAAATTAAATCATTTACTCACGGTAGAGAGTGAAGGGCGCAATCTATAATCTAACAAAGCTCACATGATCTCTTGTTGGTTTGCACAGTGTTCATAGGAAGATAAGGTTACGTTCTTTCGAGGGTTCTGTACACCGCTCTACTCGTGCAGCTTATGGACCAATTACAGTAGGGATAGTTGCAGAATATTACGTGTTCAATACAATAATGTGTTTAGGGTGGTAATAGGGCTGCCTCGATTTTGTAACACCCCTGGTATGTTCGCTGATGCACGCACCGATTGCTTCCATGCTACCGTGTGCACCTGGTGTGCAAAGTACGGGGGCAGCTCCAACACTGTCCTGGAGATGATCGCGGAAAGGTTAGACTGTCATATCATCTGAATTACTACTATATATCTGAATTACTTTAATTTAGTGAAAGTTTTAATAGATGTCGTCTCCCGACTGATAAAATTGTGTAGACATATTGCAGTACAGTTGCATCAGAGAAAGTTTTAATTGATCTCATCTCTTGATCAATAAAATTGGGTAATTCTGTTATTTTGTTATAAAACTAAAAAATATATAAAAGGTAAAAATCAACCTTACTAAAAATATCTTTCAATGAAAAGTAAAAACCGACTTTGAAAAATTAAGACTTATATAGGAAAATTAAAGCTCTGACTTCGGAAAGTGAAATTATTTTCAGTTATTTGAAGTCAGCTTTTATTTTAATTGAAAGTTCATTTTTTATCCTTTTTAGAGGACCATTTCTTGGTCCTATTTTTCTTCAGTTACATTAATCTTATTTTCTTGAAGACAGTAAAAAAAATTATATCCCCACACTACCTTCTGAAGTCGGTGGTAAGACTAAGTGTTATAAAGAATTAAAGTCGTGACCGTAGAAGTTTTAGGAGTTTTTTTTTATTCAAGTTTATATATTTAGTCTTTTGAGTGAACTTAGAAATATCATAAGTTCAAAGTAAAAGAGTGATGGATGCACGTGGCTCCGGCTCGTGCTTTGTAGCCAAGCATGGAGAGAAATATAATGATATAATAAATATAATGATAATGGAAAACGATTCATCAAACAAAATAACTGAATGATATGAAGTTCCTACAAACATGTGAACATCGATAATTGATACTTATCACTTGCTTTTGATATTATAAAAAAATAAAGTTTGTAAATTTTTTAATCACTAAGTGATAGACCTACTTTTATGCTCCTTTTTTGCCTAGTAGTCTTTCTGGGTAAGTAGAGAGAGTGCTGTAACTGCTGTCCGGTCTAAATTGTGTAGAGAGCCAGTATAACTTCAGGCTGTGAGGCATTCAATTTTACCCTTCAGAAGTGAAAACGCATATGTAACCTTTGATGTAGGTTTCAGGTGTCCATAGGTTGCAGTAAAAACTAGTTGAGATGGCACATGATAAGGTGAACTGAAAGATCGTTTATTTCCTTTTTAAATTAAATTACCCGCACCAGTAATTCTAGTTTCGTAAGGGTGTTAAATTAAATTTAACACGTTACTTTAACCGACTTCAAATAGTTATATTTTACCTCAAAACATATGGCATCGTTTATTTTGAATGGCTCGTATAAATGTAGAGCGTAGTCAAAACTAATATTTTTTTAAGGCGAGCAGTAAAGTTGATTGTAGTAGCGAGCTTGTTACCTTTATCTTGTAGTTATATACAACTGTGTGTTTATTTAAAAGGTATTAAATTGAAATAATGTTTATGGTTTTATGAATGATTCTTCTACTTATTGATTTGTAACATCATTCCTCTCGATTTACCGTATTCTTTATAAGTGATTTCATGAAAAGGAACGGAAGTTTGTCACAGGAAGTCGGAGAAGCGCCCGCTATTTGATTTGATCAATGAGCACGTGCAGTGGTAGTATAACGTGCTGTTATATTAACTAATTGATATGTGTAATAACACAAAACAATATTAATAATTTTATTTACTGTTGATAATATATGTCCGAAAAAAGTGCAGATATCATCAATAAAAATGCAATAACGTTGTAATGAATTATTATTCGAATAAATATTTCCGTAAAAAGCTTTTCTAAATTTAAGATTAATTTCTGTTGCTGTTCAAATAATAAAAAAAACAAATAGTTTCTGTCTGCCCTAAGCATAAAGTTAATTTCTTTGTTACCAAATTGAGATATTAGATGTAACACGCATCATATTATGCGAATACTGTAAGGCTCGCACGTTCTATCTTCATCATAAAAAAATTGATTTGATTTGATCATATTGATTTATTATATTAACACAAATACAGTACACGGAATAAAAATTACTGATTTTATCTCGTTTAATTTTAATTTTTTTGATTCCCGACGTTTCCGGCACTTTCCAACGCCCATGGTCATGGGGGACTACGGTATTTGGCATGCCAATGTCACAGTTAACGAAGGCTACCTTCAACTTTTAGATATTAATTTTTGGTCTATTATACGTAGAACAAGCTTACAGTACCTTTAAGTATAGCAGGAGTATGCTTGGGTTTGGATTTGATTGTATTAATTATAGGATCCTAGGCAGATGGTATAGCCATTCTCACTATTGAAATTATTAGTTTTTTAATTTTCTATAGCCTCGTGAATCATTTTAGTAGGAATTGGTGTTTTTTTGCGAAGATATGTGTCATAAATAATAAAATCTATTTTTGTTCAAAAAAATGTTTGAGACGATCCTCAACATGTTGACATAACACAGACTTCGCGGAGCGTCGGTGCTTCATTACAGCGATATGTTATTTCACGCATGTTTCCATAAATCTTTTTGCTTGTCAAGCTTGTACACTTACGCACTTACTCTGCATCTTATAGAGGAATATTACACTTCAAGATCTAGCCAATCTTAATTGTGACTCCTCTGTCATATGGTAGTAAAGCGGGCTCACGCTCGACTGTGGCCGGTTTCACTCAGTCACGGTTTCGCTCAGTCAGATTCGCGGTATCCGAAGCTTATGGTCGTGCAAAACTTGCTTGACGTGCTGGATCTCGGCAGCCAGGTTTTTACCATCACATATACCTCGTGCTTTCTGAAACAAAGATTTTCTCACGGTAGCTGGGAAGTGTGCACTGTAAAGGATGGTGGTGATATTCACCGTTTAAATATCGGTTAATATGGGTCTTTTTTCTGTACACAGTATGAGAGTTTATGGTGTTAAGGTGGTCTATAGTGCATTAAATTTGTCCGATGGTAATTTGAGAAAATGTCGTCCACGTACCACATTTAACATCTAGGATACACTGTAAAGTAAGAAGGGTTTTCTCCTTGAAGTCTTGAAGTGAGATACAAGTTAGCCCATCGAAACACCTTCTACATGCATGTAGAATGATTTCTTTCACAATAGATAGCCAGTTGTGAGGCAATGTGTGAGTAGTACTGCATACTTCGCAGGCATTTTGTGTTCAAATCTGACCATACATGTGTACAGTGTATACGGTGATATCAAACTGACTCATAGTTTTATTGTCGGGAAGATGTAGGTCTTTTATTTATATACATAAACACTCACGCCTGTCACACAGAGCGATAGATAGAGACATTGGACTTCCATTTAGCACTATCCTGTCATAACTTTCTCGCCTCTTTTACATCCATATATCAACGTATACACTCTTGCGGGTTAAAGGTACTTCTAATTTGCCCAATTATCAAAATATCGCCAATTTGGACGATAAACCATCGTCTATGGCTTCCCTTCCCAACTGTTCCGTTTACATCTAAAATATAAATTTGCTATGTCACTCTTTCAAGAGACCACATTTCAACAGCATTTATTCTACTGTGGTCTGCGTCGCCGTTCTGCTACACCCTACTTTCTTCGCCGCACATTAAAGTAGAGATTAACACAGCATTATGAACTACCGTTCGTGCATTTTTGGCACATGCTGACTCTTCATAATAGAGTGTATAGCCCCATTTACTCTATTTCCTGCATTCACTCGTTTTATATCCTTGACAGGTCTACCATTCCAGATAAATACACATCTTAAATACACGAACTCATCCACTTACTCCATCAACTACCCTTCTATTCTTATTTCACATAACGTTTACTTTCTTTTCTTTCAAAAATCATCACTTTCGTCTAACTTGCGTTAACTTTCATCCCCTTTCTTCTAACGGCCAGTTCATTAATGTAACCATCTTTTGCAGCTCGGCCGCCAACAACGCAAATATGACTTGATCATCGGCGTAAAAAATGCATTTGATGGTTAACTCGCTCATTCTTAACCCATATTCTTCATGTTTCAAAATTTGCAAACAACTGTCCATACGTTCATCAGCTACGGGGAAGTTACACAGCTCTGTCTGACACCTTTTCGGATGCCAAACCAGTCTGAGTAGATCCCGTTGATCCTGAGAAAAGCACTAGAGTCCCTATAAAGAGACATCAATGCCTGTATCAAACCAATGCTCAACCCAAACGAACTCAGTATTGCCATAACATAGTCCATGAACGAACAAAAAACTGTCTGGTTCTTGGACAAAAACTTATCCGCAGTAATGCGCATGGAAAATACTTGATCTGTACACTCCATTCCCTTTCTAAATCCCGCTTGCACATTCGAAATTCTTCCATCAGTTTGTTTCATAACTCTTTCAATTAAAATCTTAGCACTTAGTTTAGCAATCCGATACAACGGTAGTTTTTACAGTCCTGCTGCGACCCTTTTTCTTTATATATTGGGACTATAACTGCTTTACACCGGTCTTCCGGTACGCGCTTCAATTCCTACCATAAATTAAACTAGGTATACAGCAGGACTGCCAGCACTTCCTCTCCAGCCATTAGTATCTCAAGTGATACTCTATCATATCCAGCTGCCTCACCTGCTTTCATGCTTTTCATTGCTCTATTATTTTATCTCACTGACGTAATGATAAATATCTTAGAGTATACGGCGCGCCTGTCCTACCGACAAATTTATTTAAAATTTATATATCAGTCAATTTCAATGAATGTATTATTATTCGTAATTAAACAATACAACTCTTCCAAATTTAAAACGATATCCCCATAATTATTTCTGCAGCAGCAACGTGCCAAGTACCAGTGTGTAGTATAATAACAATAGAGGTGAAAATATTATAATTTATAAAGTGCTTGCGATTGTTTTCACTTTCTAAAGCTAGTGCAAGTGTTGTCTAAAATACCTAAAAAACTTAAACGTCACACATCTACGATAAAGAAGGTGACAAAAATTATATGGGCAGAATTATTTTAGGACGAGCCAAAAAATAAAAAGAAGAATAAATACTTTAGTTAAATTGCATTTAATCGTTTAATTGTATCAATAGTAAATTTTGAGAACGATGGACAAACTGATATTGCCTCACTTAGAGTAGTTTAATTGTCTTAATCATATTTTGACACGAAAGTCCGAAACAATTTTATTTGACTAACAAAAGGCTATATGTTATATGTATATATATATATATATATATATATATATATATATATATATATATATATATATACATATATAAATAAATAATTTATTTAGTGCAGCCCCTCACTTTTATGCAAATACTAGTGTCATGAAATATATATTTTTTATTAAAATTGATTTGGTAAACAAACTTGCAGACCATTTGATGGTAAGTGGCTACTGCAACCCATGTACAGCAAACAACTTTAAACAAGATAGAATGCCTCACCAAATGAATTAATACTTAGTCCTAGAAATATGTAAAGATATCACCCCTACATATACGGACTCCCTGGCAGAATATTTGTCCTACTATGTAGTATGTGTTAGTTATATGATATATTTCAGTCACATTTCATTTCTGATAGGACATTGAAACAAGAGAAAGAGTTTTACAAAATATGTAAATATTTTAAAATATGTATTATAATACTACCTCTTATAAATATTCTAATATTCATATTTACCATAAATAGAAAAAAAAACGTAATAAGAACCAAATAAAGCTATTTAGCGAATTGTGCATGTCGCATGATCTTAAAATTCATCAGAAAAAGTTACCGTACAAATTAACGTCAAAATGATACCCGAAAAATATACATTATTTTAAATTTTACAATTTTGGCGTATGATTTCGTCTCTATTTCATTGCCAAATGACTATTTCGTAGTTTTCCTAAAATAAGCAATACGAAGAGAGTCCAAAATCACAAATACATATTAAGTTTAATAAAACTGAGTTGCTTTGTCACAATGGTTGCAAATATAAAATTTTAGTGTTGATGACGTTTTCCTGGGTGACATTCATGATATGATGTATATCGATAATCCCTCAACTAACCATGAGGATTCCGGAAATCCTTCCCAAAATGGGAGACGCTAAAAAGAAGTTGGTAAAAACTACCAGTTTACTTATATAATAAGGTTGACATGCGAGCCCACCTGATGGAAAGTGGATGCTATAGCCATCTGCACGGTATTACATCTATTATAGATCAAAATGCAGGTGCACTGTTACCACAGGATTAAGATAAAGGGTTTTTCAACAAGAACTTTGTTTTCTAAAACAAAATAAAACAAAAAGTTTAGTTGAAGATGATTCAAATTTTTATTGTATTACGAAGAGAAAAGTTTGGCAATTATGAATGAAAAATGATATCTGGCAAATGTCCACCACGACCACGCTGACAGATGTCGATTCTTTCATCAAAATTTTTAATCACTTTTTGGCAAAATGGCGGATCTATTTCGTTAATCACGTCACGGATTTTGAGTTTTAAGGCCGCGATCAATTCGATTGGCTCCGTATAGACTCTGTCCTTAACATAGCCCCACAAAAAATAATCCAGTGGTGCTAAATCACACGATCTGGCTGGCCATTTCCAACAGCTGAATTTCGTGAAATTATGCGATCGGGAAATTTGGTTTGCAATAAATTGATCGTTTCGTTGGCTGTGTGACATGTGGCACCGTCCTGTTGAAACCACATGTTTTTCATATCGATGTCATCAATAATAGGCCAAAATTTAGATGTTAACATCTCGCGATAGCGTGATCCATTGACCGTTACCGCATTTCCAGCCTCGTCTTCGAAAAAACGACCCAATAACACCTCCAGACCACATAGCGCACCATACAGTGACACGTTGAGCATGCAAAGGCTTCTCAACAATCGCTTTAGGATTTTCAGAAGCCCAAATGCGGCAATTTTGCTTGAAAAAACCAGCGGGCTGTTCCTGAATGAATTGAGCGAATCTACGCTGCACTACGCTGCACCAGCTGAACCTTGTGAGGCTTTAAAGCCAAATCCTTACGCAAAATTTGCCATGTGGTGGTTTTGGATAACCCCAATTGTTGAGAACGTCGAGGAATTGACAAATTTGGATATTCTTCAACACTGTGAACGACCCGGTCGAAAACGCGTTGGTGTTGGCACATTTTGTACCCAGCCTGTCGATTCAAATTTAGCGACCAAATTCTTAATAGCGGTCTCAAAGGGACGATTATGTTGTCCGAAAATATCACGAATTTTACAAAACGTAACTTTAACCGATTTTAATTATTTTAATGCCATTTTTCGAGCGAAATTGAATTCATTGTAGCAATTGCCAAAGCATCTACTATGAATAGGTCAAAAAACTAAATGTCAAAACTGTCATGTTGTTAGTGTTGCCCCAATTGAAAAACAAAGTTCTTGTTGAAAAACCCATTAGAATGCCTCGTACAAAGTAAAAGAGTCTACACTCTCCAAACGAAACACAGCAGCTCAATGCTGCTAATTACGCTGTTATTCTATCAAATGTAGTCTCTGGTTCTTCCCCGGTCAAGCCGACTCATTCGTACTACAACCATAATATAGCTGCAGCATGGTCCTACTACGTGAAAGATAGAATTTCATTATAATATTAGTTGAATTTAAATAGAAGTTGTCTTAATTTGGTAGATTAATTGAAATAGTTTCTGTGCCTTTTAACAGGGAAAGGAACTTTTAGCAGGGATGGGAGATATGATAAGGATATAGAACGACGAGTGAATGCGGGAAATAGAGTAAATGGGGCCCTACACTCTATTGTGAAGAGTCAAAATGTGTCAAAAAAGGCACGTATGGCAATTCACAATGCTGTGTTGGTCCCTACTTTAACGTATGGTAGTGAAAGTTGGGTGTGGCAGAAGAAGCACGAAAGTAGAATGAACGCAGTAAAAATGCGGTCGTTAAGGAGTATGTTAGGGCTGAATCTGAATCACAGGGTAAGGAATAGTGTAATAAGAGAAGAGTGTGGTTTGCAAGATGATGTTGTGACCAGGATTAAGAAAGGAATGCTTCGGTGGTTTGGTCATATGGAAAGAATGGATGAGGAAAGACTGACAAAGAAAATTTATGTTGCAGAAGTGAATGGCAGAGTCGGAAAGGGACGTCCTAGGCGAAAATTTATCGACCAAATTGGCGATTTATTAAAAACGGGCCAAATTAGGACTACCCTTAACCGACGAGCATGTATGCGTAGGTGTATAGATGTGAAGGAGGCGAGTGAGGTGTGTCAGGATCGTGCCAAATGGAAGTCTGTAGTCTCTGCCTACCCCTCTGGGTGACAGGCGTGAGTATTTATGTATGTATGTATGTAGTTTCTGTGCCCTCTCTTCAGTCGAAAAAACATCCCAAAATAAATAAAATAAGGTAACCGTGATGCAACGTGTATGGTAACCGTCTAAGGTAGCTAAAAAAACTAACGACCACAAGGTTCCTGTGTGAAAGCCTCGTAACAATAGTCGAAGTATACCGCGAGCAAGTGACGACCTGGTAAGACACGCAGGAAATCCATGGATTCAGGTGGCAGAGGACCGTGCTTTGTGGTTTTCCGTCGCATGCAGCCTACGTTCAGCAGTTGTCTTGTACAGGGCTTCAATGATGATGATCAACCTTGATGTAGGTATGTTGATCCGCTCCCACAAGATAGAGCGACAACCTGTTGAACGTGCAAAGGACATGTGAGAATTCGATGAATACAGGATGCTGCTTTGTGGCAATCCAGGGGGAAGGACTACGTTCGATAGTAAAGATATTGATCAACCGTGATCCAGATGCCCAGGAATAAGTAGGATTTAAACCTCAAGAGAAAGTGTAACGTACAACAGCAAATTAATGATTTGTAACGACGGTTTCAGTAACGGTTTGCATATTTACAAATGTAAGCAAAAAGTTTTAAATTATTATTTTTGGAAAATTATTTTTTAAAATGAACATAAAATTTTGATATTTTTTAATAAAATTCAATGTAAAATACGTCGACGAGAGGAAAATACTTGATGTTTCTCCTAATTTAGGATGCGGTTTGGAATACAAAGTGAATACTAACTTCCTACCATTTTCAATTTTGTTACGTTAGTCAACATTGTGCAAAGATATGTTCTGATGACAAAAGCGTGTAGGCAGCGCGCTTTATACCATTTTTGTAAAAGTAACGATTGCACGTTGTTACTGCAAGCTATATCTGATACCAACTTAAAAAGAAGGCTACAAATGCACATACATACTACTCCGAGGACTAAGATGGAATGCCTAACAGTCTGGTGGTAAGTAGATGCTGTTGCACATATTATATTTACACTCAGTTTAGAATCAATGTATTGTTTTGGGTGAAATAGTTGCCATAATATAGTAGTCTAAGTGTTCACCGTAAATTCTGCAATACGAGAGTGCTATTGCAATTTGAACATGTGTACATAGCAGTGAAGGCTAGCTCCGCGACGAAACCTGTCTAATACTACTTTTACCAACTTTTCAATCAACAAGTGTGAAAAGGCAAGTGGATTAAAAACAGTGGTTTTTATGTATCTTTTTTTCGGTGCGAGTGCAAGTACTACGAACGTAGACTCCTAATTAGACTATTCTTTAGATCCTGTGACCGTTAACTAAGTGACAGAAGTCATCAAAAGCCTCAAAAATAAATGAGCACCCAGTACCTATGGCATTAGCTGGTGCTGAAATCGTTTTTCGTGTCGTTTGTATGACTCAGTTTGTATTTTCAATGAACTCCTTTTCAGCTGATCCTTTCCAGATGTCTGAAAATACGCAGGCGTAATAAGAATCCCAACACCGGAGAAACCGCTCAACTTAGCCGCCAGCTATAGACCAATTAGTCTCATTAGCACACTGGGGAAATTTTACTGGGGGTGGTTCATACGACACTCATCGCCGATAACACGGCACTTTTCTTCGCCAACTACAATAAGAAATTTCTTACCGCGATGTTCCAAAGAGCTGCCGATTGCTTATGCAAAAGGTTTAGCTAATGGAGAATCTAAGTGAATTTTAAAAAAGTGTAGCAATATACTTTTAAAGGAACCGTTCTCTAACTCGTCGGAACTAAAATCTGAATAAATCGTTAGGTAAGATCTACCTATTCGGCGGCCAGATCCCCTGGCAATTAACGATCAAATATCTAGGAGTAGTATTCGGCTACCGTATGACTTTCCTAAACATATTCGTATCGTCCGCAAAACCGAACTAAATTCGTTATTAGTCGCCTACATTTGCTAGACAACAACAAAAAAAATTGTCCTAGAGATACAGCTGCATCTCTATAAAACTGGCGTGAGATCAGTCATATCATACGTCAGCGCAGCCTTTGCCCACGCGCCCAAAACTAATTTCTACGGCCTCCAATTCATCCAAAATAGCTTCATTCGCAAAGCCGTCGGAGCTCAGTGGCACCAGGGAATCGATACACAGGGATTGCCAACTTCCGACGATCTCTCTGGTCTGAGTATTTCAAGGAAATGTTTAAAATTAATCACGTTCCGAATCCAAATGTCACGGCCACTCTCCCGTAGGCCCCGTGACGTTTTACTTGAACCGCCTTCTGCTAGACTCTGACGACTCAAATGTCACTGGCTCGTCACAGACCAATAAATACTACACACTCACCTAGTGTCACAAACATCGTTCGGATAACGAATGGGAACATCGTGTTCACAAACAGGCACGAAACGAAACAAGTTAACGGTCATAGCCGGGGCCTAGCACCCTTATTCGTACGGCTGCTAGATAACTCATCTGTGAAGCGCAAAATTCGCACAGGTAAAAAACTGTTTCGAAAGTAATGTATCACAAATGTTTAAACATCCCTCCCCCTTTTTATAGCCCTCAGTCTGATGAAGCTGTAAAATTCAAAATGATATTAGTACTAACATCACAAAAACCAGTGGCTACTCAATAATAGTTAATATTTTTTTCACTTATGAATGAAGCATTAAACTGTCCTAATTAATTATCCAATAATTTAATTCTTTTTTTATTAATAAGTATAAAAATAAAAGAGAATAACGTCAAAATTCTTCATTATCTCTTGTCACAGGTCGTCGTTATTTCGACAAATCACAAAAATTTGAAAATAAAAGAACACTTCATAATCTACTGAAAATTTACTGAATAATTTTTAATAAAAATGAATAGCTCCTAAACCTAGTGACAGCGGATATGTCAAATTAATTTAAACTAAATTTCGAGAATTTTATGCTCTTTCATATAATGATTCTTCATTATTGAGGAATTAAGTACATTTTATTCATTAGAGCGTATATTAAGTGACAGTTTCAATTTAATTTAAACTGAACGAAAAGGTTGCGATGTGATAATTTGAATAAACAAATTAAGAAGATGTGACCTATTCAGTTGAGCAAAGGTTAAAATTATTTATTTCTTTAAGAATAATATTAGAGATAAAATGGAGACACAAAAAGATAGTAGCAAAGTTGAACGAAACTATTTATCTTAAATAAAATACTTGGAATAGTATTTTTATATCAAAACGTAGCTTGTATTTTTATTCAAATAAGAGTGGTCAACGAGCGCACATTAATTATTTTGGTAAAGTGAATGCTGTGACAACCACATTTATCAAAATGTCAATACATTGTCACCCTCAAGGAATACCAAAGACGTTACTGTAGCTCTTTATACGGCAGAATTGTACCGCTATTTCATTTGGTGGTTGGTGGTTGGTTGGTGGTACAGCTGCAGTTGGTAATTCCAAGCAAATTATATGGTAAAAAAGTGTTTTCGTTAGAATTTTGTGATTTTTAAATTAAAGTAAATTAATATATAATACTGACTAATAATGGGAATAGTCCTGGTAAAATAAATATATAATATTCACAAAACAACAACTTTAATTCTAAAAATCAGGTTTTGTTTTGTTACCAATAATGACATTTTAAAATAATATTCAAATATATAGTAATCCTTATCCTTTTCGATAGTTTCCATCGAAAAGGATCCCAAAACTTTCGTATTGAAATATCTGTAGATTACTTTATTTTTCAAAACAATTCCATCCGTTAGCAGAATATCTGTTGTCTGCAAAGTTTAAAAGAAAGTTGAGACAAGCTTAACTTTACAGGAGTTGATAACATAGTTTTCTACGGTTCACTAACACTTTATCCGGGGTAACATTAGTTATGATGATAAGAGGTTATTGCAGTCCATCGACACCAGCAATCAACTTAAAACAAAATTAAATCCTTATTTCTGAGGTCCAAGGTGAAATGTATCAAAGGCCGTAGTTTCATGTTGGATTTTCATACGTTGATTAAAAAATTCAACACTTAATTAACTGCTCAAGAATTTATTGTGGTAATAAATATTAACCTGAAGTAGCAATTGGCAATATATCTAAAGGAGCCAACAACCGATGAGGAAGATAGATTTTGGTTATGAAATGATAGCCTAATACCGACGAACAAAGTATTCTTACTGGATGGAGTGAGGATTTGCTAAAACATGCAGGTAGTCAACGGATGTAGATGACTTCGGTCCGTGATTTATGAACTTTACTTGGGGGAATCCTGAATTTAGCTGTGAAAATTTCAATGGCTGTAATAATAATAACGAATCATCTGTATTATTATTACAGCCATTGAAATGTATATGTCACTGTAGTAAAATAATTAAGACAAAACATAGCAAACTATTTAAACAAATTAAGTTCAATTAAATGCTGCAAAATCAGGAAAATTAATTGAACTTTTATTCATATAATATTGAATCTCCTACAGCTCACTCTGGATTTGGGCCTATGCGAATGTAATTAACAATTATTTACCTTCATCGTCACACATGACAGGTGGATCATCATAGCATCAGACGAATGCCAACTGGGTGCAGCTCACTATTGATGTAGCTCACCACTGCTGCTCTTGGTATTTCACATTGCATATAGAAAATTATGTTATGTTATCTAACGGAGCACTTACCACAATCATACGACGAAATAGGGTGGTGGGTTCTGGGTGCCATTTAGAAGTCCAAAGCTGGACATGGGTCTCTCAACTGTTGAGAGGATTTGATATAAACTTCACGTTTGGAAGGCGGAATTAAGATCACAGTACCAAATTTATTTATAAGCAAGGCGTAGCCCTTCTTACAGAATACTGGCGAAAAACAGCAACTTAATGGTGAGTGTCGAGAACTGGAGACGAATTTTACTGGAAATACATCTGAATTTTGATTATTAATCGATAAAAGATATATGATGATAAATATAGATGTCTATGGGCTATAGTATCTACCTTCAGGTTGACTGTGTTCGACTGTGCTCGTTTGTCACCAATATTAATATTCTCTATATTATTATTCTCTATATTAATATTCTCTATATTAAAAATGTTTCACACCTTTGACGCTGCACCCCATCACCATTGGGGCTCTTACGTCTTATGTAAACATGATAGTTAATGGTAGTATATTAACGACAATCGCTTTCTACGATGCAGAGAAGAATTTATTTAATGGACCTTCTTCCGCTGTCACCTTTTGTTTGTAATAGTAATATAAGGTTAATACAAACCTTTCAGCATTAACTCTAGTAATTCAGTCGATATATATTTTATTAATATTCGTTATTTCAAATATCAATAAAAACAAAACTCGAGACTATTTTACTACTACATTACACTAGAATATTCTTCCAATCTATAAATAATACAATGAGTTCTAAGATTGTGCGCTTTGAGATTCCAAATAAAAGCTTCTTCCGAAGCAGTTTACTGCGAAGAAGGATTTTGTTAACATTCTTGTCGATAGGAGAGAGACTATTTCAGACATTTTAAATAACGTCTAGAGTATAATTATAAAAGATTGACGTTCAATCTCTTCCGCATCTTCAGGTATGCTTAAGACAAGTAAAATTTGAATAATGATGCATTTTGTGATACCAAAGCAAAATTAACATATAATTTCGATCAATAGCTGTAACCTTTGATCACTCGCGTTATACGCTTTTCCCATCAATCATGTTTAAATTGGAATTCATGATATATGGTTACTTTGGAAATATTGTGAATGTATTTAAATTAATTAAAAGCAAAACACTCATAAACAAACTTTATTAGCTGTAGTCATTACCCTTAAAACTTTTATTACTTTAACTTATTAAAAATATTGAACATAATAATCTTTTAGACAGTCGTGGTAGCCCAAAGGCTAAGCGCTCGCTGTAAATTTCAGAGTTTTTTTTTAAAAGACGTGAAGACAAACGAGTATTTTTCGAGTACGTTACCTGATGGTAAGTGATCATCATCGGCTATGTCTGAATATCCTGTGTAATTGCAAGTGCGTCTTTTAAGAAAGAATACGTGATAAACCCGTGTTAATTGATACCCGCTGACATCAATAAGATTGATCGATCTTGAAACTCGATGAAACCAAAAAGCGACACTAAAAAGAGAGAAACATATACATTTATTATTTAACCTAAGAGAGAGAGAATTTTGTCTTTCCTATTATGTGTGGAGATCGAGGACGAAATTAGTTGATTAGAAAATGTGGAAGTACTTACTATGATGAAATTGAAAACATGAAATCTGTTTAATAATATGTTCTTTGATCTGTATAATGTGTACAATAGAATGTTAATTAATTTTTAAGCTTGTAACAATATTATCAATAATTCTACTCCTGATACGCTGCATTCGTCTCATTCTCTCATTCTCTCAAAGTTCAGTTTTGCGAAGGTTTCACTTCTAGCGCGTGTGAAATGTACACATTTATTTTTTACTTTTATGTTATAAATATTTAAATTTAATTGGTAACTCATAGTAAGGATGAAAGTTCTTCCTAAAATTTCTTACTATCTACACTGGAAAACAAAGTTAGATTTATTACGTCCGACGTCAAGGGCACCGATGAATTTATTTATTGGAATAATCAAAAATAAATTTAATTTAAAATAAAAATACAGACAATTAAATTTCTCTCTGAATATTTTTCGGTTTTATCCAATACTAAATGTTTTCACGTGTGTTTAATTAGTATTTTAGGTTATTATTTTTAAAATTTTTGCTGAGAACCAACTTAAAAACTCAAATATTTTCTAAAAATAAATTATTTAATTCAAAAATATGCATAGAAATTAACTATTTTATAGAGTGGAATTAAAAAAAGAATAAAGTAATGTTTAATTAATAAAGATTAAAAGAATACTTACATTGTAAGTATATTACAAGTCATAGCAGTCAGGCAGCCGGAAATACTATAGGTTTAAGAATTTAAAACATTACGTGCAAATGTTCATCCTAATGTGTTGTTAGAGTATCGCAAATTAATTACAAATATAAACATTAATGCATATTTAATATTTAACGTGTTTTCATTAAAACATACTTCAGATTCGTCAGTTTTTAACATCAATTAATTGTAATGTCCTATTCATGGCAAACGATGCAATAAGTCAAAGCCGCTCCCTGCCACGCTATCAATATCAATTTGCAACATCAGGGGACTTCATTCAAAACTTTATACCGTCCACTACCATCTGATAACGGTAAAGCCGGCCGTGCTCTTTCTAAGTGAGACACAGGTGTCCTCTCCGTCTGATGCTTCGTATCTCTCCTACCCTAAATACAAATTAGAACACTCTTTTGTGCCCCGGGCTGGAGTTTGCGTGTATGTCAAGAGGACCTGTCCATCTTATGGCTGTGCGTAGACAGCGACGACCATCCGCGCGTCTACGGGTGCCTCTATAGGTCCCATAGCGGTAATGCCGAAACAGACCGACTCAGCGACCATGTCCAGATGGCTACAGACTCCGTGCTACAACAGATCCCATCTTCAGAGATCATGATACTTGGAGATTTTAACGCCCACCACGCTGAATGGCTTGGTTCTCGTTTAACCGATCATGCAGGTAGATCTGTTTATGACTTTGCTCTGGCATGTGGTCTGACACAACTCGTTACCTCGCCTACGCGGATCCCAGATGTGGAAGATCATGTACCTTTCCTGTTGGACCTTCTGCTGACCTCTAATCCCGATGGATATCAGGTCTTCGTCGATGCCCCTCTTGGCTCCTCGGACCATAGTCTAATCCGGACTACAGTGCCACTCACGCACTCATCGCGGTTGCGAATTGCGGGTTGCCGCCGTGTTTGATGGTGAAACTTTGTTGAACAAAGTCTCGGACTGGGGGTGACTAAATGTAGTCCAGTTTAATCCCCAGAAGATACAAGTTTGCGACATTAACGCTAAAAACCCTCTTTGTCCTATCTCCTCAGTTTAAAGGCACTCTCTTTTTTGACTCAGCTAGTATTAGAATCCTCGGCGTCGACATATCGAGGGACGTTCAGTTTTGTGGTCACTTGTAAGAGAAGGCCAAATTTGTCCCTAAAAGGCTTCATATTGGCTCACTGCCTGCAATTTTACAAGGCACAGGTTCAGTCGCACATGGAATACTGTTCTCATCTCTGGGCTGGGGCTCCCCAGTGCCAGCTTCTTCTATTTGATCGCATCCAGCGCAGAGCTGTTCGAATTTTCGGTGACCGAGCTCTCTCCCATCGGCTTGAATCACTGGCACTGCGAAGAGATGTTGTATCTCTTTGCGTATTTTATCTCATCTACCGCGGGGAGTGCTCTGAGGATTTGTTCTGACGAATTCCAGCCGCACAATTTCACCATTGCACATTGCGAAAAACTCACGATATTATCCATACCATCTGAATGACTGGCGGTCCAACACCATGCGATTTAAAAGGAGTTCTCTTCCTCGTACAACTTCTTTGTGAAATCGACTACCACCATAGATTTTTCCGGACCGATACAACTTAGAAACCTTCAAGAAAAGAGCCTACTCCTTTTTAAAAGACCAGCAACACATCTGCAATTCCCCTGGCGTTGCAGTTGCTCATGTGCGGCGGTAATCCCTTACCATCAAGTGAGCGGTATGTTCGTTTGCCCCCTCTCCTATAAAAAAATGTCCTTCTGCAAGATGCAGGCGTATACATGCTTGATTGTGAATGTGGTTTCTCGCACATAAAATAAACAAAGCGATCAATAAAAACCCGCGTTAAAAAACACACGATGTTAAGAATCAACGCTTCGGGTAGTTTGTAGTCTACAAACACGTTCGAGATGGTCCCGGTCACTACATCAGATTTGATAGACCACAAAAGAACAAACCTCGCTAAAGAACACCGACTCCTTCCTAGGATGATTCACGGGAATATTGAAATCAAAAAACATCTTAATTTCAATAGAGAAGATGGCTTGGACCATCTGCTTGGGATACCATAATTAATAAAATTAAATACACGCAAGACTTCAAGATACTATAAGCTCATACTACGTAGATCGATCTTGATCAAAATTAATAGTTTTAATCTGGAGGTGATAAATTATGATGATGGGGTGCCCCTTGACGATAGGTGCTCAAACCGTCGGAAATATAAAATATACGCGATAAAATCCTTAAAAAGAGTTTTATTTAAATCTGTAGTGTTTGCTTAAATATAATGAAATATTAAGAAACGTCTAAAACTTGTCTAGAGCAGCTTATTAAAATACTGAAATTCTAAGTTTTAAATTTAGCTGCTTAGCAGTAAATATAGTATGTATTTAGTATAACGCTTATTTTAAACATTCGAAAAGCTGTTAAGGCTTTTCTTTCTTTTAGGCAAAAATTTGAAGATGCCATTAATTGAGGACCTTGCAGCAAAAGAGGGGCAGATCCAAATTTTAACCGTTACCTTTTTTTTCACCTACATTTTAAACAAAAAAATTAGCTATGGTTTGGTGCATTTAAGAGGCAAATCCGACGACAAACAAGCGCGCTGTAACAAAAATTGGATCTGCTACCTTATTCTGTTTGGTGCAAGAAGAGAGCAGGTCAGGACCTTATTACATCATTTGTAAACAAGTCGGTGCACGTTTTGTGCTCGGCCCGAAAGGACATGCGTATTATTCTTTTAAATAATTGTTTTAAGTTTGATACGTTAAGTGTGTATTGAAATGAGTAACACTGAACCGTTTAGTAGCGGCTCGTCAGATATTTACCAGCCGCCTGTCTACGAGTCATTTTCAACCAGTTCAGATGATGATGGAAGCGATGTTGGTTTGTTGACATTTCAAAACCAAACTAATGAGGCGAACGATATAGGTATGAATATTTTGGATGAATTTAATACAGATAATCCATGCCCATCGACGAGTGGCATAGCACCGAAAAAAAGAAAATCCGCGAATCCATTACAATGGAAACGGAATGTAATAAAGAAATCTATTGCCACTGGAAAGGGCTATTTAAACTATAAAGGCCGTGAAATAGGCGAAAGAAAAACTGGACCGGATTGTTGTTGTAAGAAGTATAAGTGTTTTGTTCAAATTAATGAAGAAGATAGGAAACTAATATTGGAAAATTTTAATAAATTGGAAGAAACCTATGTGCAAAACGTATACTTAGGCGGTTTAACTTAAACTGAGAATATTGAAAGGGAAAGATCTAAAACTGGTACGGGGAAGTAACGGAGTTGTTCACACAAATATTATATTAAATTAGGAAATAGAAATATACAAATTTGCAAAAATGGCTTTGCATCTATCCATGGAATATCCAAAAAGCGTGTAGACAATGTTGTTAAAGAGTATTGGGATCCTACTGTAAGTACACCAGCTCAGTCTAATCGTGGAAAACATCAAAATAGACCAAATCGTATTCCAAGTGAATAGGTTTCTAAAGTTGAATCTCATATTAGAAGTTTCCCACGTAGCGATTCACACTACTGTAGAAATAAAAGCTCACGTTATTATCTGTCTCCAGAGTTGAACATTAAAAGGATGTACAAGTTATATTTGAAAAAGCATGAGCTTGGTCTTGAAGCATCTGCTAAGCCTATAGTATCATTTGATTTTTACTACAGATACTTTAAACAAAATTTTAAATACAGTTTTGGGTCACCTCGTTCAGATACTTGCAAGAAGTGCGACATGCTGAGTAACAAACTAAAAGATAAGACATTGGATAGCGATGAAATCCAACAAATACAGATAGAGATAATTCTTCATCAAGCCAAGGCCGACACTTTTTTTGTTGATTTAAAAGTGAAGAGTCAACTTGCTCTTAATAATGAAGAATGCGAAGTATTAACATTCGATTATCAGCAGAATATGCCATTACCTAAAATTCCAGTAGGTGAAGCATTTTATAAACGTCAACTTTGGGCAAATAATTTTTGTATTTATTCAGCAAAAACAGGGATTGCTCACTTTTATTTATATGACGAAACCATAGGCCGAAAATCACCAAACGAAGTCATATATTTTATAAATCACTACATAAATGACATTTTACCAAGCACAGTTAAAGTACTGTATTTATTTTCTGATAACGCAGCAGCACAAAATAAGAACTCGACTTCAGTTCAGTATCTATATACGCTTATGCGGTGTTCATCTTTCGAGAAGATTGTTCATCGATTTCCAGAACCAGGACACAGCTTCTTACCGTGTGATCGGTGTTTCGGCGTAATAGAAAAGTTTAATAGAAGGATAGATTACATATTTACGACTTCTGAATATGCCGATTGAATTACGCAAGCATCTAAAAATTTTAAAGTTGTAAATGCAAGTCAAAATATGATACTTAACTTCAGCCAATATTATGAGAGTCATTTCAAAAAAGTAATAACAAATACAGAGAAGATTCGATTCAAAATATCTGAATATCGTATTTTTGAATATAGTAAAGACCACATTGAAACTATTGCAGTCAGTGTTACAACGGGAACGCCAGTATTTGATTATTTTCCTATAATGAGAAATGCTTAAGCCCAACTATCAGTTCTGCCTCAGAAACCGCTGTATGGTCATGCATTGCCGTTGAAAAAGGCTAAATACAACGATGTTTTGCAGTTGGTAAGGAACTATGTTCCACCAAATAAACTATATTTCTACAGGGCCCTTAAAAGTGAAGCTGTCGGACCAACCGATGATATTTCTAGCGAAGACGACGATGATCAAGCTGAAGTTAACCTTTAATTTTTTTTTGTTCAGCAATCATTCGTTTTTGTATTTCTTTTGATTGTTTAATTATTTGTGGACTGATTACTAATTCTTGAAATAAAAAATAACCGTGTTTACCTGTTTTATTATCCTTAATACAAAATAGGGTAGTATTTTTCTTCAATCTTGGTGCAAAACGGAGGTGGATCCAAACTTTAAAAAATCGTAGTAATTCTATTACTTCTTCAATAGCCTTATATCTTTAATAAAATGTGTATATATGTTCATATTATATAATACCATATAACGATAGACAAAAGTACATCAATCAATTTTTAAAAACCTTTTTTTTAAATACCCAACAGTTTTGAAATTTGGACTTGCCTCCCTTTAGCTGCAAGGTCCTCAATTATATCTTTTTTTTATTTTATAAAATATTGCGGCCTATTAGCAGGGTTCATCGACATCGGCGACATCTACTAGCTAAGTTATTCTGTGAGTGTCGTTAGATGTGACCGATCGAAACTAAAACATGGGATGGGAAGCAGCATCTTGCTGATAACAATTGAAAATATTAAAAACTACGGATGATAACCCGTCAGTCAAGCGTTGCAACTATGATTAAATCCCTCCTATGAAACAATATATCAGGGACGGGGGGAGGGGGGTGTTTGGGAGTGTGTTTTTGATAGGCTTTGATAGGATGTAATTAAAAACTAAAATACTGTCGATCTCAACTTATGGGTGTAGAGACAGTGGAGAGCGTTCGGCGGAGTGTTTGGCATAGCGGCGTGTTGGGCTTACATTTTGAGTGGCGGCTTCTCAAGATACTTATAATGTGTGAACATATGTTAGTCATACCTGCTGGACACCCCACTCTAGAAATAGAATTTCAGATGACGTCAGCATTAAATATAACAAGAACATAATATGGAACTAAATTTCACATTTAAAATATTGCGATGCGTCACACTAGCCAGCCAGTCCTAACCCTTCGACGTATTGTGCGGTGCATGGTGTATGATAAATTATTCATATAGGGTTTAGCTCCGTATATTACCTACGGTTTTGTATTGTCCATATGTAAAGATAAGATTTCCACTTCAGGAAAAGTGAATAATACTATAAAAGATAGATTTTTCTTTGGATAAATCGTTTGTGATGTGAAGGTTGCCATAAAGGTGTTTTTCTTAATGAAAATCTGAAGTGATAAAAAGAACTTTTACAAACAACATAGCAATAAGTGGCTATTGTAATCCAAGGCCACCTAATACCAACTTCAAACAAGGAATCCCACTGATGCGTTGTCCTCTAAGACCAAGATGCGATGCCTAGCAGTATGTAGCCATAGTGTCTCTCTATAACTATAAGGAGAAATACGGGCCTATGCTACCTCAATTGTCTTAGCAAGATCATCCGTTATGTCGAAAATATTACAGCATTAGTTTTGAAATTGTAATATTATATAATTAACTTAACAAACCAAACAAGATGGCGCTGTTCTTCTGTGATATTTGATATTTCTTGATATTTCTCATTTCCTTTTATATATTTATTCAGCTCAATAAACCAAAAATACTTTATTAATTGCCCTGAATAATAATAATAATTATTATTATTACCGACGGAAATAATTAATGCTGCGATTTTGCCAAACAGATGTTAATGGTTTTCATATGTGTGTGTCCGTCCATTTCTTTGATGCGTTCTGTAACCTAAACTGCTTCATAGATTTTTATATAGGGGGTCTTTAGATTCGTCTTAGCTGTGAAAGTAACGCAAGTTATAATTTTTTCTCTTTACATTTTTTGTTTGCAGTCAGATTTCATTTTTACCATTGGGCTTGATTTCATTTATAATAAGACGGTAAAATAACTCATCAATTAATCAAACAAATACATTGTTTCGATCCGTGGGTTTTTAACCCTTCGGTCCCCCTAAAATTCCCATGCAGTCGCAAGCGTCTGTCAAATCCCGAGCGGTCGCATGCGACCGCACCCACCCACAGCTCATTAAACCATTAAAATTTATATTTAGAGACTAATTTTCTATGAAGAAGTTTGGAATTATTAAATCTATATAAAATTCTTAATTTATTATTTATTTATTTAACAATTTATGTACACACGAAGTATTTTACAATGAAAAATAAGAAGAAATTTTGTACAAAGGCACTGCTTATTTTAAAGTGAAATTTCTTCCAGCAAGCCTGATAATGGACAGATTCAAAGAGAAGCAAATTTAGTGTGCACCCTCATAATAAATTTTATAATATTAATAAACTTAAAATAAAATAAAAATAATAAAAACATATACATACATCCGTCCATACAAACATGCATATACCTAAATACTATACTATATACATATATACAATAAAATACAAGTAGATACACATATATTTACAAGTCATACATTGGATCATTGGGACGACAAAGAAAGATGCTCTTTAACTCGCCTTTTAAACATTGAAACTGTTTGAGCCTCACGAATTGCAGCAGGAAGAGAATTCCATAACCTAACTGCATGTACTTTAAAAGAATGAGAATAGTACTTAGTTCTGAAGGAAGGGAAATTTAGGAGGGTTTTTAAATGTGATCCGCAAACTGCATCGGGAGAATGAGCAAAGCGGAATCGATCACGTAGATATGGTGGTGATGTTGAATTGTAGAGAATGTTAAAAATGAGGCATATGATTCGGGTATTCCTGCGAAGTCGTATTGGGAGCCACTTGAGCTGTTTGCGATAGGGAGAGACGTGGTCATACTTTTTTAGCCCAAAAATGTAACGAATACATAAGTTTTGCAAACGCTCAAACTTGTTTAATTGCTAGTCAGTTCTTTATTTAAGAGTCAGGATTTACTTCATTACAAAATAACTATGATATTTTGATAACAAAAACAATACGAACCGATGGAATGTCGGCGGAGTTAAAATCAAATTATTTCAATATACATTACTTGAAATTATTTATATAGAAAGATAAATTATATTCACACAAAAATTTTCATTACAATTTTGTAATAAAACACTATACTAATAAAACTAATAAATTTATGAGCACCAGAGTATAGAAAATTTTATATTAATTCTATAATGCCAAACTTCTTCGTAGAAAAGTAGTCTCTAAATATAAGTCTTAATGGTTTAAAGTGTTGTGGGTGAGCGCGATCGAATCCGACCGCTTTAATTTTGTCGGAATAGCACCGCGGTTAAATTCGAACGCTTAGAGAGTGAAGGGCTAAAAGGCAATATTGGCAAATTTTATAAAGATTTCGTAAATGGCAGACTCCTATCTACATCATTACACACTTCTATGTAATCATCTCATGGTTATTACTGTCTGGAAACCAAAATGAATAGCGTGGTCTAGGCAAACAGACCACACGCGCGTTCAAATACGAGTATGAATGGAAGTGCGAATTGGATGCCATGCGCGAAGAAATCAAAAAAATACCACCGGCTAACATAGTTTAGTACCCCATGAACATCACGCTCTCATCTGTGCGCTATATGCGCAATTTATAGCAAGAATTGACTACATTAGACACACCTGAGAATGTCACCGTAGTCCTATTGATTGAGACTATAAACTAAAATCACAGTGGCTAAAATAGGCTTGGATGATATTATAAATAGTCGCTAAACATGACAAAAACAGATAAACTTTATTTATAAATTGTAGTTAGTTTAAAACAACAACAAACAATCATACTCGACACTTAAAGTCTGAACTTTTTACGCAAAAATAAATTTATTAAGTTACATTTTAGACTTTTAGACTAAGCTTCAGGCTTGTTCTTATCTCTCAACCACCCCTACAGTGTAAGCAGTTAAAACTATTTGCCAGCTCTTAGCAAGTCCTCCTAGCTCCTAGTGTTGTAAAATAATTTACCCATTTCTTTAACACTTTTAATTTTATGCTTTAAATTGCAATTTTAGGTACTGACTGGTGGTGAAGTAACACATGCAGATTTTCTAAGGATGTTTTCCTTTACTGTCGAGCACGTTACAAATAAGTACTAGTTGATCCAGAGGTCGTATACGACTACAGATAGTGTGGTCCTGGGTTTGATTTCCAAATCATACCAAAAATCATTTGTCGGGTTTGTCATTAAAATTTTTGTTGCAGACCGGATTCTGGAAGTTTATGCTGCTACAAATCCCAAGTCAAGGCCATGTAGGTCCTGCGCCTGATCTCTCGTCTTGTCAGATGCTGTTCTATTGGAATGTGTGAGGGAATAGTATTATAAAGCCTGCCCTGGGCAATGGCTATTTCCCACTGAGACTAGCTAATGTGGCCCAAGTTTGGTCTAGACTTTAAATTAGCACTCATAAGTGCCATATATAATTTCGTAGGTGCCTACAGTGATCGAACTTTTCTTGCTCTCGTATTGTGATCTACGTGGTCAGACTTCATTTCTGCCTAGGAGCCCGTCTGGTTCGGTACTGTTTCTGAGCCTACAATACTGTGTTCCAGTCTGGAGGGCACAAAAAGCCAGTATAGTTACGTGCAGTGAGGAGTTTCATCTTAGTCTTGTTCTATGTTCTGTTTTGCCCTTTGTTTAATGTTGGCTGCAGTGGCCAATTACCATCAGAAGGACTGTAATTTTATTTGTCACTATAGCTTTATAAAAAATAAGGTTTTTTCTTTAGCCATCGTTGTTGTTTTATCATAAAAACAATTATAAATCAACATGCAGTTTTACGTTTAAACTTTTTTGGGAAATGCAAGGAGGTGATTATACGATGTGATGAGCTTTGTGAAAACGTTTAAGGGGATTGACACATTACGTGAAAAAGCTTTTTAGTAAAGGTTTCAAACGAATTTTTTTATCCTACGCAACTATACGGAAATAGGTGTCACGGGTAAAAGCTAATGCAATTTAGTTTGACGGAACTAAAAAGGCTAAAACCTACCCACGAACTTACAAAAACCCCACAAATATTACAGTTGTTCAACTTTTTCTTTTGTAAAATTTCTTTGTACGCATTATGTTTACTTCAAAGTAATTTATTAGCTGTCTACAGAAAAAGATAGAAGTTCTTCTTCAGTCTTCATGTGTTTGTTTCTTCGTATTTACGTGATATCTTTTATTTTTATTTTTTAATGAACATCACCCAACATTCGGATTTTCTCCTGTGTTGTGGAGGCATTTTTCAAAAATAAATTGCTCAAGGATAAACATCCAGAGCCGGAAGAACTATTTGTAGTATGTATAATAAAAAGTAAAGAGAAAAAGTATAATTCCCTTGGAAAAAAGGCTTGATCCTGACTTGAAAAAGGTATATACAGCACATATCACCTTATCGTCACCATCGAATTTTATTACAAGTGCTTTTTCGGGTATGTAAAAAGTTGAAAATCACTAGGAGTCAGGCCCGGAGAATATGGTGGGTGCTGCATAAACTAAAACCCGGCAGTTGGGATCGCAGCACCTGCAAAATCAGATCAATTTCTCTCTGTCACCACTAACGACACCCACGGGATGATATAGGGTAGTGGATTCTTTTACGTTGCGACTTCATTATATGGTTTCTTGAGAAAGAAGCTGTGTAATAAAAAATGGAATGAATTGAATAAAACTTGTTTTAAAAATTATTTTGCGTTTAATTTGACTTATTTTTACATACATAAATTTAGTTTCCGTCATTTCATATCACGATTTAGGTGCGATTTTTTATAGAAAATGGTGACAAGCGAGCACAAAGCCACCTGATGGTATGTGTTTGCTGTGGCCCATAGACATCTACATCTATCCTAGTTAGCGAATCAAAATGTAGATGCGTTATCAGCCATGAAGACTAAGATGGAATGCCTCTTTTCCAGTAAAAAGGGTCTCCGGTTCTCTACACTCACCAACTGGCTTATAAAAAGTAAAAAAAAAAATACAAAATCGCTATAGACTGCATTGAAAAAGAATTATTATTGAAGCTAAACTCTGTTTCGAATTTCTTCAGAAGTCTATATCATAAACAGAAAACTTTTGCCCTAACACAATATTTCCTAATTCAACGATCCCGAAATCTGAGCTCTAAAAAGTTTCAACGAAGTTTAGATTACGAACTTCTAAACAGAGTCTAGATAACCTCAGACTTAAAACTTTTAATCAAGGAGCTATTACGGTGTATGTAAGATATGTGTTTCGAAAATTAAATTAGAATTGAAAAAAAAAACATAAACAAAAAATGTTACCTAATATTTCCTTATTGTTTACGACAATAGTGCATATTGAGTAAAATAATTTTAATGCATTGTATTGCACCTAAATCGTGATATGGAATGACGTAAATTTTACTGTGGGTGGTGTAGCAAAAAAGCCCTAGATGTTAAATCGCAATAGCTTAGCGTTACAAAAGCTTAAGAGGCTCTTGCCCTGAAAATAGCCAGATTGTAGGTAAGCCTAGACGGACGCTGGCAAAATATTCTACTAATGTGATCCTAATGCGTGGGATACCGATAACGAGGGGGTGAAGACCATCCAACCGCCTGGTTGTCCGATGGCGGAAAAGGGGGGGGGTCAACAGGCTTTAAGCCTCTCTAATGGTCCTCAATAATCTGAACATACGCAAAACCAGAGAAATCAAAAGTGTCATCATCATCATCATTACAGCCCTTCACAAGTCCACTGCTGAACATAGGCCTCCCCCAAGGTATGCCAAAAAGCACGGTCCTGAGCCACCTGCATCCATCGACTTCCTGCATGTCTTACCAGGTCGTCACTACATCTAGTGGGGGGTAGCCCTACACCTCGTCTACCGGTAGGAGGCTGCCACATGCGAACCTTTTTTTCCCCTACGGTTGTCGGTTCTTCGAGCTATATGGCCGGCCACTTCAGCTTACTAATCCGTTGGGCTATGTTGGTCACTCTGGTTCTACTGCGAATATCCTCATTTCTAGGTTTATCATGCAGAGAAACTCCGAGCATAGCCCTCTCCATAGCTCGTTGAGTGACTTTGAGCGTCCTCATACGGCCAGGAGTGAAAGACCACGTCTCGGTTCCATAGGTCATCACTGGCAACACGCACTGGTTGTAAAACTTAGTTTTCAGGTTTTGAGGTATAGGAGGACGAGAAGATGTGTCGTAATTTCCCGAACGCTGCCCATCCAAGTTGAATCTGTCAATTGACCTCTCGGTCGAAGTTGGACTTACCTAGTCGGACTATTTGTCCCAGGTAAACGTACTCGTCAACAAATTTGAGCTTAGTGCTTCCAACAACTACCGGTATAGGTGTGACATGGACATTAAACATGATCCTTGTTTTGTCCATGTTCATCTTAAGACCTATTCGTTGCGAGGCACTATTGAGGTCATTGAGCATAGTGCTTAAGTCCTCCAGCGATTCTGCCATAAGGACTATATCGTCGGCCAATCGAAGGTGAGTGATGTACTCACCATTGATATTAATAACGTATCCTTTCCAGTCCAGTAGCTTGAAAACGTCTTCCAACGTAGCGGTGAAGAGTTTCGGGGAAATAACGTTACCCTGTCTTACACCTATCTGCAGTTGGATAGGTTTCGTACTCTGGTTTTGTACTCGGATAGCCATCGTAGCCCTACTGTAGGAACACTTCAGCACTTCGATATACCGACAGTCATCTTGGCACCGCTTTTTTTTTTACATGGGGAAATGCCTACGCATACCCGCCTCGCGGGGGCAAGGACGGGTTATGTCGGACTCGCACCGACTAAAACCCCATGGTGTTCCACCTTTGTCGCTTATTGGCAGGGCCACGGGAACGCTTTCGCACACATCCGCAGCTCCACCAGCGCCTGCCGCCTTATGGCAGCACCACCTTGGGAGCGGAATACTCCTCCCCGTTCTCCTTCACAGGTAAGGCGCACCAGAACACATGGCGCGCCTTCCTTCTCGGCCTCTAATCACATCTGCGCAACGGACGCCCCCGCGTCCAATGCAAGAAGGCCATGGGGCCAGGAAAAACAAGCACTTAGAAGTACTAGCCTTCCCGACCCCAGCGGCGGATCTGGTCTATGGCTCCGCCGCCATCCAAGATTCGGCTGCGGAGGGTAGGGAGAGCGGCGCCTCGCAATACCGACAATCCTCTCCCCCCACAGTCCCACCACCACCGCATCAACGGTGCGGATCCGTTTGAGTCGCGGAGCATAGGGCGAGTGGCGCATCGCCATACCAACACTCCTCTTCCTCCGCGACTCCACCTCGGCTGCAGCGGTAGGTGGGGAGGACACACCTCTCACCGCAGTCCACCAACACACATCCGAAGTGGGCTTCCCAAGTCGACTCGGAGTGGCCACCTCGGGCCGGCCCTCCACCTCGGACCAGCCATATGGGTTCCTTTTGTTTCGCCGTGGGTGACCAAGCCACGGCTTCTAAGCCCCCCGCCACGACAAGGCGGGAACCCGTTCGGGGGGGATCTTGGCACCGCTGAAGAGACCGTAACACCGCCCAAACTTTTAATGGAATCAAAGGCTTTTTCATAGTCCACATACGCCAGGCAAAGTGGCAGATTGTACTCTTCGGACTTCTGAGCAATTTGCCGAAGGGTATGTGTGTGGTCTACGGTACTAAAGCCTTTTCAGAAACCGGCTGAAATAATACTAGTTTTAACGGAATTTATCGCGTATATTTAACTTTTTTACCCGACGTTTCGAGAGCTTTACAGCACCCATGGTCACGGGAAGGACTGAGATGTTCAACGTCCAGCTGTCATAGTTAACCGCGGTTACCATAGATTAAAAATTTAACTTTTGTTCCGATCTACACAGTATGAGCTTATGGTATCATGGAGTCTTGCAGTTGTATGCTTGGGTTGGGATTTAATTTTATTTATTATAGGATCCCAAGCAGATGGTAGCACCCAGCCATCTTCTCTATTGAAATTAGGATGTTTTTTGATTTCAATAGCCTCGCGAATCATCCTTGGAAGGAATCGGTGTTCTTTAGCGAGGATTTGTGGTCTATCAAATCTGATGTAGTGACGGGGGCGATCTTGTACATGTTCACAGACTGCAGACTTCCCGGAGCGTCGATTCTTCACATCAGCTATATGTTCTTTGACGCGGGTTTTAATTGATCTTTTAGTTTGTCCTATGTAGGAGAGACCACATTCACAATCAAGCTTGTACACTCCTGCATCTTGCAGAGGGACGTTACACTTGACTGATGGTAAAATCTGACCAATCTTCTTCGGCGGCTTGAAGTATGTTTTGATGGAAGCGCGCTTCAAGATGTAGCCAATCTTGTCAGTGACTCCTCTAACATATGGCAGTACAGCAGGTACACGCTCGACTGTGGCCGGCTTCACTTGTTCTCTGTGACGTAGGCGTGGGACCCGAAGCTTGTTGTCATGCAAAACTCTGCCTCTGGGAAGTCTGCAGTCTGTGAACATGTACAAGATCGCCCCCGTCACTACATCAGATTTGATAGACCACAAATCCTCGCTAAAGAACACCGATTCCTTCCAAGGATGATTCGCGAGGCTATTGAAATCAAAAAACATCCTAATTTCAATAGAGAAGATGGCTGGGTGCTACCATCTGCTTGGGATCCTATAATAAATAAAATTAAATCCCAACCCAAGCATACAACTGCAAGACTCCATGATACCATAAGCTCATACTGTGTAGATCGGAACAAAAGTTAAATTTTTAATCTATGGTAACCGCGGTTAACTATGACAGCTGGACGTTGAACATCTCAGTCCTTCCCGTGACCATGGGTGCTGTAAAGCTCTCGAAACGTCGGGTAAAAAAGTTAAATATACGCGATAAATTCCGTTAAAACTAGTATTATTTCAATGTGTAGTGTTCGCGTAAATATAAGAAATCATTATGTAAACCAGTACGGACTGGTAATTGCAAATAAAATACGCCGATTAGAAGATCTAAAGACTAAGCGCGCAAGATATCTAACAGCCTTAAATTTCTTGAAGAGATGTCGAGACCATAATCTCATTCCTACGTGTGTCAAAATATCCACCAAAAAGGACATTCGAGGAAGCGCTAAGATCTTAAATCAGGCAAGTAAAACGTTGTTACGGGCGGTAATCCAACAAAAACGCTCCGATCTATATAACATAAATAAATCCATAGACACATCATGCAGTGAATTAAAGAAAGTTTTAACGACGATTGATTATAATTTTTGCATGGAAACATTAAATAAACGCGAAATTAGTAAATATAACGAATGCAAAAACAAACATATAGAAAAATATCAAAAATTAACGGCCAAATCAAATGTCAAACATCCGAATCAATGCCAGAACCAAAAGCAACCATTGACAAACACAGATCATAGATTAATCGCGTTCTATAATCTGTCAAAACAAACACTGGATGATGCAACAATAAAGGTTTTATCCAAAGGACTAAACTATGCTATAACTCCTAGCAGATTACCGTACGAAGAAATTATCTGTAGTGTCGAGGACTGTTTATTTAAAAACAATATGCGGAAAGAAGATTTGGAGGCGATACGTCAAGACATTTCGTCTATGTTACGTCGATGTTCAGTGCCTAAACCGAATCTTCCCAGAGACGAATTTATAGCGTTAAAGAACCTACGCAATAAACCAGAACTTACGATTCTCCGCGCAGATAAGGGAAACGCCACGGTGGTCATGGATACGTCAGATTATAATTCAAAAATACAAGAACTTTTGTCGGATGTAAGTACTTATAAAAAGGTTAAAAACGACGCAACAAATAGCACACTAAAAACAACTAGTGACCTCATAAAGAAACACTCCGAAAAATTAAATCTGGACGTAAAATGGATAATACCTACGTGCGCCAAATCACCAAAGTTGTATGGGTTACCAAAAATACACAAGCCCAATGCTCCATTACGCCCCATAGTGAGCCAAATCGATTCACCAACTTACAGATTGGCTCAACACTTAGCGAAAATACTCTCACCGCTCAGGGGACATACAAGAGCACACATAAAGGATTCCTACCATTTTGTCAGCGAGATTAAAGACCTACGTCTGGCAGATAATGAAACTATGGTCAGTTTTGATGTGCAGTCATTGTTTACATGCTTACCTGTTGAAGACAGCATCTCAATTGTAACTAGAAGGCTGGAAGAAAACAACATGCCTGCAGAATATGCAGTATTACTCAGACACTGCCTTACATCTGGCTACCTATTGTGGAAGGAGGAGTTCTACAAGCAAGTAGATGGTGTGGCGATGGGCTCACCTGTATCTCCCATTGTCGCCGACATATTCATGGAAGACTTTGAGGAGAAAGCCCTGCTTACTTCTCCCATAAATCCAAGATTCTACAAGCGGTACGTAGACGACACTTTCACAATTCTACCTTTAGATAAAGTAACTGCATTTTTAGACCATCTTAACTCTATAAATTCTAAAATTCAGTTCACAATGGAGTTAGAGGCAAACAATTCCTTAGCTTTTCTAGATGTGATAGTAATTCGGAATCCTGATAACACCTTGAGCCATACTGTGTATAGAAAAAAGACCCATACAGATAGATATTTAAACGGTGATTCTCACCACCATCCTTCACAGTTAGCTACCGTGGGTAAATCTTTGTTTCAGAGAGCACGAGGGATCTGTGACAGTAAACACCTGGCTGCCGAGCTCCAACATGTCAAGCAAGTTTCGCATGACAACACGCTTCGGGTCCCACGCCTACGTCACAGAGAACAAGTGAAGCCGGCCACAGTCGAGCGTGTACCTGCTGTACTGCCATATGTTAGAGGAGTCACTGACAAGATTGGCTACATCTTGAAGCGCGCTTCCATCAAAACATACTTCAAGCCGCCGAAGAAGATTGGTCAGATTTTACCATCAGTCAAGTGTAACGTCCCTCTGCAAGATGCAGGAGTGTACAAGCTTGATTGTGAATGTGGTCTCTCCTACATAGGACAAACTAAAAGATCAATTAAAACCCGCGTCAAAGAACATATAGCTGATGTGAAGAATCGACGCTCCGGGAAGTCTGCAGTCTGTGAACATGTACAAGATCGCCCCCGTCACTACATCAGATTTGATAGACCACAAATCCTCGCTAAAGAACACCGATTCCTTCCAAGGATGATTCGCGAGGCTATTGAAATCAAAAAACATCCTAATTTCAATAGAGAAGATGGCTGGGTGCTACCATCTGCTTGGGATCCTATAATAAATAAAATTAAATCCCAACCCAAGCATACAACTGCAAGACTCCATGATACCATAAGCTCATACTGTGTAGATCGGAACATAAGTTAAATTTTTAATCTATGGTAACCGCGGTTAACTATGACAGCTGGACGTTGAACATCTCAGTCCTTTCCGTGACCATGGGTGCTGTAAAGCTCTCGAAACGTCGGGTAAAAAAGTTAAATATACGCGATAAATTCCGTTAAAACTAGTATTATTTCAATGTGTAGTATTCGCGTAAATATAAGAAATCATTAAGAAACCGGCTGGTTCGGGAGGCTGGAATTCATCGAGTCTGCGTGCGAGACGGTTCGTAATGACGCTCGAAAACAGCACGTAGACGCGACGCAGAAGGGATATCGGTCTCTATTTCTTCAAGAGGGCGTTGTCACCTTTCTTGAAGAAGAAGACCACCGCAATTCTGCTCCACGCCTCCGGAGTAGTGCCACCATGGAGGACGGAATTAAAGAGCCTCTGAAAGACTTCAAGTACCGGTTACCCACCCGCTTTCAGAAGCTTCGCTGTAATTCCATCCTCGCCCGGGGACTTGCCGTTTTTAAGGTGCTGGAGAACCAATCTAATCTCGCTCAGACTGACGTCCGGGATATCATCGGAATAGTGTCTGATAAGACCCACTCTTGGATCGTTACTCACACTTGCGTGTGGCTCCAACGATGATGTGTACAGCTGCCCATAGAACCTCTCAATCTCTCTCAGAATCTCAGGTGTCCCGAAACGATGTTGCCACACTCAGTCTTCAGCTTTGGAAGTTAGCTCTTTCTGGCAGACAGATCTCTGGCAAAGACTTTGGAGCCCTGGTTCCGCTCGATCGCTTCTTTAATACGAGCAGTATTAAAGTTGCGTAAGTCTCGCCGCATGCATTTTGAGATCTGTTTGTTCAGTTGCCTGTGTGCTGTCAAATCTGTTGACGATTTCAGCCTCGTCACCCGTCTAACAGCCATGAGATTAAGAGTGTGATCGGAGAGTTTTTGTGTTCTTCTGCGGCGGGTCTTGCAGAACTTAGCTCCGACCACATGGACAGTTTCCACGAGCTTGTCATTCATATCGTCCACTGCACTGCAATCTTCTAGGCACTGAAAGCGGTTACGTAACTCGATCTGAAAGGTTTCGGGATTCTGAATTGGAGCACGTGGGGAAGGAGCGTTGACTTTATTAGACGAGGTCAGGTCTGGTCTGGTGTCTCTAACCATTCGGTGATCGCTGCCAGTTTTCACCCTTGCGTTCACTGAGACATCACTGAACAGCTTGCGTCTGGTCGTCATAATGAAGTCAATTTCATTTTTTGTCGAACCGTCGGGGCGCGACCAGGTCCACTTCCTGTGGGGCCGCTTCTGGAAGAAAGAGTTCATCATAAAGAGTCCCTCTTACTCCATAAATTCGTCCAGCTGCTGGCCCCTACGGTTCCGTTGCCCTACTCCAAATTTTCCTAACTTCAGCTCGCCGCTTTCTATTGTGCCTAGTTTTGCGTTGAAGTCTCCCATCAACACCGTGTAGTGGGTTTTGGAGGAATGCATGGCTCTAGAAATATCCTCATGCATTTCCTCCACTTCCTCACCGGTATGTGCCGAGGTTCGTGCGTAAATCTCTATGACCTTCAGCGAATACCGTTTGGTGATACTGATTATCAGGTACGCGACCCTCGTCGACACACTCCCAATATTTACAACGTTTATTTACATTTTTATTTGTTGACGAGAGACTTGTGGACGATAAATCCGACGCCTCCTTGGGACAGATGGTTGCCCTCCCGGTGATAGAACAAGTTGCCGGACTCGAGGATTACCGTGTCCTCTCCCTCTCTTCGGACCTAAGATAATCCAATAATATGCCAGCGCAACTTGTCTACCTCTTCTTCCAACTCCAGTATCTTCTCGTCAGTCCTCAAGGTGCGTCCGTTATAAGTTGCCAGGTGGAGTCGTCGTAGGTGGCAACCGAACCTCCATCGGTATTATTAGCACCCCCTTCCCCACCATTACCATACTGATCACCGTAGCCAGGAATAGCGGGACCGCCGGGGTCTGTGGGCCGTTTTTTTTTGCGTCGTTACTCATGAGGGGATATTTGCCATAGTTACCACGCTTGGCGAGCGCGTAGGCCACCGCAGTTTTTTATTATATTATTATTGTTATTAGGAAGATGCTGCTGCCCATCTCCTGCCTGTCTCCCTCTGTAGCCTCTTACGACACCCACGGGAAGATATAGGGTAGTAAAGTAAAATAAATTTACAGCCTATATACGTTCCACTGCTGGGCACAGGCCTCCTCTCATTTCTGAGAGGGTTTTAGGGCAAGGAATTGTCGGCTACGCTGCCCCAATGCATGTTGGCGAACTTCACATGTCCTCGAAATATTTTATTTTTATTTCTCAGACATGCAGGTTTCCTCACGATGTTTTCCTTCACCCACAAAGCACGTGGTAAATCGGCACTTAAAAATGTAATTAACAATTTCATTGGTGCCAGTGGGGATCGGACCCGGGTTGCTCGCATACTGTGAAATTTACAGCGAGCGCTAACCATCTGAGCTACCATGGCTCTAGGGTAGTGTAGTCAGTCATTTATAAACAAATAGGGTTTTTCTGCAAGGTCGTATCACAACTGTCCTGACTGGAAATTCCACAATTTGTTAATGTGTGGACATTCCTTGAATAACACTTGGTGGTAGTTGGCTGATCATCATGCTTAAGATTTATCCCTGGTGCAGTAGCTTAGCGTTGACTTATCACGCTGAAGGCCGCCGGTTTGAATCCCGCAAGGGTTAATTATTTCTAAACCTATTATTCTTGGTCTTGTAATATGTATTTACGGAACAAACGAGTTCGAACAAACATAAGATTTTAATGCCAGTTAGTCGACTCAATATAGTTAGTACCATACATTTGCGACGCTTTCACAACAGAATTTCAGAAAATATTAAGTGTTTGTCAATCAACAATTTTAAAAATTTTATTAAAGTAAAATTACATGAATGGAAATATCCCCTGGGAATGAGGCGATCATTGCCATTACCATGCTGGTTCTACTATAATTTATATATACAATTGTACCAAATTATTATAACGTTGTGTGATTTGTCTAAAAAATATAATTCCGCTGGGTTTCTTGATGGTTTTTCCCAGGACAGGGGTATTTTTCGAAACAGTGATAAATAAATAAAAAAATGATTTTCGATGCATAATTATTATAAAATAATTTTAAGCTATTCAATTCTACACTCAGTAACAATGTGTAGGGCAAAATTCTCCGTAACATTGTCAGAAATAAGAGTAGGCCTGTGCATGGAACATATATATGCTGTAAATAGAATGCCAAAATCGTTCGTTTTCATTTTACATTTACTTGTAACTGCAAATAGGTAAATGTGTCCATGTAAGCGTGTTGAATTGACACAAGGATTTAGTTGAAGGGGCATCACTCTGCTAAGAGAATTACACAGTGATGTGGGAAGCACCATACATGATATTTGGCTTTGTTTGACGTACATATATATCGTTCCGCTCATATTGCAATGTGAAATGGAGATATTGGAGAATTGGATTCAAAGTTCAACCTCTCAATTTTTTAATTTGCAGCAAGTACTATTAACGCTTCAATTATTTTAGGTTCCCTCACTATTTATCCAATGTTTGTAAAACGTAGAGCTATATTTTTTAACTTAAAATAAAAAAAAACAAATACATAAGTCAAACAACTGAAAATAATTATCGGATAGGGACTACATTAAAAAGAAAGAGATGCATGTTAGAATGAGCCTTGCTACTTATAAAAAATATATTACTTAAAAAAAATTAATTATTAATTCAAATAAGTTAAGTAATCGACAGTAAAATACAACCAAGTTCTGTATTTAAATATAATGCGTAGTTGATATTAATTTTATGACCTTGCAATGATAAATAAAATAAGATTTTATATTTTTGCCAGTAGGTCATCAGTTTACTATTTTTTGTAATAAGGTTTTTTAGGGTTCCGTAGTCAACTAGGAACCCTTATAGTTTCGCCATGTCTGTCTGTCCGTCTGTCCGTCCTCGCTTAATCTCTGTGACCGTTAGCACTAGAAAGCTGAATTTGGTACCAATATGTGTATCAATCACGCCGACAAAGTGGTAAAATAAAAATTGGAAAAAAATGTATTATTAGGGTAGCCCCCCTATATGTAAAGTGGGAAGTGATTTTTTTTTAATTTCAACCCTTACGTGTGATATATTGTTGGAAAGGTATTTAAAAATGAATAGGGGTTTACTAAAATCATTTTTTGATAATGTCAATAATTTCAGAAATAATCGCTCCAAAAGTAAAAAACAATGTGTACCCCCCCCTCTAACTTTTGAACCATAGGTTTAGAAAATATGAAAAAAATCTGAAAGGTAGAACTTTATAAGCACTTTCTAGGAAAATTATTTTGAACCTGGATGGAAACAGTTTTTGTACAAAAAAGACAAAAAGTTGTACAAAATAATTTCTGGACTAAGTTTGTAGTATAATCGTTTAAGCAGGCATTTTTTTTAACTTCGTTTACATATTTTATTATCCTGAACGTATCTTTTTTCAAACAAAAAAAGAATTATTAAAATCGGTTCTCGCAATCCAAAATTACCATCGAAAACTTCTGGCACGTCTATGTATTAATTAGTAACCCAATTCCCCGAGAGATGGCGCTGTAGGTACTTATTACATTGGGTCGGGTATTATCGAATTGTTTGGTTGGTCTCTCCTTGGCATCGCATGTCGCGGAGCGTGCAATGTTGCAAGCTCCATGTTCACGCACGTACCCACTACCGGGAGCAGTTGCAGGAGCGCGGAGCGCTGCTGGAGCGCGAACATAATGGATACCCACCTTTAAACTCATAAGTGGGAACACTTATTGTGACGGACGGGAAACTACGGAACCCTACACTGAGCGTGGCCCGACACGCTCTTGGCCGGTTTTATTTTCAAATATGTATTTTGGTCCCAACAGCGTACAGAACATAATTTTCCGATGTCGTAAACTAAAATGGCAAAAAATCTCTCAGACAAGCCCATTTGGGTCTGGTCAGGGGCTTAACAATTAGGTTTCTGATAATAAATCTTTACTAATATAATAAATCTTTACTAATATAATATTTAAAAATAAAAAATTATAGTATCAAACTTTGGTTCTGCTATTAGCGTGGAGATTTTTTAACATTATTATTATTATCTGATATTTCCAATACCTTCCAAGCTTGGAATCATACTTCATTATTATTCACCTGTTTTAATATCCGATCTGAATATGTCTAAGTAATTGATTTAATACCTTGAAAACATTTTGTATCTCATGAATCTTGAATAAATTTCTACATCGCAATGTTGAAAAAATTGAAAGTTGAAAAGCTGCCATCAACAGCCAAATATATGTTATTAATTCCCATGAGAATGAATTCCACGGTCATAATCGTAATCCTTACAAAAATTTAAATTTTTAAAAATTTATTACAGTATAGCCCTGATACAGCCCCGATTTAATACAAAGTGTAGCTCTAACGAATTGCAGGAAAGTTTGAAAATTTTTCCGCTCTGTAGCTTGTCACTTCAATTTATTTCCGAAGCAATAAATCTGGTTTCAATATGAAATGTAAAGAAAAATGTTAAGTTACGAGTTAATCTTACATCAACAAAGAAATATAGACGGAACGCTGCGGACATTTCAAACGACGCTTGATGCCACGGCAGGCTGAAAATAAGAAGGCGTACCTCACGTAATGTTCATATTTTATTCTAATAGTTTTACTATGAGTACTAATAATTTTATGGTTTATTTTGATATTTTCATTAAAAATGAGAATTTTTACAATTCAAATACGTGGCGAATCGTAGCTGTCAAATATTTTTTCCATGCTACAGTTACGGCACGATTTATATCGAAGCGCAATATTACGTACTTTATTTCATACATTTTATTTCAGTTTAAATGTAACTAAAATATTCTCCATAAGCTAAACCTAAATTTTAGTACGAGTTTCATTTAAAGTTATACATGCCCGCAATTGTAGCAAGCCTTGGGAGAGGCCTATTTCCAGCAGTGGACTGCCGCAGGCTCATGATGATGATAACGTTCGCTGTACCTGCACACATAAAGACATAAACACACACATTGGTTTTAAGGTAATAGAAAAGCGGTATCTTTTCATACAGACTGTTATTACTCAAAAGAAAATTTCAACCATGTTTTACGATTTTTATTTGTTAAATATAGATTTGTTATTATTCTTGTGGTGTATTAATGTAGTTTTCTTATCTGGTTAAGCTGTATAAATACATATAAGAAAATGATATCTATATGTACATTTAATATAACTAAATAAGTAAATTAAAAATACATGGTGAATTAAAAAACCAACTAGATTACTATCATTATTAAAGTAAATAATTAATTTTAACCAATTTGTAAAACAATTCTAGAGTTTTTATGAAATGTAAGCTTAAAAAATGGGTACTTTATCAGTCCTTCAAATAACACTGGTCTGGACATGGTCCCATTCCACTGCAAGAAGTATTTGTCGTGATCGCCCGCACATCGGCTGAGACGCGTGTTTGTCACTTGCCACGTCATTGGTTTGACTATTTTACACTCCTGATATAATTGCCTGCCTTCTCTCAACTCTTTAATTAGAATCAGGCCTTACTTTGCGGAAATCTCTGGTGGTAGTTCATGCTAATGAAGGAGGTTGCCTCCCTTCCTGATATTTAAAATTTTCATTTTTATTTTTCACGTGGACCTTTTCTAGTTATTTAAACATCTTTTATTTTCATAGAGTCGCCTTTTACGACACTAATATAATGCTGTTGTAATAATGCTGCGCTGCTCCTACACGGATATTTTAATAAATACTTTGGACCGACATATCTAAGATTAATTTTAAGTTTCCTAAGTTATATATTTTCTGGAAATGACTCGAACTTTTCTTCTTTTGACCGGATCTACTGTAAAAGCTTTTACTAAAGTATTATTACAAAATCACTACGTTAAATTACATTTGGGCGTGACCTTAATTGAGGGAGTCTTAATTAAGCGCTTTATAAACTATGCGAAGAATAATTGACATTTTTAATAATTGGCTACGCTCAGTTCACACTTCTACTTTTTGGGTGTAAAGTAAATATTTGTAAAAAATCTTCTTTGTTTTTTTCTCTTATGTATTTAGTATGTAGTAAAATTACTAAAATTCCTTGGTGACCATCTCGACTTTGAATAAATGTTTGACTACAGACTAGTATGTGTTTGACATTGGCAGTATTATGTACTAAGTCTGTGGAGGCGATAGTGAATTGTTAATAAAAGGATACTTATCAATAACACGTATACATAATAGAAAATTAATCTTTTCTATTTCATTTTCATTTGCAATAATTTCATTTTGTGATCAGAAACTTGTGCAATTGAAAACTTTTATATAAATGACTTCAACGGAGCGGTTTGCATAAATTATTACAAATTCAAAATGCAATTAATTTACTTTATTACTTTAGTAAAACTAAATTTTATGCGCATTTGAAAGTGGCGATAAAACCTTAGATGGTAAATTGTTCTTGATTCGAAGACAACCAAAATTTAATCTGACGGTACGTCAGGGTAGTGGCCAGCACTACACAGCACAAATTCCAGCTCACCAAGTTTCAAGAAACCCGTTATAACACATTTATAATAGGTCTACTGGTTGAAAGTGTGTATAACAACAGTAATAAATATTTTTACTAAACAATATAATGATTTAGAAGCGTCTGTTTTAAATTGCGCATATTTTATATAGCTGCCTGTTTTTTCCACTTTAATCAACTGATTTGGAGGTTGTACCTTTTTCTATTTTTTTCTATTTTCTATTATTATTTCTATATTTTACCGAGAAATTTTTAACTAATTTAGACGCCCCACATCTCGTTAACCTTTAAGTAGTGATGTGGTTTGAATGACTCATAAATGGTGATGTGACGTTTTATAGACGTCTACGCAATTTATGTCAATAGTATGAACTTAATTATTAATTAGACATTTTTTTGTATAAAATCAAAACAAAACCCCTCTTTTTAATGATATAGGCTAAAATTAAACCCAATTTAAGCATTAATCAACATTTATTAGGACATTTGGCAAAAGTTACGAAAATATCACATTCTATAAAAGACGCACTTCTAGTGCTATGAATAAACAAACAGACTTATTTTTTAACAAAAAATAAAATTTCTTACTTCTTCAACTTAATTACTAAAATAATATAGGAACTACCACAGAATCAGTCTTCTAAATTCAGTCTGTCAGTACAGTCGCTGCAGATTGTTTTGGAACAGCCTAAGCATATAGGCTTATGACATGCAACGCATTTGTACCTTGTGCATCGCTTCAGCATTGCTGGACACACCTTACAAGTTTTTTTGTCATTTTCACCAACAGCTGACTCAATGCGGCTAGGTTCTGGCAGTAAATCTTCGCTAAGAACTGTATAATTGTCAGTCTTATATTCAATTATTTTGTCAGTAATATCGTCATCCATAAAATGTCTCCACAAGGTTTCTAGGCTGGTGAATGCTCTAGGCTGTGATCTAGGTGTCATGTCATGTCAACCAAGTTGTGGCTTAGTGAACGACAGTTACGCATCACTGATTCATCGTTTCACCATTTAAAACCATTCTTACCTACGTAGTACCTTTGGGATTCTGTGTGTATATTATCTTGTATTGAAGATAGACCTGAATCTTGCATCGCAACTGAACTGCGGGGTGATCTTTGTCGTTGAGATTGAGTGTCTTCATCCTCAGAATGTTCTGAAGCCAAGTCATGATCACTGTGCAAACAGAAATTTGGATCCACTTCTTCATCGTCCACATCACTGAAGTCTCGCTCCAACTCAGCCTCTATCCACTGACTTAAGGTGTTTTCATTTGTCGAAGTATTTAGAGCTACTCGTTTTCGCTTTCGACTGTTTCCTGAAGGTCCAGGTTGATCCATCTAAAATAATAACGTACACAGTGAGGTGACGAATAAGAGACACTTAGAAAAAAATACACTAATACTGTAGTGACGTCTAATAAATCACTTACGCAAAAACTGACCTCACGTCTCAGGGACACCAAACGGTCGTACAGGTACAGGTGTTGCTGCCAAGAGCGCGAGCACTCGACCGACCGATCACGCCACCGAAAGCCGAAGGTAGCGGGAGGGGCGGGAGCGTCTTTAAAAAGTTAACGCCACGAGACTGATTTTTGCATCGAGGCCGTCTGTGAGACACCCACGTCACTACTTAAAGGTTAAGGGTGTTACGATTATTAAATACTGTTTACATTTTACTTATCCTTCTTCCATTTTATCGGCCAGTAACAGTCACAGTCGCTGAACGTGGGCTTCTCCCATTAAAGAAAGAGAAGATATTGGCTGATGGCAAAATTTAATTTTTTTTTTTGTAATTTTATGTTCACAAGCTCTTGAAATTTCATTGCTGCCCTATGTACCTACGTCCTTATACCTGCATCCAACTTAATAAAGGTTTCTTAATATTTATATAACAGACCAATCCGTACATTAATATTACATCTGACTTCAACAAAAATAAATATACACGCTTCTAACAGCAAAAATCACGTACTTTTTTGAGTTGGAAAAGATATAATAAAATCTTGTGCCTCATAACTTTTGGGCCCGGGCTGAAGGGATAAACATGGAACTACAATGCAATTTGACACGATTCATCTACCTTTGATCCCGGTGTAGGAGAGTGTGTTAAGAAAAATAACACAGAATTTAATGAAACTTTCTATTTTTTGTGAGGTCCTTTAATTACTAATTAAGTTGGTAATCAGTGTGTAATCGATACATATACCGGGACTTTGTCCTTACAGTACGAGTGAATCAGAAATTAATATAATGTACTATTGGTCTCCTAGTGGTCAAAATTTGACGGTAATTCATTTAATTTTTAAGTTTTTATATTATGAAAACTATATTTCACTTAAAAATGTACTTTTTGTCAATATATAAATTTTTTTTCATATCACTCTACACTATTGAAAAAAGAGCATTTGAATGCACGCAAAATCAACATATTACACGCACAGAGCTTGCATTCACCACCAGCATTAAGAACGCACCGGAAATCTAACTGCACTATCGATCTCCGGTCTGAGCAAAAGAGTGATGTCTAAATCGCGCTATCCTCCCGAAGTAAAAGCAGTATATATATAAATTAATTTTTGTTCCGATCCACGCAGTATGAACTTATGGTATCTTGAAGTCTTGCAGTTGTATGCTTGGGTTGGGATTTAATTGTATTAATTATATGATCCCAAGCAGATGGTAGCACCCAACCGTCTTATCTATTAAAATTAGGTTGTTTTTTGATTTTAATAGCCTCGGGAATCACCCTTATAAGCAGTCGGTGTTCTTTAGCGAGGTTTTGTGATCTACCAAATCTGATGTAGTGACGGAGGCGATCCTGTACGTGTTCACAAACTGCAGACTTCATGAAGCGTCGATTCTTCACATCAACTATATGATGTTCTCTAACACGGGTTTTAATTGATATGTAATATTACAAAATAAAAATGTGATATGTAGTACAAATAATATCCTATGTAGGAGAGACCACACTCACAATCAAACTCTCACTCCTGAATCTTGCAGAGGGACGTTACACGTGACTGATGATAAAAACTGACCAATCTTCTTCGGTGGCTTTAAGTATGTTTTAGTGTTGTAGCCAATCTTGTCAGTGACTCCTCTAAAATATGGCAGTACAGCAGGTACACGTTCGACTGTGGCCGGGTCCCTCGTTCACTGCGACGTAGGCATGGGACCTGAAAATTGTTGTCATGCAAAACTTGCTTGTCGTGTTGGATCTTGGCAGCCAGCTGTTTAGTTTCACAGATCCCTAGTGCTCTCTGAAACAAAGATTTACCCACGGAAGCTAACTGTGAAGGATGGTGGTGAGAATCACCTTTTAAATATCTATCTGTATGGATCCTTTTTATATACACAGTGTGGCTCAAGGTGTCAGGATTCCGAATTACTAACACATCTAGAAAAGCTAAAGAATTGTTTACGTTTAACTCCACTGTGACCTGAATTTTAGAATTTATAGAGATAAGATGGTCTAAAAATACAGTTACTTTATCTAAAGGTAGAATTGTGAAAGTGTCGTCTACTTACCGGTTGTAGAATCTTGGATTTACGAGAGAAGTAAGCAGGGCTTTCTCCTCAAACTCTACCATGTGTATGTCGGCGACAATGGGATATACAGGTGAGCACATCGCCACACCATCTACTTGCTTGTAGAACTCCTCCTCCCACAATAGGTAGCCAGAAGTAAGGCAGTGTCTGATTGATACTGCATATTATACAGGCATGTAGTTTTCTTCCAGCCTTCTAGTTACAATTAAGATGCAGTCTTCAACAGTTAAGCATGCAAACAATGACTGCACATCAACAAAACTAACCAAAGTTTTATTGTCTGCCAGATCTAGGTCTTAAATCTCGCTGACAAAATGGTAGGAATCCTTTATGTGTGCTCTTGTATATCCCCTTAGCGGTGAGAGTATTTTAAGTGTACTATTTGTTGGGTTGTTTTTAACCTTTTTATAAGTGCTTATATCCAACAGAAGTTCTTGTATTTTAAAATTATATTTTTTATTACGCGCAGATAAGCGAAATGCCTCGGTTGTCATGTATACGTCAGATTACACAAATATGTGCGAGGTTGAATTAGAAGATACTAAGATTGTTTCGTACATTAATATTACTATAAATTTTTGTAATATTTGATGATATATAGGTAGTAACGCTGGGATTGAACCCCCATGAATAATATAAAAACAGAAAGAAAACTGTTTATTTATAAATAAAAAAAACTTATAACAATGTATTATACATATCTGGGGGCACGGCAGTGCCCCCGCCGAGTCGAGCAAAAAAGCGACACGGCCGTACCATACTTTTCGCAAAGCAATTCGGGCCATTTTCGACCCCCTTCGTAGCGGATAAAACTAGAATCCTTTCAGTATTCAAGTAGGCATTATATAGACAGAGATAGAGATATATAGGATTTCATTCAATTAGAACCAGTAGTTTAAGAATTATAACTAGTCAAAGTTTCTTAATTTTGTCACCCACTGACTAACCGATCATCAAAACTCTAAGACACTTCTAGCAGACATAGAAGCTTCAAATTCGGAAAACAATTAGTATTTAGTGTAAAAATAAAGGAAAAACTAAAATATTTTTTTAATTTCGGTCCATTTTTCTAGATACACCAACTGCATAAATAACTTTGTAATCCTATATAAATACATAGAATTACAAAGTAACATTTGCAGTGAATGAATCAGTGTACTTGTATATGTATAATAGGTGTAGATAGGTACGTTGTTGGTATTCAAGAAGTAGAAAGTACCGTAAAGGTAAGAAAGTAAGAATATCTTATTTACAAATTGAAATGAGATGCCATTAAAAACATAACTTGTAAAAAAAACCAAGTCCCGCAACTCAGTTCTTCTACCGTAAAAAGTTGTGACATCCATGTAATACCAATTCGGTTAATTTATTCAGTCCCTACTTAAGGTTTCTTCTGTTTTAAGTTACGTAATTAGCTAATCAAACAACATTTTAGTGATCATATCAATGGACCATATCAATTTAGATTGACTTGGCCATCGCACTAAGCAATCTAATTTAACATAATATCTATTACTTGCACAGATTAGTGCCTAAACTTGGACACATTATTGTGAGATACATTGTGTTTTCATGCAATGGCCAAGTTAATTTATATATAAAAACTCACGCCTGTCACCCAGAGGGGTAGGCAGAGACTACAGACTTCCATTTGGCACGATCCTGACACACCTCTCTTGCCTCTTTCACATCCATACACCTACGCATACATGCTCGTCGATTAAGGGTACTCTTAATTTGGCCCGTTTTCAATAAATCGCCAATTTGGTCGATAAATTTTCGCCTAGGACGTCTCTTTCCGACTCTGCCATTCACTTCTGCACCATAAATTTTCTTTGTCGCTCTTTCCTCATTCATTCTTTCCACATGACCAAACCACCGAAGCATTCCTTTCTTAATCCTGGTCAACACATCATCTTGCAAACCACACTCTTCTCTTATTACACAATTTCTTACCCTGTCATTCAGATTCAGCCATAACATACTCCTTACCGACCGCATTTCTACTCCGTTTATTCTACTCTCGTGCTTCTTCTGCCACACCCAACTTTCACTACCATGCGTTAAAGTAGGGACCAAGACAGCATTGTGCATTGCCATACGTGCCTTTTTCAACACATTTTGAATCTTCACAATAGAGGGGGGTATATCACAATAGAGGGGGTATATCTCTTCACAATAGAGGGGGATAAGTCGCTCGCGTCCTGACCACCTGTTCCTAGGCCCACCCTACACGTGTCCCCTGGGTGGTGCTAAATGAGCGACAAGCCGATACTACAGACTCGGCTCCACGCCGTGGTAGCGGCGTTAAATATACCACCCCATTTCGCACAATGAGGAATCGAATTAAAGAAAAAATATATATATTTAAAACATAAAAGATTTTTAACGTTGATATGGTCACTATAAAACGTTATTAGGTTGGCTAATTACGTAATAACATTGCAACAGAAGGATTGATTATGTACGTACTGAATAAATTAACCGACTTTGTGTTTATTTTTTTATTTTTTTATTTTATAGAATAGGGTGACAAACGAGCACACAGTCCACCTGATGGTAAGTGGTTGCTGCGGCCCATAGACATCTACATCTATCCTCCATTAAGGATCAAAATGCAGATGCGTTGTCACCCGTGAGGACTGAGATGGAATGCCTCGTTTCCAGTAAAAAGGGTCTCCGGTTCTCTACACTGACCATACGAAATACAGCAGCATTAAGCTACTATTTCACGCTGGTATTCTGTGAGAGCGTGGTCCTTCCCCGGTCGAGCCGACCCATTCGTGCTACAACTATACTACTAATATAACTGCAGCATGGCTCTACCACGTATACATATACTTGCGGCGGACTGGCGGACAAGTATACCACGTTACATGGATCTCACAACTTTTTTCGGTAGAAGAACTGAGTTGCGAGACTTGGTTTTTTTTAAAGTTATGTTTTGAATGGCATAACAATATCTTCCTTACGAAATCGCGGTTACGACGGCCAGTCTCAGTGGAAACTAGACTCGTGCAAAATAGAATTATATCATGAGTTTATGAGCAAGCCAAAGTGCACTCTTAATTCTCTCACTCCAGTATACGGATGGGACGGCAATCAGACACGACCGAAGAGATATCAGGTGCAGGATTAACAGCTATACTTGGTGTGAAACACGCCAAGTTCCTGACTCCAGGCTGCTAATGGGAATTTCTAAGCAGAAAAACTCAATAACTGATTTTTTTGTTGCGAACCGAAACTCAAATCTGAGACTTAATGTTGAATTGTAACTGGAATCCGTATGTTGTGCAGCCGCGTATATATCAACAAATAGGCATTCCACTCAGCATTATGCTAGGGTAGAATAACCGTAGCATTGATATTCTGCCAGTATTCTCTGTTAGAACTAACGACACGTCGCCAAATATAAGTTATCTCTATGAAAGGTTAGATAATAAATGCAAATATAAGTTATCTATATATAATAAGGGATACATAAATAAACCTTGTGATATAAATAATAACCAAACATGTGATTATAATTTTTGTGAATTTGTGAAACTCCAGCTTCGTTTTTGTAATCATGATAGCTTCACAATATTTCTTTCAAATTATTTATATACTAACGATAGAAACCTACCGATTACATCTCACGTCATCATCAGGGTATATATAATTATGCAACAACTTTTACATACATGATATTATACATACAATGTATACATGGAATGTAAAAGTGTTTATCTAAATCACAAAAATTATCAAATATACTAATACGATTATTTTCATATAATAATTAGGTACCTTAAGGGTGTTCTCATTTAAATTTGAAGAAAACAATGGAATATAGGATGTAGTTTTTAATTGTAATTGCTAAAACAGCATTCTATGAAATTAATACTTTAAGCTTGCAATATTACTTATTCGACGCATACTGATCGAAAATGTTATAGTAATTATTAGGGCCCGGATTAATATGTATATATAATATCAAAATATGTACATTTAATATGGACTTAAAATCCTAAAATATGGAAAAAATATGTGTAATAAAAGATAACGACATTGTACATTAAAACGATTTCCTATTAAGAAAAAACAAAAAAAAATACGATTTTACTTAGCTTAGGTTCATTATTATTTAAATTACAGTATATAATTACGTGTTTCCTTAAATTTTCTGTTTGGACGAAATAATGCTTTATTCTAGCTGAATGATTTTTCATCATAGGATGTGATTGGAGCTTATTTAAATTTGCATAATTCTGCAAGTGAGTAGGGCACATCTATGGTGCCTTCTAATGTTCCACACAGCATGCTGTTGATTTTCTTTAGGATCCTTTCCTAAAGAAAATCAACAGCATGCTGTGTGGAAATCCTTTGTTTTTTTTTCAGTACATAGAGTAATTTTTGCCTCGCTACTTCAGCAACGGGACCTTCTGATTCTAAAAATATTTTCGATAGTCATCAAATTATCATTTAGAGAAGTGGAAGAATTTTCGAGTGCCTTTATATGGTATGATAAAAAGCAATAATTAGTGTTTATGTACATAAAGCAAATAGTTACGTAGGGTAATCTTGGAGAAGTTCTTTTGAGATTGAAATATCAGCAGCTTTATTCTCCAATTCAAAGATAATCATTTTGATTTCAGTGTAATACTGGGCATAGTATTCATTTGCTCTCAGCTAAGTTCCCCAGCGGTTCAGCACTGGCTCTAGCGGTAAAGAAATGTCGGGATACCAACTCTTTAAATTTTAAGATCCTGCTTGCTGCTTTCAAAAACTTTTTCTTTACGTTTCATACTAAACTGTCAGCCTTTTTAAACTGAGACCTTATTCATTCAGCAAATCTATTCATACCATGAGCCAAGCACTTCATATGAATAATTTTTGGATACAAAACTTGTAGGGAATCTACAGCTTTTACCATACAAGGAGCAGCATCACTAAGTAGCAAGACAACTTGGTCATGTTTAACTCCATAAGGCCACAAAACTCTCATTGCATCATTAAAAAGCTTTACTGACGTTTGGTGGTTGCATTAAAGAAGTTCTTCACACGCCAATAAAAAGGATTTGCTGGCATTTTCGTCATCTAAAACTAATTTTTAGTCATTTCACATACCTTCTCATCAACCTAACATAAAATAATGAAGATATGGATAAATTTATTTAATTTCTTGTGGAATATGGATTTATACTTGAAATATGGAAAAATATGGAAAATAGAAATTGCATTTTCTTGATCAAAATATCATAATATATGTAGAAAACATATTCAAGAACAAAAACCATTTCAATTAAAAATATGGATTTACATATTAATCCGGGCCCTAGTAATTATAAACGTAAAAACGACCTTCTAAAAAGAATAAAATAATTTTCACAATATGGGTTCTATAGGGTACGGGGGCATATAACAATCGGTGCTTGTAGCTGGTGGTTGTGGTGTGACATGCTTGTGGCCTTATGCTATAACTTTTTATATAGAATCAGACAAGTAGAACATTCCATAAGATATTCAGTCCGACCATTGTAACCAATAGTTTGTATTACAATAATGATTAAATAAATAAATAAATATAACGGGCAAACATTGAGTTGTTCTTGAACAATGTTGGTGAATAATTATTGTACTGTAGGTATTCCATTTAATACATTTGAAACCAGGTCACCCGAAACAAAATTTAGGATACTGAATAGTTCAGCACGTTTGTTCCATATATTCGTGCCAAATTGCGAGTAAGAGACGGAAGATTTCTTAATAGGCGTGCAGACATTACGGCGTCTTTGTTACAATAATAATCGTAGAAGGCGTATTAAATCTTAACGGGTTCAAAGTAATCCAGTTATATGCATAGAATGTTAATTTGCGGTTATGTTTCGTAAAGGTATTGCTTAGTTACTAAAGGTTGGGTTGAATGGTCTAAGACTAAATGTGATGGCTGTCGTTTGTGTCGTACTTGGGACTGCAGTGATGACCTCCAAATTATTACGTTTATTTTTCGTTATAAAACTGCTCTAGTTACCAATGAACTTATTATTAACGGACTGTTTCAAGATGCAGCGCTGATGTACATATATGTACATTGGTTTTAGAGAGTTAGGTTGAAACATGAGCACACAGTTCACCTGACGATAAGTGGATGCTGTTGCCATTTATGTCTACATCTATCCTTAATTTTTAAACTCAAATGTAGCTGTATTATTATCCCTAGTGATTTAAATGGAATGGAATGCTCACTACGATAAAACACCAACGTTTTGGGTAGTATCGAAAATAACGTTTTGGCTACTGCGAAACATAACTCTTGATAAATAATTTATTTGATCGAAATTTGTGATCGTTATGTGATCCAAATACTGATAAACGTAATTTTTAGAAAAATGTTTTTAATATTTTATATAACATAATATGTGTAAAAGATTGCAAAATCTACACAAAATGCAGAGAATATTGGCAAAACAGGCCGTATATCTTTTCTTTGTTAGGGGCTCATATATTCCATTAATGTGGCTAGGTCTCGAGATCAATGGCAAACAATTTGTTATATCGGAATCTGAGAATAGCTGGTATACTCGGTTTCTTTGAAATGTACCGTTTTTATAATGTGAAAATGTTGATAAAAAGTAACATATTTTAGGTCTGACCAATGTAAATCATTTGTTTCCGAGTAATTTTGTTTATGATTTTTTTTCATTATCATACATTACAGTTTGACAAAAGCCTTCAGCTGTACACTTTTCTCCATAGATTGCATTATGGGGAGCAGATTTACCATTTTATGCTACATTTTTCAAGCGGTTTGAAGACCGGATTTCTTAAATATTAGTATCGAACGTACCTTGTAGTGGCGGACAAGTATACCCACTACCCCATATCTTCCCGTGGGTTTCGTAAGAGTCGACAGTGTGAAACGGAGGCAGAAGACTGGTGCTTCCTCAATTGAGTCGAGCATGGATCTCTATCAATAGGAGAGCAAGCTCAAACTGGCCTTCGCCTCCTTGTATAGATAAAGATAAAGGGGCGTTAGAAGTGCATTAAGGCGATAATCGCATAGCTCGAGTTGCCATTAAGCAGGCAGTCTGTTGAAGACTACTCAGTCTGTCCGCAGTCGTCTTTTTGATGGCCTTGTTGAACCAAACAGTAGAGGCATAAGTGAGAATCGGCCTCACTATGCTGCTTTCCAGCAATCATATCATACTGAGAAGCCCAAGTTATTCCCGACCAGACGACTGCACGTACCTAAAGCAATTTTTACCTTATGCGATACTTTGCTAAGGTGACAGTTCCAAGTTAACTTTTGGTTGATTTTTACGCCCAAGTATTTAACTTCAGTAGATTATGGTACTTCCTTACCATTGAATTTTTGTGTGACTAATTTGTCTAACCATCACTTATTGGTAAATATTATAAGTTTTATAAACTGTTACCAATATACAAGTTATTTATGGTGTTTAGGGCTCTTTGTATGGTTGACGATAAAGTACTTTGGCAAAAGCCCCTCGCAATAATCATGAGGTCATCAGCATAGCCCAGTGTGTCATTGCGTAGGTTTGCCACCTTGTACAATAGTTGGTCAACCATAAGAGTCCAAAGAAGGGGTGACAAAACACCTGCTTGTGGGCATCTTCTTGTATTTGCAACCGGAATCGAAATTCGAAATAGCGCTGTTTTTGCCTTTTGGTTTTAAATCATCGACTTCACCAAACTGATGGTTATGGAGTCAACATTTTTAGATTTTAGGTCCCCAATCAGCAGTGATGTAGGGCTACTATCGAAGGCACCCTTAGTATACAAAAAGCCACAAAGAGCTATTTATTTATCCTCCAGTACTTTTTCAACCCTTTCAATGACACTGATCAGGACTGTTTCCGTAGATTTACCTCTGCGTTAAGCATACCGGTTGTAATTTATGGGGCTAGTAGCTGGAGCTACATCCCTTATATATGTATCTATAACATTTTCCAATGCCTTAATGAGAAAGTAAAATAGGCTGATACGTCTAAAGGAAAAGTAAAGCGTAGTCCTTCCACCAGCCTTAGGTATAAATAAAACTTTGACAAATCTGGATGATTCTGGAATATATCCCCATGCAAAATTTGCTCTGAAGATATTCACCAGACAGGGAAGAAGGATATACCGCTCTGTAAATCGAAGCGAATTATTTCATCCTCCATTCCTTCTCCAATTGGTTTAAAGGAGTCAACAGCCCATTGCACCAGGTTTGGCCTTATTATCCTTGCAGCCTCAGACCTCATTACAAGGCTTTCGTAGGGCTCTGAAAGATTTCAAGACAGAGGTCTTATGTGACCCTGGGAAATGGATTGATGCTAGTAACTCCAATCTTTCTGTTTCACTATTAGTGAAGTTACCACCAGGCTTTTTAAGAAGACCGATCTAATTAGGTTTACCTTTCGATAGCATTTTGTGTAGTCTTGTACTGCGAGGCAAAGATTCATCTTCCTCGCATAGCTTTCTCGAAGATGTTTTCTTGGCTTTCCTAATTTATTTAATATATTAAGTTGGGGCTGCACTATAAATATCTCACTCTTTGGTTTTCTTTGGAGCGTTAAATAGTTTCCTGATCTTTTCTCTAAGTTATTTAGCTTAGTATTCTACCAAGGAACTTTTCATGTTGAGGTCATGCTTTTGACGTGACACTGTCTTCGAAGGCTTTACGGATACCTACGCTTACTGTCTCCGTCGCTAATACCAGTCTTTCAATTGTTTTGATGCTTTTAGGAAACGGTCCCAAATTTTTCCTTAAGCTATCTCTGTTGATATCCCTAAAAGCAACGATGTCATAGGTTGGTGATCCTCCAATCACAAACTTAGTGTGTTTGTGATTAGATTTCGAGTTTGCACTACTAACGTGCCAGTTATTTATCCGCCTATACATGTTATTGATAGGAAGGTTTGTGTCTAACACTTCTTGCCTGGCACGCGTAACAAATGTTGGTGTACACCCTAAGTTTTGGCTTACCAGGCGATTGGAAATGAGAAAATCATAAAGTAACTCACCTTTTTCGTTGATGTAAGTGCTTCACCAGGCTGTGTGGTGAGCATCACAACCTACCACAAGTTCGTCAATGTGTTTTCGGGCTAACTCCGCCACTCGCTCTAATTCGATGGTAGGATCTGAGTACACTCCGGGAAGATAGTATCCCTTGAGATTTATGAAGGCTGTAACCAGGTTATCAGTACAGTACTGTGGAACAGCTAAAAGTTCAATATTTTTATTGGAAATTATACAAGTTCTAGGTCTACTGCCTTTAGTATTGACAAGAATCTTACTAGCAGCCGACAATCCCAGAATTTAACCGTTGGCCAACCAAGGCTCTTATATGAGGGCGTCGTTAATATTACTCTCTGCAAAGAAAACATCCACCACGGCAGAAGCAGCTGCTGTATGGTGAAGATTTGCCTGGAGGACTATCGTCTTACCATTGGGGTTAGCCATTTATGGGCGTGGGGGACAGGGGTCTTTTCCGACTGTTAAGGACGAAGACATCCTTTACCGGCGCTTTTGACCTCCGCCTTACCTTTCATTGTACCGCTCCCACCTCCCCTCTCCAAGAGAAGAAAAATAGAAGGAGAAACAACGCAATTTCCAGTATATTTTTTCGGTTGCAGGAGTCCATTCTCTTAGCATCTAGACTACAAACTTGTTTACCAATCAGAGATAGCAATTAACATACTTTGTTGTAAATTACAGCTATTCGTTGCCGTTTTTACCTCCTGTTGAATAAGTTATTGATCAATAATTATTGCATATCGCAATTTATTAGGTTACGTTTGTCGAAGTAAATAAGTTTTTTTTATTTTCTTCTTACAATATCAAAAAGACGTTTGATAAAAAGTCGCGTTATAAGGTTTGTGATAAATTTTATTAAAAGTATCATTCATTTTTAACATATAACAGATAATTTCTTCCTTTCATAAAAAGTATATGTAATAAACCAATTCACAAGTCACCTGAAGCTAAATGAATACTGTGACTAATGGTTTGTGTGTTTGTATGGATACAATTACATTTATTACCAATTGAAAATCGAAATGCAGATGAGGTTTCACACCTAAACCCCTCGGACTTAAATGAAATGCCTCATAGTCAAAAAAAGGGTGCCCGGTTGTCATTATTTGCCATTTGAAATCCTGCAATATTATATTTATTTTTAACGTTAGTATTTTGTTCAAAACAATTTCAGAATATCCAAAAAAATATAAACACATCAACGGTGCCTGCAGCGATATACGATAAATTACCCGTATGTTGGGAAGACCTAAACACGACATTTTTCAGGGAAAACCTATGAAAGTTTTTAGCAAATAAAGGATATTGTAATTTAAAATGAATCTGAACATATAATTCAAACATTGAAGTATAAATAGACATTCATTTGTTAACTATAATTTATCCAGGCTTACGATCAAATTTATAAAATTACGAAAAAGTAAAAGTTGATTAGTTCGTTGCAATAATAATGTCCCTCAAACCAAATTTGTTTAGGCAGTCTACGCAGGACAGGATTATACGCGCAAACACAGTTGTTCTCTCTACTTCGTCATTCACATAGTCTGATGGGATATCAATCCGACATGCTAGAGAGAGATCCGGCACAGGAATAACAGGAAAAACCCTATAACTTATTATAAGGGCTATAATAAGACTGAAGGAAGGATTTTAATCATAAAATCAAATAATAAATAAAATTAAATTAAAACCTGCGGTCGCTCTAACAAACACTGGATCAACGAGACAGTCAAAAAAAATCATATTCAACTATTGAAAAGACTGCAGGAAGTAATTGCAATCTAGGTCGAGTGCAAGTACTTTTGTTGACAGAATAGAGCAAGGTTAAAAATGTTGGTTGTTAATTGATTTTAACGAACCTAACTTCACAACTGTTTCATCTAAAAATATCTCGAAGTAAATTTCTGATATTAGCTTTTTTCTGGTTGAGGAGGTTGCTTTTTAAGCATGTTGTGTTTTCAATTAAAGAATCTTCTTTCGACACTGATTCCTTAGATTACGACCACTTTATTTTTTTGTCCGTACGAATTTATAAAATGTACTTTATATCTTCAAATTTTTGAATTAGTTGTGGACATATTCTCTCTTTAAGCGTGTAGTGGCGGTATCAGAATGTCCACTACCCCATTTCGTCTCGTGATTGTCGAAAAAGGCGACAAAAGGAAACTAAAAGAGGAAATTATCAGCAGCGAGTTTCTAATAACAACACAATTATAAAAAATTGGGTGACAATCCAAGCGTGAATACTTTGAAAAATCTAGGGATGAGACCTATGTCTATCATTGCACTACATTTTTGTCAATGATGATCGAAGAGCCAATTAGAATCGCTTGCCACAAATTTCATAGTAACGCGACCAACGAGTTTTCGGGCCCCGCCAACAGGTACAAAATTGTCAATTACAATTATTAAGCTGATTTTTCATAATTCTCAGCGCTGCACTACTGCTTTTTAACACCATGGAATGAGATTTGGCCTGTGCATAGCATTAATTCTATGATATTTAACTAATAATATATAAAATATAATATTCGTTTGTTTGTAAAACTTTAATCTTGTAATGTATAATTTATAAAAGTTTCTACTGATTTTTTCTCTCTAATATAATGTAAATATACACCATATAAATTATATATATACATATATATATATATATATATATATATATATATATATATATATATATATATATATATATATATATATATATATATATATATATATTCGCATATTTTATTCGATAATCGTGTATTTTCTTAAAAACCAAACATGTGTGCCAAATTTTAGCCCGATAGCTTAGTGAAAGTTGGTGAAATATTGATTGCTAAATTCTCGGACATACATGCAAGTGAAGTTAAACAAAAGCCTTTAATAATAATAAGTGTGTATTTATTCCTATAATTAGATTGAAATACAAAACAACAACTATGAATATTATTTAAAATCAGTAGTCATTATGTCGACATTAAATACAGCCATAAAGCTCAAAGAAACGACAACCTAGGGAAGAAAGTTTCTGCAGGATTTGCACGTCATCCGTTGAGTTGCCTTACCCGATTGTCAAGTTTGATAGGCAACCACACAACACATAAAATAAGTATATATTTTCTTCGTTTTTATTAGTCCATCACCGGTCATGGCCTTCTTCTATTATAGTAAGGATTTAGCAATACAGCCCGGAGTCAGAAAGTTGGCGGTGTTTCGACCATGTATCCGGTTAAAATTTTTGTAAATTATAGATTTTGGCACGGGATATTATAAAGCAGTATTATAAAGCAGTAGACATATGAAAATGTTCAAAATCATGTAATTTTTATTTTTCATAAATTTACATATCGCGATTGAATAATATGCAATCGCTTATGCTCACAAAAGCCTTCCTGTGCGGACAGTTAAGATTTATGAATTTTACTCAGTTTCTGTTCCGGCAACTGACAAATGTTTGGGGATTCTGTCGGTTTTGGATTCTCGACGTATAGCTTTCCTGTTGAACTTTCTTTTTCACCTGACTTCAAAATAGGTAATTTTTGTAATATATATGCTCAGCGATATCTTCGTCAATTGTGAAACAATTTTAGTAATTCTTCATTTTTATTAAACACTTATTACGTCAGGGATAGCCTCATAATCCATAGGGACTGTCACACACTACATACGGAATTCCGTTTTAGAATACCGAATCGGAATGAACGGGTCGGCCACACACTGACGGAATCCCGTTTTGCCCGCAAAATTCCGTACGGAAAACAACCGTAGGTGTGTGATGGGTCATTGATTTTATATGGACTTGTTGCGTTCGGAATCCCAAATCGGAATTCCGAAACGAAATCCCGAAACGGAATTCCGTATGTATGTGGTGAGGCTAAGGGCTGAAAAACGACAGGTAAACTGTTTTATGTAACTACCTAGACGACATTGTAGATGTTTAGTTGAGCTTGAGATATTTCTTAGTGGACTCAAAAGGGTTAAAAAAATAATAAAAGGAAATAACTTTATTCCTTCATTTTTAATGTTTAAGTTAAAAAATATATTATTATTTAAAAAAATGCCTTTTTGTCATGTCTACTAAAATTTCAAAATTAGTTTTCTCTAACCAGAGAAGTAACGTCGAAAGAAACTGCGCAGGTATCCTCTTCTTTTAAAATTTCTTTTAAATATTTTATTACAGTATCATACCACATATTATATAATAGTATATTATAGACCTACTGGCAACTGAAAGGTATTCTAAGGTAAACTAAAAAAGTACCGTAACTTCGGAGCTGATTATTGCATGGAGAACCCAAATAGACTAGCCCCCACAAGCAGCATCTGTTCCCAGGTATGGCGTATGTGACAGCTATCTTTGTGTGATAACATATTAAAGGGAATTAGACGACCTGTTGATCTAAGCCACAACAAGCATGACGTACCCACCACACACTGAAAATTACCGCCAAGAATTCACAGAATAGTTTCTTGAACAGTTATAAATCACAACTCGCATTCAATGGACTTAGCGAGATGATGGTGGTAGTCGAGGCTGGTGCGCATCATCTAGAAAGTAAAAGGGGAGGAGATTTCCTGAATTAAGTAGCGGCTGCCATCGAGTGATGTGGGCACGGCGGTAGTCTTTTAACATCAGGTGAACCGCGTGCTCGTTTGCCCTCTAATTCTTCTATAAAAAAAAAACCATTTTCGAGTTTTAGCGAGACTAACGGACAGAAATGGATTTTTATATATTATAGAGATAAGTAGCCTGACAATTTTACAATCACCCTTTACCTTGCTTCTATTCATCATTCTATTTAATATTTTTTATTCGATTCAGGATTATTTTGATGACAATAATAAATTTCAATTTTAACAATAGACTTACAACGTAGGGGTTATTTTCTTGTAACTTATTTTAGTTTTTATGAAATTAAAATATTTATTTATATAATATTAAACTACACAATATTTCATGCCGTATTAAAAAAAAACGAAAACTAAAAATTTAAATTATTATAATACTCCCAGCGTTATAATGCCAAGAATACTGGATGCATTTCCTCATTTTATAATTATTATTTTATTTATACTTGTAGTGCCGTGTAGTGGCGGTATATTAATATCCATTACCTATCATCCCGTGGGTGTAAGAGTGAATAAGAGTGAGAAGTGATTGAGGGAAACAAATCAGGATATTAACAGCAGCGTCATCCTAATAAAAACTAAAAACTGCGGTTGCCAATCCGCTTCTCAAGCGTGGTAACTAAGGCAAACATCCCCTCGGAGGCATTCTATGAGGGAAGCCTATGTTTAGTATTGTACTATAATAGTCTATAACAGTGTAATGGTACCCGGTTTGAGACATGAGTAATTTATCCTTTTGAAGTTTAAAATATTATGCAATGAATCTTAAATATAACGTTTTAGTTACTTTTAAAACTTGTTTTAATGAAATACTTTATTTTACTTTACTTATCTTCACGCACAATCCCTAACGGGGTAGCCAGAGAGAACAGATCGCCAAGTGTCACGATCCTTACATACCTCTTTCGCTTCTTTCAGGTTCATTGACTTCGTTTTAATGAAATAATGTTTTAAATTGAATTATTAATAGATATTTCTATGACAAATTAAAGCTAAACGTGGGGTATACGAACATTGTTAACATCATTTTATAACACGTTTCAAGGAAATAAATAATTACCATTTATGTTTTTTTTTGTAGTCTATTGTAGGTTCATTGGGAACAAAAATAATGATCAAGTGGAGTGTGTGCTCATTAGTCACCCTTAATTCTAAAAAAATACGGTGAACAATATTGTTCTGCTATTCTACGATAAAGGTAATAAATGATAGTTCCCGTCTTTAATATATAACAACATTGTTTGTTCCACTTTGTGCACGGTTGACTCTGTGGAAACAGATGTCACATTACGAGAATATCTCTTGAATACACGTGCTGGAAATAGTACCTCTGTTGTTTTAACAGCCTCCGTTATTAAACATGTCAATGATATGTTTTATCCGATACATGCTCCTATGCTATTATTTATTTAAATATTTTTCAATATAACCTTATAATCTAAAATTTTTATTTTCTATCTTTTTTCTTGGGACAATATGTAGTTACTTTAACCAAAATAACGTTTACCTGCCTTACGGAGCAAGGCTGAGTATGACTGATATGATCAAACTTCATTTTACACCTTCGCCGAATATTTAGGGGTCGCAGGAATGTTTACGTACATATCCGCGACCCCATCAGCTCCATGGCAGCCGCTCCTTAATTCAGGAAATCTCCTCCCCTTTTACTTCCTAGATGATGTGCACCAGCCTCGACTACCACCATCACCTCGCTAAGTCCATTGAATGCGAGTTAAGATTTATAAGTGTTCCAGAAACCGTTCTGTGTATTCTTGGCGATAATTTTCAGCGTGTGGTGAGCACGTCATGCTTGTGGTGGCGTAGAGCGACAGGTCATCTACTTTCCTTTACTATGTTCAAAGATAGCTGTCACATACGCCATACCTGGGAATAGATGCAGCTTGTGGGGGCTGGTCTATTTGGTTTCTCCATGCACTAATCAGCACCGAATTCAAGGTACTTTTTAGTTTATCTTAGAACACGTTTCAGTTGCCGGTAGGTCTATAATATACTATTATATAATATGTGGGATGATACTGATATAAAATATTTAAAAGAAACTTTAAAAGAAAAGGATACCTGCGCAGTTTCTTTCGCCGTTACTTCTCCGGTTAGAGGAACCTAATTTCTAAACTTTAGTAAAAATGGCAAAAAGGCATTTTTTTAATTACAAAAAAAAAACATATTGTAAAAAGTTTAAGCCCCCACGCATGAAAGCGGCTATCGATCTCACTATGGCTGTAATTAAGGAATTGGCTTCAGAGTAAGACTCGTCTGTGAGTTCACCGAGTGTGATACCTCCTGAAAATTATGTAGATTTTATCGTTAATACCTTTGTCATGATAGATATGATTGCATTCCAACTTGGTCACATGTTAGATCAACAAACTCACGTCAAAGCTTTGCCCTCCCTTGTGTAGAACTAATGCTGGCAAAAGAACGCCATTGTATCGCTATTGCCAAATTTTAATGATACTTTTGAGGCATGAAAGAGATTGAACGTGCGATTCGAAGTTTGAAATGTGGTAAGGCTGCGGGACTAGACAGAGTTACTGCCGAAATGGTCAAGTACGGTGGGCCTCGCGTCTGGGACAGCTTTCTTCTGCTGTGCAATTTGTGCTGGCGGACGGGAGATGTCCCGGATGATTGGCGATCCGCGGTCATTGTGCCTTTATATAAAGGTAAAGGTTCACATTTTGACTGCGGGAGCTATCGGGCGATCAGCTTGACCAGTTTAGCAAGTAAAGTTTATTCGAAGGTTTTGACACGCAGGATGCAAGAGAAATCGGAAAGATTCTTATGGGAGGCACAATGCGGATTTAGACCTGGAAGAGGCTGCATGGATCAAATGTTTTCTCTCCGCATGATCACGGAGAAGCTTCTGAGTGTTAACCAGAGGATTTTCTGTGCTTTTGTGGATCTGGAGAAAGCATTTGATAAGGTTATAAGGAAGAAAATGTGGGAACTGTTGCCGGGATATGGTGTGGATGGTCGATTGTTAAGGGCTGTGCAGTCACTCTACTATGACTGTAAAGCCTGTGTGCGGGTAGGGCATGACCTGTCACCCATGTTTAGCGTCCAAGCGGGCGTAAAACAGGGTTGTGTCATGTCTTCCTGGCTGTTCATACTGTATCTCGACAGCTGTTTACAGAAGCTGAAAGATAGCTGTTTGGGTGTGAAATTGGGTGACATAAAAGTTAATTGTCTGCTGTATGCTGATGATGCAGTGCTTATTGCACCATCAGAAGCAGAACTGCAGGCATTAGTCACGTGTATGAAAGAGGAATGTGAAATTAAAGGTCTCCGTTTGAATGCTAATAAAACTAAGGTTCTGGTATTTGAAAAGGACGAAGAGAGAACGAAATGTGAAATATGGGTAAATCAGGAATGTCTAGAACAGGTAAATGAAATTGTATACTTGGGGAGTGCTTTCAGCCGGGATGGAAGATGTGATTTAGATGTGGATAGGCGTGTCGCTGCCGGAAACAAAGTCAATGGTGCCCTGAATGCATTAATAAAAAGGCAAGGCGTGGTGAAGAGTGCACGCCTTGCAATACATAACGCAGTGTTGGTACCGACTTTGTTATATGGCAGCAAAACCTGGGTATGCCAGAAGAAGCATAAAAGCAAGTTGAATGCAGTGGAGATGCGATCTCTTCGTAAAATGTGTGGCATTACCATAGCCGACCGAAAGCGAAACGAAGAGATTCGCAATATGGCAGGATTGAAAGATGACCTTATCACAAAAATTGATAGGGGCGTACTCCAATGGCTTGGACACGTTGAACGAATGAGTGAAGACCGAATGGTGAAGAAAATATATAGAGCGAAAGTAAATATTAAAAGGTGTCGAGGTAGACCGAGACTAACTTTCGAAGACCATGTGAGCAAATTGCTCGAAGAGGGGAGGGTCAAGAGTACTCGGATACCTAGACGTGCATGTATGAAGAAGTTAATGAACCTGAAAGAAGCGAAAGAGGTATGTAAGGATCGTGACACTTGGCGATCTGTTCTCTCTGGCTACCCCGTTAGGGATTGTGCGTGACGATAAGTAAGTAAGTAAGTAACTTTTGAGACATTAACATTTTTAATAATCGTGCAAACTCTTTTAGAAACAAAGTAATTAAAAAGTTTATGAATCCTTAGACCTAAAAAATAAATAAATCAAAATAATTTAATTGTTTAGAATCAAAACTAAACGTTAAACAGTTTTTTGTGGTTAGTTGTTTATGACTACTATGTAACGTTTTTAAATAGTTCGATTGATGAATTCTCGCCTAGTTAAATTGTTAAAATTCAACTTTTCATAGTTTAGTTTGTTTTAGAGTTTAATTTATTCCAACTAATGTCATTTTGTAATATTTCATGTGTACTAAGTCCTCCTTCACATCTCTCACTTTTGTAGTTCATTCAATAAAAATTATCTGAGGCTGGTGGTATTGGTTTCACTAAATTTAAATTAAGGATTAAGATTAGTTTTAAATCTTCTGTGTAGTTGTTTGCTCGTCCATAATTTAAAAAAAAATCAGTTTTCACGAGAATCATGCATAAGAACAAGTTACAGGTTAAATAAACGTCGTAACAATACTCTAAAAGTATACGTTATTTTAACTTTTACCGTTTTGGAGTAAGATATCGTCTCTCTTTCGTTGCCAAATAACTATTTCGTAGGTTCTCTAAAATAAACCGTACAAGGAGAGTCCAAAATCACAAATAAATATAAGTTAATTTAAAACTGAGTTGTTTTGTTAGGATAGAGACAGTAGCCTAATGGCAGGGCGCGGATCGCGAACTCAAAAGGTCGTGGGTTTGAATCCGCCATTTGACTACTGTCGTGAACCACTCCTAACTTGTGTTAGCATTTTCAAGCTTACCAGGAGTGGTTAAAAGGAATATTAGTAATGTTAATAAGATTACTAATGTTTAATAAAAATAGTTAGAAATATAGAATTTGTTTTAAGTGTGGGTGACGTTTCCCTGGATGACCTTTATGGTATGACAAATTGTACCTTGTTCGACAATCCATCTACTAAACATGAGGATTGCGGAAAATCCGTCCACAGGAGCCAGTACCTAGCAGTGGACTAAAAATGAATAAGAACGTCTATTTTTTTTTAAAATAAAATAAGGGTGACAACAGAGCCGACCCGATGGTAAAGGAATGCTGCGGCTCATAAACATCTATTTTGGATTAAGAATCAAAACGCAGATGAATTGTCAACCCTTTTTTTTACATGGGGAAATGCCTACGCATACCCGCCTCGCGGGGGCAAGGACGGGTTATGTCGGACTCGCAACGACTAAAACCCCATGGTGTTCCACCTTTGTCGCATATTGGCAGGGCTACGGGAACGCTTTCGCACACATCCGCGGCCCTACTAGCGCCTGCCGCCCCATGGCAGCACCTCCTCGGGAGAGGAAAATTCCTCCCCGTTCTCCTTCCCAGGTAAGGCGCACCAGAACACATGGCGCGCCTTTCTCCACGGCCTCCAATTACGTCTATGCAACAGACGCCCCCGCGTCCGATGCACAAAGGCCATGGGGCCAGGAAAAGCGAGCACTTAGAAGTACTAGCCTTCCCGACCCCAGCGGCGGATCTGGTGTATGGCTCCGCCGCCAACCAAGACTCGGCTGCGGAGGGTAGGGAGAGCGGCGCCTCGCAATACCGACAATCCTCTCCCCCCGCAGCCCCACCACCACCGCATCAACGGTGTGGCCCCGTTTGAGTCGCAAAGGATAGGGTGAGTGGCGCATCGCCATACCAACACTCCTCTTCCTCCGCGACTCCACCTCGGCTGCAGCGGTAGAGGGTGCGCGAGTCCCCACTCGCTGCAGTCCACCAGCACACATCCGAAGTGGGCTCCCCAAGCCCACTCGGAGTGGTCACCTCAGGCCGGCCCTTCACCTCGGGCCAGCCACGTGGGTTCCTCTTTGTTCACCGTGGGAGACCAAGCCACGTCTACTAAGCCCCCCCCGCCACGACAAGGCGGGAACCCGTTCGGGGGGGTGGGATTGTCAACCCTAAGGATTAAGATATAATGCCTCGTATCCAGTAATAAGGGATTCCGTTTTTCTACGCCTACCATGCGAAACACAGCAGCATTTCTGTGAGATGTGATCTGTGAACCTTCCCTGGTCGAGCGGACTCGTTTCTACTAAAACTTTCTACCAAAACACGCTACAGTTATAATATGGTTGAAGCACGAATAGGTCGACTCGACGGGGTGTGGACTACACTCTCACAGAATACCAGCGTAAAATAACAGCTTATTACTGTTGTGATTCGTATGTAGAGTGTAGAGATCTGGAGACACTTTTTACTGGAAATGAGGCATTACATCTTAGTGCGCAGGGGTGACCACGCATCTGCGTTTTGATTCTTAATCGAGGATAAATTTAGATCTATGGGCCACAGCATCCACGCATCAGCAGGTAGACTGTGTGCTCGTTTGTCACCGTTGCTCTAATATATATATATATATATATATATATATATATATATATATATATATATATATATATATATATATATATATATATATATATATATATATATATATATATATATATATATATATACACAGTGTGTCTGGTCACGACGTAGCGATAATTTAAGGTTACAACATGTACCCAAATTCAAAACACCTATATATGAGGGTCTACCCCCCTCCTGTCGAAATGGCCGCCATTTAATTTTTTTTATTCTTTTAGATACCGAAGGCGCATGTAACTGCAGTTGGAGGTGCACCAGCTCACTACGCACGTGCTGTGAGAGCTTTTCTTAATGAAAATTATTCATCATGGATAGGACGTGGTGGAACGGGTAGCTTGGCCACCTCGCTCTCCGGATTTAACAACTCTGGATTAATTTTTATGGGGATGGATGAAGCAGAGGGTTTATGCTACAGTCCCGAATAGCAGATAAGAACTGCTGAACAAAATAATGACGATTGCGGATGACACAAGATCCGACATAGTCTAAATATCAAGGGCCACACAACAAATGGCTGTAAGGTCAGTAGCCTGTCTACAGAATAGAGGTGGACATTTTGAAAAATTATTAAATTAATAATAATACTTAATGTCATTAAAAGTTTCTTAAAAGTTATAGTGTATTTTTATTTAATCCATTATCGAAAATTAATAGCGCTTATATGAGGCTCTACATACAAGACCCTCGCAAAAGGGTGATACTCAAACAGCCCCAACTCTCGAGTTATGCAATAAAGAACAATAATTTTAATGTCAATTTGTAAGTAATATCCTTAAGTATTAGGACAGTATTAAAAAAATTAGTATCAATATGCTAGTTTTTGAAGTATGTTAGGAAAAATAAAAAAGTAGTCAATTTTTTAACTTAAATTAGGATTGTAAATGTTTTAACATATTTTGTAGGGAAAACTTTCCATGATTTATTTTTATTTGAAAAATGGCGGCTATTCCGACAGGAGGGGGGGGGGGGAAGACCCCATATATGGGTGTTTTCGTCGATGGAATTAGATATGTTTTGTAACCTCAAATTATTGCTACGTTCAGAATTGTTTACTGAATCGATTCCTATCATTTTTAATATAGGTAATTATTTATCCAAAAATATTTAAAACTACGTAAATTACGGTCACACTTAATTTGTACAGTCAAAACAAACTGAAATGGACCGTAACTTAAGGAAATAAGACTTTTAAGAGTGCAGTTTTATTTTTATTATTACTAATTCTGTCATTTCATAAAAATAAATAATAATGAACTTTATTTTAAGCACCGTTAAAATCTTTGCGTTCGTGGATTTGTACTGTAACCACAAAATTCTTCCGGAATTAGTATAACTAATTCGATAAATAATCAGTGCACAAAAATGTTTAACTAAAAATTCAGTGTATGTATCATGATTATAACATAATATACTAATTGGGGTGTCTGAGGGTGTGCGTTTATTACGTTACATATTGTATATATTAATATAAGGGACAGGGGATGACGGGGTCTATTCGCTCGATTCGCTTGCTCACTCGACCCGGTCATCCCTTTCTAACCTAACCTGTCCGAGTCGGGGTGCCCCACGTACCAGGCTCGCTTCGCTCGCTATTGCACACAATATTACACCAAAATATTAACTTTTGTGACTTCTTTAATTTATAAACATAATTTATGGCTGCCACCATTTGTAAGAAAGGATCTTTGGGATATTTAGCAGTATTCCGCCTTCACAAATATTCCACTATTAACCAAAATTCTGAAACTCGGAAGCAACGGCATGAAGAAAAGCCGTCAAGAAAATGGTTGGCCTAGCGATTAATTTTACACATTTTAAATCGATTCAAATCGAAATTGGATGAATCGATTCACAAAAAATCGAAATCTCAAAGATCGATTCCACAAAAATTGAACTTTTTTGATTTGCTTTGAAATAGATAATTTACAGATAACATTGAATGATTGAATTAAAAACTGTCATTTTTTACGAGTTGGGGTACATTCAACTAATTGTAAATAATTTTACACATCTTAATAACACAGAAAAAGATTCGATCTCGACTCTAGGGTGAAATATCGATTCACTAGATCGATTCAGTAGTATATATCGATATGACATTGACGGATGAAACGTCAAAAACGTAATTAATTAGTCATTTACCAATATTTTAAAAAAATAATTAAAAATACTTCAACGCTGCTCCGGCAGCAAAAATCGAGTGAGAGTGCTTCAGATACACCCCCTTGACCCCCCTACAGTGATAGAATCTTCAAATTCAGGCGACCGAATTGTAAACCCAACCCAAAAGTTGACTTAATTTTGTAACTTAATTGTAATGTAATGATTTCTTAAATTTACGCGAACACTACACATTGAATAAAACTATTATTTACGGATTTTATCGCGTTTAATTACTTTAATTTATTTTTATTATTATCCCGACGTTTCAGGTGCTTTTTAGCACCCATGGTCCCGGGGGGGACTGAGATGTTTATCGTCTCAATGTCATTGTTAGCCCGGCTACCTTCAGTTTTTGAATATTATTAATTGTAATTGCATAGTGCTACGGAGCCCTCTTCTCAGTCGAAATGAATACCTAAAATAAATAAAGTGAGATAAACGTGATGCAACATTTATGGTTTATATAACTGTGTAAGGTATCTTGAAGAACCGAAAATCGAATGGGATCATACAGGCAGATAAAATGTAGGGCATCCCCCACTAGATGTAGTGATAACTGGTAAGACATGCAGGAAGTCAATGGATGAAGGTTTCTCAGGATCGTGTCTTGTGACTTTCTTGGAGGAGGCCTATGTTCAGCAGTGGACTTGTGAAGGACTTGTAATGATATTGACGAACTGTGATGTAAATATCTTGAACTATCCCCACAAGATAGAGTGACTATCTGATGAACGTGCGAAGAACATGCAGGGATTCGATGCATGCAGGATGGTAATTCATGGGGAAGGACTACGTTTGATGGATAAAATATTTATCCACCATGATCAAGATGCCCAGGAATAAGTAGGATCTAAACTTAAAGAGAAGATATAACGTCCAAAATTGATTCGTAGTTATGGTTTCGATAACGGGTTATTTAGACAAAAATGTTAGCAAAAATTTAAACTTATGTTGAAAATTCTTTTTCAAGACAAACATAAAATTTTCAAATATTGTAAAAAAATTCAGTATAAAATATGTCGTCGAGAAGAAACTACGTGATGTTTTTCCTAAGTAAAGATGCGGTTTGGAATACAAAGTGCATACTAACCTCACCATTTCCAATTCTTGTTACGTTTATCAACATTGTGCCAGGATTTGGTCTGGATGCATAAGCGGATAGTTAGTGTAGTTTATACTTTTTTTTAGTATCCATTGCTTGTTGCTCGACTTCCGCGTTGGATTTGTGGTCTTAAACGCGATTGCTGATCATGTAGTTCTAGGTTTGAATCCAGGGTCTGGCCAAAATCAATTATTGGGATTTTCTGTCAAGAAATTACGAGTAGCAGCCCCGAGTCAGTAAATTAGCGGTGTTTGACCCGCGTGGCTTAGAAAACACAGACATTGGTCCTGTGCCTGATCTCTCCCGTGTCATGTCAGAACACATTCTCATCGGACTATGAAAGTAAGAGAATAGAGTGCACCAGTGCTAGCGCATACACTTGGATATTAAAATCCTGTCCTGCACAGATGAATAGTCTCCACTGAGACTGACCGCTGGGACCAAAATTTGGTCTGAGGGACAGTAAAATCATCATTACACTATGCGTTCTTATAAGTTTACACACTATTTAAAAAAGCGTCCGATTACGGAGAGTTCTTTTAGTGATCACGATATGATTCTGCTCGTGTAATCTTTTTTAGGGATTAAATAAAAATTATTCCGCAAAAAATAAAACAAAATTTAAACATTTTAATATCAAAGAAAGTAAGATTGTTTAAAAAAAAAGTATTCCATTTCTAAAAAGTATTCCATGTGTTAATTAAGAATTGGTGAAAGAGATCTTTATACTGATTGTCTAAATTGAATAAGGAGATTTAACCCTTCAAGCGCGGTTAAAATCCCATGCAGCACTTAAAACCATTAAAACTTATATTTAGAGATTACTTTTTTGTGAAGAAGTTTAGCATTATAAAATTTATACAAAATTCTCTATCCTGTGGTCTAAAAAATAGTCATGTTTTACTACATTACAAAAAGATTTTATTGTATTTTGATAACAAAAAAAAAATATACCAAGCGCATGTCGGTAGTGTGAAAATCACAATTATTTCAATATTTATTACTTAAAATTATTTACGTAAAAGATAAATTATATTCACATAAAACATTTTTTTACAATTTTATAATAAATAAACTATACTAAAACGCCAATAAAATACTAGAAAAATCCAAAAATCAACACAGTAACATTCATGCGAAAATGGCGTACGAAATGAACGTAGGTTATAAATAAATATTTACAGGATAAAAGTTTTTTTTTATTAAATTAGAGGATAGAGTATTTCATATTGATTATATAATGCTAAACATCTTCATAGAAAAGTAGTCTCTATATAAAAGTTTTTATGGATTAAAATGCTGTGGGTGGGCGCAACCTCTTGAAACCGCTAGGGATTTGACGGAATATGGCCGCGGTCTCATGACACCGCTAGGGGGTTGAGAGGTTAAAGTAAAAAAAGATAAGAGGAAGGATAAGGATTTTTAATGGGGTTGGACAATGTTGCCGCTGCATTACTGCTGTAGCAGTAATAAGTTGGTGTTAATGTTGAAGAATCATTCCCGTACTTAGCTTCCATCATCATTGCTCACTGCCTAACGAAAAGTGCCGTTGAACTTTGGCCGCCCCAATCATAGCCCCAAAAGGGGGATATTTGTAATAACTGGCACGATGGTAACTGCAACCCAGTTACTGTTGTTGAATTTTCTAATTATTTAAAGGAAGACGCTGTGCTCATCTCCTGGTTTGTGTCCCTTTGTTGGCTCTTACAACATTCTCGGGACGATACACTCTTCCAACACCCTCACAAGATACACGCACTGATCACCAACCTAAAATAGAAGCATAATGATGCTGTGTTTCATTTCGTTCATGAATAGAACCGGAGACATCTTTTGCTAGTAACGAGAACATTTAAAGCTCCGGGGGTAACAACGCACCTACATTTTGATTTTTAATAAATGACATATATAGGCATTTACGAACGACATCATCCACTTATCATCAGGTCGGTAGAATGCTTTTTTTCCACTCTTTTTACGTAAAATAATTCTGAACGTCTTCACAAAAATTTTACACTGTTTAATATTAGTAAGGATAATAAGAAATTGCATTATGCCATATTATCTTATATTTCTCTTTCTGCTGTTTATTCTCACCATTTTGACGTTTGACGGTCTACCATAATTTATAATGTACCTAGAGTCGCAAGCTCCGGTTTCATGTTTTAAAGAATTTGATAAGAATAAATAAAGGACATAGGTTGAAAATAAAGGATATCATTTTGTTTCAATGAAATGCTATTATGGTATGAATGTCAACATACATTAAAACCAAGCAATGTTAATACGCAATGTAGTTTATCTCTCTAGCATCGCGCGTCACCTTAATTTTTAACTAGCAGACGGAATTTAGAATGCGCGCGATATTGCGTTGTCTTACATTAAAGAATCCGAATTAGGGGACAAGGTCAATTTTTGTGTCAGAAATAAAGGACGTCCTTTTAACCAAAGGATGTCTGCCAACCTAAATGTGCCCATTTATAGCAATATCATTGCTCTAAGATTAACTTGCACTTTAAAATTTAGTACTGAGTACTGATGATGTTAATTCGTAACTACACTATGCCATATTAGCAGTACAAGCAGTTATTGCTTTTAAATGTTAGGTAAAGATATCGGCAAAAATATAATTTATGCGAGGTTTAAGAATAAAATTAGTCTTTTAATAAAAAGTAAAAGAGGACATCAAAAAAACTAAATATAATAAAGTAATTTTCCCATAATATCTTGGGGAGTCGGTTCTAAGACATCGTTTATGTAAATATTAAGCCCTCGAAATCAAAATCTATTACGCGGAAATGATATTAATATTTTTTATCCTTTAATTTCGGTATTAACTTTTTATTAGCAGTCAAATTTTTTGACACTCACGTAGACTAAGGAATATTCACAATCATTTGACAAAAGCTCGAGTGTCAAAAACCATCTAAATAGTTACATTACATACATACAAGCATTATCCCCTATCCATCTACCGTTAAGTGTGGACTTTTTTTTCAGATTTATATGGTATTATCCTCAGAAGTTGACAGAATAATTATTATTTTGTATTATATGGGCAGTACTTTTAGGAACAATTGACAACTTGACGAAAATATTGACTTAAATTCATAAACAGAAACACTCTTGAATTGAGATCCTCCTCGTATCTTTTAATTCGAGAAAAATATCGCACATTTCATTGAATATATTGATACGCGTTATCACCATAATGTGAACTCACCTTTATTTGAGCAGTTTATCGTCGCACGTATAAAATATTGTGTCAATTTTTCATGTTGTCGTCTTTTAACGGCAAGTCCTTATGTGCTATCCTTATCTCAAACGTGAATTATCTTTTTTGGTAGGTTTTTTAATAAAATGGTAGTTAAATAAAATAATTTGTCACCTCTATTTTATCAGCCCGTGATAGTCTACATATATTTTTGACATTTATTTCCTGTTGTAATAATTATCAGGCTTGTAAGGCGGTTAATAAGCAGGCTTGTAAGTGAGCCGTGGTAGCTCTGGGGCTAAGCGCTCGTTATAAATTTCGCAGTACGCGAGCAATCCGGGTTCGATCCCGCCGGCACCAATGAAATTGTTAATTACAATTTTTAGTCCTAGTTTACCATGTGCTCGGCAGTGAAGGAAAACGTCCTAGGAAAAACTGTTTTTTCTGAGAAATAAGAAAAGAATATTTTAAAGATATTTGTTGTTCGCCAGCAAGCGTTGGAGTGGAACGGCGGACATTATTTTGTCTTCTAACTCTCTCAGAAATGAAAAGAGGCTTGTGCCTAGCAATGGGATACATAATAAAGGCTGGTAATAATGGCTGTAATAATGGCTGTAACTTAAAATTTAAGTTTATTAAGGCGGTTCGACAATAAGATGTGTCGGATTGGGCAAAATTAGGTTCAAAGGAATTTTAAATTTATGCTATTAAAAACAATTATTGTGATTTACATGAGAACTTAAGATTTAAGAAATACAAGAGATTGTACAAGAACTTTAAACTTAAGTTAATGCAGAATAACATTTAACAATGATTTTGAGTTTAATGCTTAAGTAGCTTAGACTTAAATAAACAAAGAGTTCTGACATTTTTTACGTCAGATGGTTGAACAATTGACACCTCTGTATGTTATTTGGTTTCCGCAAAAAGTTCTTATTTTCAATAGAGTTAGGTAGCCAGGTTGGCAAGTTTTACATTTGTAAGTTTTATGTAAGTGCTGAACGTGATTTTAGAGCGTAGTATTTATTCAGTACTTTGTTTAATGAGCAACAGCATGTTATGCTGCGAAGAATAATTATCTGTGGGTTTGATACAAAATACTTATTTCATAGATGTGAGTACGTAATTAAATGTACGTAGCACACTCAATAAGTTTTGAGATATACAAAAAGTCTTCTAGATACTATAAATTAATATTTATTTTACATCGTTTCATACAAGGTTCCATTCGCCTAAACCAACTCTGAACACACTTTTGCCAGTCTTAATCTGACAGGCTGGAAATCCCTTCTTCGTAGGCAGCCACGGCTTCTTCGACGCTTGAAAAAAACTTGCCTTTTATTTTTTTTCTTTGACTCTTGGCAACAAAATGAAATCACAAGGAGCTAAATCAGGGCTGTAGAGTGGAAGACTTAGAGTTTCAACGCCAGATTCCTTAATAAATGCTTTTGTTCTAAGGGAGGTATGTGAAGAGGCGTTATCGTGATGCATCATGATTCCCCGAAGCACGGTATCATCTGTGGGTATGATACAAAATACTTCTTCCATAGAGATGAGTACGTAATTAAATGTACGTAGGACACTCAATAAGTTTTGAAATATACAAAAAGTATTCTAGATACTATTAATATTTATTTTACATCGTTTCATACAAGGTTCCATTCGCCTAAACCAACTCTGAACACACTTTTGCCAGTCTTAATCTGACAGGCTGGAAATCCCTTCTTCGTAGGCAGCCACGGCTTCTTCGACGCTTGATTGATAGATCCATGTTTCGTCACCAGTAACGATTTTTGAAATACGCTTATATGACCCGTTTTCAAAACGTAGACGCATTTCATGGCACCAATGGCTCAAATGTTCACGGTTAAGATCCATCGTTTTAAATAAAAACCGCAGGAAGCGTTGCGGGAAAATTAACAAAACAGGCTTATGGAGTTCTATTTTTTAAAAAAATTGCTTTTTAGAAACATCAAAGACGCGTGCGTTCCATTTTAAAATTTTGAGCATCTCAAAACTTATTGAGAGACCTACGTAGTTAACACTTCTCGAATTTAAGCCGTTGCTTATATGGATGCACATAATATTGTTTTAATTCTATGTAAATTTTATTTATTTATTTTTGTTTGTGATCAAACAGGCAAGAATCAGTTATTGTCATGTGAAAAATTTACTAATTTAGGTTGGTAGAAATATGATCTTCGGAAAAACTCGATTCATAAATCTTTAGTTTATTTTCATTAGCAGCGACTTAGCTTTCAAGCTTCTACCAATGGTTCTTAATACTGTTTCGCTCTTAGAAAATGGCAGAGATAAAAGGCTACGAGAGTATTTTTATTTATCCTTTTCTCATACAATTAAATACCTTGTTATTAGTAATTGTTTCTTCACAATTTCACTGCTTTACAATGATCTTACCAAAGGGATGCCGTAATTCACTAGCCAAATCTAAGTATACCCATCGACTTCATGCATGACTTACCAGGTTATCACTCATTCATGACTACATAGAGTAACGACTAGATGGATCTCTCACATCTTATTATAGTACTTGATCTCTGTACTCCACGCAGCAACTGCAAGCACCACTATTTTGTGACAGAAATAGGTAAGAGGGTGGTGCTTACTGAGATGGACTCTCAGGCAAAAATGGATTATACTCCTAAATCACACAGCAAAAAGAAGTTTAATACTACTTGAATCATAAATGTACGTTGATATTGTAATTACAATATTATATAGGTAGTAAATCACCATCATCCCTATGGCCTATCAAAGTCAACTGCGGAGCATTCGAATTGGAACATATTTACTCGAATTAACTAACAATAATTATATTTTTTCTCTGTAACTGAACGATATTCTGTTGAAGTACTTTTTAATTGGAAAATATTAGATTCTAGAAACTTTACTTTATTTTTATCAGTAGACGTCTTGCTATCAAGTTGCATCATGTGGTTTTTAATACTGTTTTGCTCTTAGGCGATGGCAGAGGTAGAAGATTGAATTTCTTTGATTTTTTAACATAATCCTTTTCTCATAATATAAAATGATTTGTTATTCGTAATTAATGATTTACTATACTAACTCAATACGATCGTCATCATTGCAGTTCTTCATATTATATTTACTGCTAAACATTGACCTTTGCCAGGGAATGCCGTAAAACATAGACCTGAGCTATGTATACCCATCAAATACATGGCGTAACGACGAGATGAAATGTCTCACAGTCCGTTATTATACTTGTTCTCTTTACCCTACAGAATAGAACATTGTATTGCAAGCATTGCTCTTTGGCGCAATAAATAGGTAAGAGAATGATGCCCACATGGATATTTGGTCTATATCAACAAATATACTGCTAAACACACGGCAAATAGAAATAGTTTGTTATTATTTTAATTACAAATGTTATTTTTTTTTATAAATGATATTGTAATTATAATATTATATAGGTAGTACAGTAGTAAGAAATTAAGTTGAAGACAAGTATGTTTACCTGGGACAAATAGTCCGACTAAGTAAGTCCAACTTCGACCGAAAGGTCAATCGACGGATTAAACTCGGCTGCGCACCGTTCGGGTAATTACGACAAATCTCAGTTATACCTCAAAACTTCAAAAGGAGATTGTACAGCCAGTGCGTGCCACTAATAATAATTTAAGTATCTGAGGCATGATCCTTTACTGCTGGCCGTATGGTGAAGCTCGAGGTCGCTCAGCGAGCTATTAAGAGGGTTTTTCTCGGGGTTTCTCTGCTTGATAAACTTAGAAATAAGAATATCCGCAGTAGAACCAGAGTGACTGACATAGACCAACGAAAAAGTAAACTGAGTTGAAAACAATGGGCCGGTAATATAGCTCTAAGAATCGACAAGCGATGGGCAAAAATGTTCTTGAGTGGCAGCCTCGTACCGGTAGGCAAAGTGTAGAGTGTCCCCCACTAGATGGAGTAACGAACTGTTAAAACATATAGGATGGATGTAACTGGATGGAGTTTGCTCAAGACCACTCTTTGTGTCATTTCTTGGTTATGGCCTATGGTATGCATTGGACTTGTTGCAGTTGCTGTAATGATGATGATGTCGATAATATGTAGTATTTCGCCGTCATCGCTACAGCTACCAAAATCCACTGCTAACGGCCAAAGCCGCCCCACAGATTGCCTTATAAGGGGGAAACTTGCCATAGTTTTCACGCTTTGCCGGCGGGTTGGCAACGGCAGTATTTTGAGAGAAGAGTCAGTTCAGTCTGCGCGCGCGCTCTCAGCGAACAGACGTCTGTTGCATAATAGAATTTGACAAGTCTACGTTTGGCTCGGCTAACTAAAAGCAAAATGCCGAAGTTGCAATGTAAAAAGTGTAAACAATTTGTACCAAATACCAAGGAAGACAGTGTGGAGTGTAAAAAGTGCAAACATGCCTTTCATAGGAAGTGTGTAAAAGATATAAGTTGTTTTAGTGCTAAAGGCATTTGTGATACGTGTGAAGAGGTAAAAACAGAGGGCGGAACGCCACGCTCGCCAACGACTAAAGACAATGAAGTCGTACAACAAATTAATGAACGAATGGCTATAGTGGAGGGAATGAGCAAAAAATTGGAAGAAATTAACTTACAGCTTAAATACTACGCAGAGAAGTACAAAGAAATGTTAGATTTTAAGAAGGAAGCTACTGAAAAATTCACTAAGCATGAAAATCAAATTAAAGATTTACAACAACGTAATATTCACCTAGAGAAGTGCAATAAAATGATAGAAGAACGTATATGTGTATTTGAAAATCGAGAAAGAGAAAAAAATATCGAGTTCATTGGTGTTAAATACAAAGAAAAAGAAAATATACTCGAAATTGTACGTAAAATTTCACATATGATGGGAGTAGAAGATGAAATAGAGAGTGCTTGGCGGGTGGGAAGAGAAAAAAATAACGGAAAGCCGCGCCCAGTGTTTGTGCGATTGAGAAGCCGAGTGGCTCGCGACAAATGGCTGAATGCACGAAAACGAGGTATAAACAATAATCAGCTGTATGGAGATAACACCGAAGGTCCAATTTACATAAATGAAAATATTTCTCCACAAACTCGAGAATTATTTTACCTTACCAAGAACAAATTAAAAAGCTCATATAGGTTCATATGGATACAAAATTCTAAAATACTTATTAAGAAAAGTGAAACTGAAAATAAAATTCACCAAATCAAAAGTGAGAAGGATATCGAAAAACACCTTCAAGGTGATTGTAATTTGCGTCTTTAATGGTAAAAAAGGGCAACATGGTGCAAGATGATAACAATGGCATTTACTATGAACGAATTAATAACAAAGATCGTCTACAACTATTTATAAAGGAACAAAATGCGTCAATAAATATTGTACATTTAAATATAAGATCTATGCGTAAAAATTTTAATGAAATATTAGTGTTGTTGGACGAAGATTTGTATAAACTAGAAATTATAGTATTAACCGAAATAAACATAAAAGAATATGAAATACCATTGTATTATATACCGGGCTACAATGCGCATGCGTATACAAGAAATAGCAGAAGAGGGGGAGGAGTTTTAATGTTTGTTAAAGATACAATAACTTGTACACCTACTGAGTATAGCGGGCAATCCTGTGAGGTGTTGCATGGCCTTATGACAATTATGTATGATCGACCTGTATACGTTTTCGTTGTGTACAGGCCCCCACATACTAATAAAAATAGATTTGTGGAAGAGCTGGATGAATTATTGCGGGGTGTCCCAGCGACGACCGATGTTATCCTGGCGGGTGATGTCAACATTAACATTTTACATGGTACAGAAAATTCGTCAACGTCGAGATATAAAGACATGTTATGTAGGTACGGATTGCAGTGCGCCTATGATGATGTAACGCGAGAAGAGATAATTGATGGAAGATTAGTAGTGTCCTGCATCGATCATATGTGGGTAAGAGACGGAGGACGCTCGGCGCCGCTGGCGTCGTTTGTTTATACAGCTCAGAAGATAACGGATCATTATTTAACGGGACTTACTTTGCGTACACGTAATTATGGAGAAGGTGAACGGCCTGAGCATGTAAGTACATTTATTGATAACAAAATTGTGATAGAAAAATTGAGTGCAGTTATTTGGTCAAACCTATTATTAATTAACTGTCCGTTAAAACTTTATAATAAATTGTGTGAAATTTTCGATGAGACATATAAATGTGCTATAAAATATAAAACTGTGAAGAAAAGTAATAGATATAAACCATGGATTACAAATGAACTAATTCTAATGTCTAAAAAAGAGATGAACTTTTTAAAAGGTCAAAATCTGCTCCTCAAAACGTGTGTTATCGGTTAGAGTATACAAGATATAGAAATAAATTAAATAAACGTATTAACCAAGCTAAGAATAACTATAAAAAAGAGTTAATTATTAAGTGCGGAAATGATATGAGAAAAAAATGGATGTATATTAATGAATGGATAGGTAAAAAAAAATTAGTGTGGATGATATTGTATTACAACATTTTTCAAGTGATAGTGATATCAGTTCGATTTGTACAGGCTTTTCTAAAACATTTACACAAGAAGTAGGTAGAATCAACCATAAATGTAATATTAATTTTTTGGACAGGAGTAAATATGTTAATGAAAGCTTGGTAAGTATAAGATTTAAAAAAACGACACCAGGCCAAATTGCAAAGTTAATTAATGAGTTGTCGTGTGAAAAAGCTCCTGGTGTTGATGGAATAAGGGCCCAAGATTTAAAATATGTCAAAGACCAGATTAGTCCTGTCATTGCTAATTTTATTAATTTATGTGTAGAAAAAGGTACATATCCAGATGGGCTTAAAATGGCAAAAATTCGACCCATTTATAAGCAAGGATGCCATAAAAGTTATGAAAATTACAGACCGATTGCCATACTTTCTGTTATAAATAAGTTAGTTGAAAAAGTAATTGTTAAGCAAATAACGGATTTCTTAGAGGATAATTCTATATTAGGCGACCATCAGCATGGATTTAGAAGAAATAGGAGTACAGCTACAGCTATAACTAGTTTTACAGACTATATAAATGAAAGGTTAAATGAAAGAAAACATGTTGTAGGAATATTTATTGATTTTAAAAAAGCTTTTGACACTTTAGAACATAATGTCTTGTTGAAAGCAATGGATGAATGTGGTATACGCGGTCCTATTAATAGGTGGCTAAGTAATTATTTGAAAAATAGGAAAATAGTGACAGTCATTAAAAACATTACGGGAAACGAGGAAAATGTAAAGTCAGGTGTACCTACTGGATCCGTTTATGGACCAGTGGGCTATATCATGCATGTTAACAGTATATGTAACGTAATTGAACAATGTGCTGTTTTTATGTATGCAGATGACATGTGCATCCTCTATGCTGACAAAAATCAAGATGAGATAGAGAAAAACATACAAAGTGATTTTAACAACATAACTAAGTGGTCTCACGATAATGGAATTATTATTAATTCAGCAAAAACTAAAGGACTACATATGTCATCACCGCATAATATAAAGAATGCAAAAAAATTCAGGATAGTGGGTCACTCTTATTAATGTATACACGACAATATGTTTAAATGTGAATGTACAGTTATAGAAATTGTAAAAAAATTTAAATACTTGGGCTTAACAAAAGATAGAAATATGAACTGGAGTAGCCATATAGAACTGGTATGTAATAAATTAAGAGGTATTTTAAGTAAATTCTATTTTTTGAAGAAAGTAACACCATACCACATACTGTATGTTGTATATTACGCACTAGTTGAGTCAACGTTACAATATGGATTAGTAGCATATGGAAGGACATTTAAAACATATTTAGATAAATTGAAGCAGTTTCAAATTAGATTTATGAAAATATTAGTGAACCCAAAAGCTAAAATAAAATATAGGGATAATTATGAGCAGCTCTTCCAGGAGTGTAATTTAATACCGATACATGAGCAATTTAAAATATCATTTGCGACATGTGAAAAGTATTATACAATCTTATGTGACGCATTGCGTAGTTTTATCCCCATAAATAAGAATACGCGCAGACCTCATAAATTAATAACTTTACAATATAAATGTGCTAATTATTATGGTAAAAGAACGTTCCAACATTTAGCAGCAAAAATTTATAACAATTTACCCCAAGAATGCCTTACGCATAAATCAAAACAACATTTTAAAAATAAGTTAAAAAAACTTTATACTAATAAAAAGTAAAAATGGAATGTATCATGACGATCCATTGTACAACATCATAGGTAAGCTGTAATATTAAGGTATGCATATATTTGTACGCATGTATGTATGTATATGTGTAAGCGTACATGCAAAATTTATGCATATATGAAAAATGCCGTTATCCTTTAAATTACTGAATAACGTTATAGTAATACTATTGGTTTTTCATATTAGTGGTAGTATAATTGTATTAAGCTAGTTCTTTTTTTTCCTTTTTTTGCATGTTAGAAAGTAAGAGAGCATTTTCCTGCCAACAAACTGCTGAGCAGTTTGGCAGACTGTAAAAATAACTAATTATGTTTTGTTTTTATGTTAAATAAATAAATAAATAAAAAAAAAAGAGTTAAATTGTTCAGAGCGACAAGGATATCTACATGACCACAACCCATAAAAATCCCATCGCTGAACATAGGCCTCCTACATAGATTGTGTTCGGGGAATTTTACGACAGTTGTCACACTTTGCAGGCGGGTTGGTTAAAATATCTAAGGCGTACTTGTTATCTTTCTGTAAGTATATTTTATTTCTATTAGAATTTATAATTATAATTATAATCATTAACGACCAATTTTATTTGCGCATGCAATATGATTGGCGATTTTATAACTCGCGGTAGCTTATAATTAGCCCAAAGGTAAAAGTGTATGTTAAACGCAACGGAGCGCACGGGTTCTAATCTCACAAAGGTGTAAACTATTTTTAGTTTTGCATGCCTTAAGCACAAAGCGCGTACGTATGTTCTGCTAGCACCTAAAAATCACGAATCCAACGTTTGGTCGCATGAAATCGCCACATTGTCGGAAAGATAAATGATTGTTGAATTTAATTTTTTTATCATTCAATCGCTATTTTTACATTGTGGTTTTAGCAGCTTATGGTGTAAATTTATCAAATCCTTATAGACAGGTAAAGACGATAACTTTTGAAAGTATCAATTGTTCAACTCAATTTATTTTTAAATCGAATTTATCGTGATTGAGGGAAGCCATGGAATATAAATACCTGTTTAATTTTAACTCGTTTAGTTATAATTAAATTTTAGCGGTTGAGAAATTCCAAAATTTTTGGTGACTTGAGCAGCTTTGTAATAATACATTTTACTAAATACATATACACTGACTCACTCCGGGCTCAATCGCCGTCGTGTGTGGGTTGTTGTATCGTTTTTTTACAGTGACTCGTGATGAAAAATATCGATCGCTATAGAAAAAAAATTCCAAAAACATAATTTGATACATACTTGACCAATGTAAGATGTTATTATTGTTTTTATAATCACACGTTTGCACTACGATATATTGTTTCGCTAAAAGTATGCAGGAATTATATATAAATAAACTTATATAAATATACTTATGTCTTGGACTTTATAGAGTGACCTGAAGGTGTATTTTGGTGAATGTTAAATTAAAGAACTGGTTATGACTAGATGAAAAACTTTTTGAAAATGAAATAAAGTTGATGAGAAAATAAAATTATTAACGAGTCAGGTTAAAAACACTAGTTTTATACAATAATGCCTGAGTTCAAATACCTTATAGTTGATATTTTAAGATAATTCTGTTGAAAGATTTTTCCGTTAATAATAATAAAAATTGAATTGAAATATAAAAAAAAATATTTTCTATTGTCGATTGAGAATTTTTTTCCTACATTTTTTCACGATCGTATGAATATTACAAGTCGTGCACTTTTGGATTTTCCAAACTTTTTTATTGACGTTTGACATAAAATTTTCGGAAAATCAGAGGTAATAGTAATAAGGTTATTTGTGAAAACTTGTGTGTATTTAAAATAATTTAAAATATGACATATTACATGAGCGCTTAAGGTATGCACATTTGGATTTATCAAAAGTTTAGCTAATTTTGTTTTTTGTTTACCGAGTATCATAACATACATTTTATGGTGCCTTGCGTACTTTTTAATCGTGAGGTCAAAGATTTAGTCTGCTGAGGCAACAAGGGGAGTGCCTTGAAACTGAGGGGATACGACAAAGGGGTTCTTTTTAGCGGTTCAAGTGTGATAACTATGGCAATATACCCCCATGAGAAACGACAAAAATTGAAGGCTCCTAGTTTCCGGTGGCCCCGCTGTTCCTGGCTACGGTGGCGAATATGATAACGGCGGGGTAAGGCGTGCTAAGAATCTCCGGTGGCGGTTCGGTTGCCACCTTAAACGACCTGACCTGGCAACGTGCAATGTACGCACCTTCAGGACTTACGAGATCCTCGAGTTGAAAGAAGAGATAAGCAAGTTGCGCTGGAATGTTATAGGAATATCTGAGGTCCGAAGAGAGGGGGAGGACGTGGTGAATCTCGAAATCGGCAACTTGTTCTATCACTGGGAGGACGAACATCTGTCCCGAGGAGGTGTTGGATTTATAGTCCACAAGTCTATTATTAACAACAATGTAAAGATTAGGGGGAGTGAATCGACAAGGGTTGCGTACCTTATACTCCAACGATATTACCAAACGATATTCGGTAAAGAAGCAGAATTAGAAACTTTTTTATTCAATGTAGATTATAAACAATACTTATTGAAAGTCAATTTTTTACCACTGGTTCACAAAAAAAAAACCTCTGTCCTGGGATGAATCAGCAAGAAACCCAGCGGGACAATTTTTTTTTCAAATAATAGCTTTCAATCATGTTTACAATTAATAACACAAGACAAATTAGAAATAGCTTGGTAGCGGTCACCCATCCCAGGGGTTATTATCATCCATAAATTCCTTAACATTATAATAACCCTTTATATACAAACATAGTTTAATAAATTTTTTGAACTTTGCCTATGACAAATTTTGTACATTTTCTGGGATTTTGTTGTAAAACGCATATACATCGCCCCAAGAATGAATTACTGACTCAGTGGAGTCGAATAATTGGTACTATTAGCTTGTGTCTGTTCCTAGTATTTACAGAATGAATATCACTTATTTTTGCAAAACCACGTTTATTCTTGTGTACGTACATTAAATTTTCATAAATGTATTGAGAGGTCAGAGTTAGTATATTAATTTGTTTAAATTTGTGTCTCAGTGTTTTTGGTTTTAAATTATATATTGCTCTAAAAATATTATTGTTTCTAAAAATAGTATTGTCAAAAATATTATTGTGCAAAATTTTGACGTAATCTTCACGTCAATATTTTGCACAATAATATTTTTAGATTTTACAACTTTCTGTACATACTTTTTATATTTAGTAACTATAGAATTTAGATTTAATAATAAGATAATAATTTAAGCAATATTTTTAATTTTTTGACACAGGATATAAAATAAATAAATAACTATGACTGTTTTTAGTACTTTCATTTCTAAATGTATGTGGTATCCTATTCAAAAACATATTTACATTCTGGTTAATTATAAGCATTACACATAATACACAAATTACTACAACAATTTTTTAAAACAAGTTTAACAACATTAAAGTATTAAAATTACAGTAACAAAAATATTTGGCAGTTCGACTCCCTCATTCCTTGTACAAGCGACCAGCTTCGGTCGTAAAATATAATTGTTTTTTATTGGCACTTTGTAATTCCGACTTTAAAACATGTTTGTAAGGTTGAATTTGTTTTGATATAGGTTGAGGAGCAAGTACAGTTATAAAAATTTATTGCTTTTTGTACGTAGCTTTGTGAATACTACTATACACTATGCATTTATGGTTGAATTTACATTAATGTGTATTTATTTCCACTAGAATTACGTCAAAACCATTGGCGACACTTTTTGGAGAACTTTTGTATGGGATTGTGTATCTAGTTTTATATCAGTGATCGATGGGAGCGCTGATTCTCACTCTGATGTTTTATTAAGGAGTCAAAGCGCTCATCATTGTACTTACATGACTTTATCAGATCATTCATGGCCAATATGTGTTCTTTTATCTCAACCTGAGCCGCTGCATATTTATTTGCGATAATTTGTAAGGAGTTTTTAAGCGACAAAACTTTTAAATTGAGACACTCTATTTCAGTCTCATAACAGTATTTTATATTTTCCACCTCAATTGAATATAATTTAATTATTTTCCTTACATATATTTACAAAATTTTTAAATTAATTTTAGTTTTAATTAACTTTTGCACTTTTCTAACATATTTATTAATTTTTATGTATTTCTTTAATTTTCTTCTACTGCATGTAATCATTTCTGCTGTTTTTGATGTGAAAAAATCATAACTAGTCAAATCAATTGTTGCGGAGGGTTGTAATGTTTTTGAAGATTTACATTCTATGAGCTCATTGAATAGAATTTGAGTTTGGGACACTTTCAATACATCTAAGTATTGTTTTAATTGCACAATCTGCTCATTAGCCTCACTTAACTGTAACTGCAATGCAGCAATAAATCTGAGGGATTCTTATTCCTTATATTATATTCCTTGCTGCATCGGTCAAACTCGTCGACTGTTCCCTGAAGCTGATCCCTTTCTTATAAAACATTTGTATAGTCTTTATGCAACTTAACCATATCACTTTTTAATTGAGTATTTTTGGCAATTATATTTATTATTTACCATTCGTTGTCATTCCTTTCTTTAAGCAACAGCTCACACTGCTTCTTTGACCTTAAGTTGACCTTAAGTTCTAGAAGCGCCATTTGAAGTTGGTTCTTTATTTGGCGCGTTTTGGCGTTGCGTGTATTCATTTTACTATAATGTGTAAATAGCAAAATAAAACAAAGAAAGAAAACCGAAGAAACAGAGTTAGCAAATATATAAATATATATGGGTCTATTTACAGATCTCAAATTAAATTATCAAGTAAATAATTTAAATTGAAATCCGAAACAGACCTTATTTAAAAGGTAAATCTAAAAATATTAAAGGGATAACAAGAATTACACTAACTTACAGAAAGTTCAAACGATGTTCGTTACAGCTGTCACTTTAAGTTGAAACACAAAACACAATTTATTTAAAATGACTTTTATTTATTCAAACACAATTAAGTCTTATTTAACAACTGTTACTAAAAATTGAGGTGGATATTATCAATTTACAATATTTATTTTCTTAAATAGTTTGGAGCTATTACTTTACAACTTGTCATTGGGGTTGCTACAGAGTATAAACCTCATACAGGTTAGCGCATCAACGTCAGCACATCCCAATGAATAGGTGCAGGAAATGTTAGAGGATATTTATAGAGCCATACATTCCTCCAAAACTCATTATACGGTGTTATTGGGAGACTTCAATGAAAAGATAGACCCAAGAATAACGGTGAGCTGAAGGTAGGGAAATTTGGGATAGGGAAATGCTACCCATCCAAGGGGCTAGCAGCTGGCCGACTTCATGAAGGAAGGGGGACTCTTTATTATGAAACCTTTCTTCTAAAAGTGGCCTACAGAAAGTAGACCTGATCGAACTCCGACGGTTTCAAAAATGAGATTGACTTCATTATAACGACTAGATGGCAACTGTTACGTGATGTCTCATTGATCGCTAGGGTGAAGATTGGCAGCGATCACCGAATGGTTAGAGGCACACTGAACCAAAACGGTAAGTTGCAGAGGTTTAGTTTAATAAAGTCAAGGCTCCGTTCCCCTCGTGCTCTAATCAGGAGTCCTGAAACATTTCAGCTTGTGTTAAAAAACCATTTTCAGTTCCTAAATAATTGCAACGCAGTGGACGATATTAATGACAAACCCGTGAAAACTGTCCATGCGGTCGAAGCTAAGTTTTAAAAATTGGAAACGAGGGATTCCATCTTGGTCCTCAGGGGGTAACGATGCATTTGCATTATGATTCATAATTGAGGATAGATGTAAATATCTATAAGCCATAGCATTTACTGTTCCAAGTGAACTGTGTGTTCGTTGGTCACAAATATTTTATAAAAACAACGTGTCCCACTTTTGACGCTGTGCTTTGTCACTGTTATTGTACCTGATGTTAACAAGAATAATGGTGGTACATTAGCAGGAAGTCATAAGATCTTCCTGACCATCCCATATTCGCCTTCTACGATACCCAAGAGACAAATAAGGTAATGGATCTTATTACACTGACGCTATTTGATTTAATCAAAGAAATAAAATACAAAAACTTTCAATATTTACTGTCGTAACTCAGTTTATGCAAATTTTTGTTTATGTTCATTATTTTTCATTATTTCACATATCATTAAAATAACAATATTACTATTTAAATACAATTTTACTGCTAAATTACACCGCAATGTCCTTATTACATTTAGAAAAAGCTTCTATCGGAGCAGTACTGCAAAATAGGCTTTTATTAACATTCTACTCGATAGCATAGTAAAACTATTTCAAACATTTTAATTAACCTCTTGGGTGTAACTATAAAAGACTGACTTTAATTCTCTTTCGGTTCTTTAAGTCTGTTTAAGACAAGTGTAATTAGAATAATGGAGCATTTTGTGGTACCAAAGCAAAACTAACATCTAATTTTGATCAAAAGCTGTACTTAACCCTAGATCACTCACGTTGTACGCTGCCATTATCACATCATATTTAAATTGGAACTCATGACCTATGGTTACTTTAGGAAATAATTGTGAACGTATTTTAGGGTTATTCTAATGAATAAATTAAATTATTAATAAAAAAACGAAGAGCCGTGGTAGCCTAGATGGTTAACGCTCGCTGTAAATATAACAGAACGCGAGTAACCCAAGTTCGATCCCCGCCGGCACCAATGAAATTGTTAATTGCAATTTTAAATGCTGCTTTACTACGTGCTTGTCGGTGAAGGAAAACATCGTGAGGAAACCTGCATGTCTGTGGAATAAGAAAAAAATATTTCGAAGACAAGTGAAGTTCGCCAACACGCATTGGGGCAGCGCGGCGGACACTTCCTTGCCCTAAAACCCTCTCAGATGTGAGAGGACGCCTGTGCCTAGCAGTGAGACGTATATAGGCTGTCACTTTAATTAAAATACACAACACTGTTAAGCAGGCCATACACGATAGGGTGTACCTGACAGGTTTGCCAGTACAGTTTAACGGTTTTTATTGTATGACAGGTTTGCCAGTATAGTTTAAATGTTAATTTTTTGCCTGCCGGTGTACTTGTGCAGTTTGACTGGGCAAGCAAAACTGAGCATGTGTGGCGGTCGCCTGCGCAGGTGTCAGTTGTTTTGTGGTTGCTAGAGGGGAAGGACGCATGTCGCTCTACTATATAGGTATAATATGGACTTTGTAAGCGGAACTTGGTCCTGGAGGAGTTTATCGAAATATATAAATCTGAGTATTGTCTTTGGCACGTAAAATCTAAAGAATATTACGTTAAAAAGAAAAGAGCTGCAGCCAATGAAATACTGAAAGTAAAATTAAAGGAATTGGAGCCCTATACCACAAAGGATGATGTTATTATAAAACTTAACAGTCTGTGGAGAGACGTGAGAAAAGAACAGAAAAAGTCTCTGCAGACGAAGTTTACAAACCAAAATTTTGGTATTTCGATATTTTTTACTTTCTCGGAGATCAGCACACTCCTTGCCAATCAAAAAAAAATTTGTACTAGAAAAACTGCGTCGAATGCCACCAAGTAAGTCAAAATCCAACGACTCGTTCATAAATTATAACTATTTAAATATGATTAAATAGTCGTTTTTTTTTTAAACTTTCTTATTCTTCGATCTATCGACCCAAGACTTGATAAACAATTTTTTTCATAAAAAACTGCGTCGAGTTACGCCAAGAAAATCAAAATCGAACGAGGCGTTCAAAATTTATAGCCATTTAAAATTTTAAAAATAATAGTTTTTCTGATATTATTACTTTTGGAAATCAACCAATCGGAAGATTTTCGAGCGATTCAAGCTCAAAAAAAGCGGGAAGTTCCAGAGTTGACTTACCAGTCAACCGTTTTTCGATTTTTTTTATGGAAGAGGATGCAAACGAGAATATGGCTCAACTGATGGTGTTACCACACGTCAGTGTGTAAATTATAATTAATGTTAAAATATAACAAATTTATTTCATTTAATATCAACTATAAACGTAGCCGTAAAAACCGTGTGCTCTGCAACTCGTAGTTAGGATGAAAGATCGCTTTTAAATTTCGTGCATTCCACACAGGAAAACTGTGTTGATTTATTTCCGTGGGCACCAAGTGCGTTAATGCAATTATACGTGGTAGAGCCATGCTGCGGTTATATTAGTAGTATAGTCGTAGCACGAATGGGTCGGCTCGACCGGGGAAGGACCACGCTCTCACAGAATACCAACGTGAAATAGTAGCTTAATGCTGCTGTATTTCGTATGGTGAGTGTAGAGAACCGGAGACCCTTTTTACTGGAAACGAGGCATTCCATCTTAGTCCTCACGGGTGACAACGCATCTGCATTTTGATTCGTAATCGAGGATAGATGTAGATGTCTATGGGCCACAGCAACCACTTACCATCAGGTGGACTGTGTGCTCCTTTGTCACCCTATCCTATAAAAAAATATTAATTGGATTTATAATTAAAATATATAAATTATGTTTTTATCGTGTCTGTACTCAAAGTAAAAATTGTTTTCACGTGTGTTGTATGGTTGCACCACACATTTTTATTAAGTAAACGCTGCAACCTACTTTTAGTTTGCAGCGTTTACTAAATCGCGCGTTGCATATGGTTAAATTTACTTACTTAATTGCATATTTACAATCGGCAGTACGTCAACAACCATTCTTCTAAACACCAACTACTCAAGAAAAAATTTGCCACTCTAACTTTATAACTATTTTACTTTATCTTTTCCTATTGACGTGCTCATTAACTTACTACAACTCTACTTACAGTAGTGTGTGGCCTTACAAACTATACATGTGTATTAATATATTTCGGGTTGTTATTTCTAAAAGCTTTGTCAAAACTCACCTAACTGCTCAAATTTTTATGCAATATATTAAGAAATACACTATCTCTATAGATTGAAATTGAAAATAATAAATATTTTATGAATTAAAAATCAGAACAATTCTTACGAATAATATAATAACGAACGTCACATAAGAATCTCATATATTATTATAAAAAGTAGAGTTAAAATTATTTTTTAACTTGTTGGTAATTATTAAAAACAACGTTTAATTAATTAGAAAAGTACTCTTGGGCTGCCTTAAGAATTTGCCGCCATGTTGAATGTGCCCACGTTACATTCACATTTATGAATATTCATGAAAATGGCGGTAGCTCGACGTAGGCATGAACTCGATGAGATACCTCTGGCCTACTCTTTTTCTAAATTTGTAAAAACAATTACAATGACACTATTCATTCATTTTCTAAAAATAGTTAAAAAATCCTAAGCTCCTTCATTATTTTACTTATTTCTTTTTATTATCTTAGTATATAAGGAGGATAATTTATTATTTATTGACGATTCTATATATCACTGTTATTATATTATTTTGTGTATTATTGAGATATGTGTTTATATGTTTATTGTTGATATGTTTTTATATTCTCTTTATTCGCCTTCGTAGTTTTATTACTGCCCTAATTTTGACTGGCGGATAATGCTTTTGATCCTTGATTTTGAGATAAAATAAATAAATCACATTAATTGTAGATTAGAAAACACATTAACAAGCGACAAACGAACTATTTTAATTTATTTATTGCCTATTGCTGCCGCCAAAGTGTAGTAAGTGAACTGGTTTGTTCTGATGTAAAAGGTAAAGAGAGCCAGTATAATTACAGGCTTTTTATAGAAGAGGGGGCAATCAAGCATGATGTAACACCTGATGGTAAGTTGCTACCGCCGCCCATGAACCACCGCAACATCAGGGGAATTGCAGGTGGGTTACCGGCCTTTAAGAAAGGAGCAACCCTTTTTCTTGTCTAAGTCCTATCGGTCCGAAAAAATCGCCCGTGGTAAGAAATTCCACAGAGAAGTTGTACGAGGAAGAAAACTCCTAGTAAAATGCACAGCAGTGTATAGCCAAAAATCCAAATGGAGATGATGGTATCGTAAATTTTGACGCAATGTGCGTTGGTGAAATTTGGCGGCTGCAACTAATACAAATAATTCCTCAGAGTACTCTCCGTAGTAGATGCGATAGAAAAAACGTAGAAATGTAAGTAACATCCTTACGCAGCGCCAGTGAATTGAGCCAATCAGAAAGAACTCGATCGTCGACGAATCGAACCACTCTGCTCTGGATGCGGTCACGTGGAAGGAGCTGGCACTAGTGTGCCCCGGCCACAGATGAGAACAGTATTCCATGTGAGGCCGAACATGCGCTTTGAAAAGTTGCAATCAATGTTGCTGGCATGAAATAATGTCTCGCCCTGCTGATTACGCCAAGCTTTTTAGGGGCTAATTTGATCTTCCCCTCCAAGTGACAACTGCACATTATTTGATATGCCGAGGATTCCGATGCTAACTGAGACAATAAGGTCAGTGCTTTGAAACTGAATAGACAAAGGGGTTCTTTTTACCGGTAAATGCGCAAACGTGTGTCTTCTGGGGGTTGAACTGGACTAGGTTTAGTCGCCCCCAATCTAAGACTTTGTTCAACAAAGACTCGACTTCCTGTCGACGAAGTATTAGCAATGATGGTGTATAAGGCATCTCCAGTTTTGTCTTCTGCACAGCAATGAACGTTACCGATTTGCAACATATCATTGATATGCAGACGAAACAGCGTTGGTGATATCACGCATCCTTGTGGAACACCAGCGTTATTAGGATTTTAATCAGAGCATACACCGTCTATCACTACCACCGTCTACATTGATGCTCCGACTAGCAACTTTGGAAACTGGTGATCCAATTGCACAATTTGTCAGGAAACCAATGGGAAGGAAGCTTCGAAACAAAGCGCTTTGTGCCAGACCCGATTGAAGGCCTTCGCTATTCGCAAACTAACAGCCAATGCCTCGCCCTTGAACTCTACTGCCTTCGTCCATCTATGAGTCAGGTAGACCAGGAGATCACCAGCTGATCGAACACAACAAAAACCGTATTGGCGGTCACTAATCATCTTGTGGTTCTCAAGGTACCTCATGAGCTGACAGTTTATAATAGACAACATGATTTTGGAGAACAAGGAGGTGATGACGAGAGAGAGAGGCTTTGAAGCAGTCCACCTTAGTCTTTCGAAGTGACTACGCATCTGGAGCTAACTTTTCGTTTGAAGTTAGTAGCAGATGTTCATGATACTAATGAAATATTCATAATATTTATCATCTAAATTATAGCTCGATTGAATATAAAAGTGAAACAATTGAACTATTTTACTCAAACAAATTTTTTATTTCTTTACGTTACATTTCACTTAATTAATAATTTTCATCATACGATTGAAATCATCCTGCAGTTATTAACAAAACCGATAAATGAACCCGTGAGTCATCGGGATAAACAATGTTTGACCCCTTGTTACACTTAATTACAGCTATTGGGTGAGACAAGACAGTGAATAATGTTATTTGTAGTTGAAATAAATGAAAATGGAACAGCTAACAACTTGTTTTCAAAGTGGTATTATCCAAATTTGAATACTTAAAATTCTGTTAACGCTGTTGTCGTAATAATTAAATGTTGGCTTGAATGTTAGTTGTAAAATATAAGTAGTATTTACTATTTGATGTGATGTAGACATCGCCGTGTAGTGGCAGCATCTTATTCCTCTATTAATACCATCTAAAAATAACAAAAAAACTGCGGCTGGAAATCAGTCTAGCAAGCGTGGCAGCTGTGGAAAATATTACTCATGTGAGGAAATATATAAAGACGCTAACCAGGCAGACGTTTTTCTGCCATTTCTGTTGATCCTTTAACCAAAAGAAAATCTTAAAATTTGCAAAAAAAAATATTAACGGTCACTTATTAGCATAAAAAATTATCCTATCTCTTAAATTGAACCAAACTGCACACTGTGTGCAAAATTTTATTTATATCAGTTCAGTAGTTCAGGAATTCATCGTGGACAAACAATGAGACCCATAATTTTTATATATAAATATACTGCACTCACTTTTTCATCTTGGGAGGCGGGTTAGCAATCGTAGTATTTCGTTTTTTATTAAAAATATGTTGCTGCCTATTTATATGCTGTATATTTCCCTCTGACATCTTACAAGGCTATGGTAAAAATATTCATATTCTGCCCCTATAGTAGATTTAAAAAAGACACACAAAAGAAAAAGTTTAATATTTGCTATATGGTTTAATTTCTGTTCACTCTAGTAGTGCAACTGCTTAGGTACCACTCTCTTACTTTTTTCTTTCGCCAAGTATTAGTGCTATTATAATTTCACGCTGTGACACATTCTACCTTATTCCTCATGGGTGATATTTTTTTTTATAGAATAGGGTGACAAACGAGCACACAGTCCACCTGATGGTAAATGGTTGCTGCGGCCCATAGACATCTCCATTACAACTACATTCCATTACAAATCAAAATGCAGATGCGTTGTCACCCATGAGGACTGAGATGGAATGCCTCATTTCCAGTAAAAAGGGTCTCCGGTTCTCTACACTCACCATACGAAATACAGCAGCATTAAGCTACTATTTCACGCTGGTATTCTGTGAGAGCGTGGTCCCTCCCCGGTCGAGCCGACCCATTCGTGCTACAACTATACTACTAATATAATTGAAGCATGGCTCTACCACGTCTAAAATATATTATATAATGCATTTGTAGTCTTCTTTGTTTGACTTGGTTGCGGATGTCGATAGGCTGCAGAAGTCACTAACTAGCAAGCGCACTGTGACTTCAAAAAGAGCTTTATAATTTAATTAGATGTTCGAAACCAGCTTTAAATGAATAAGGAACTAAATTGGTTCGGATTTCCTTTCTTATTTTAAACGTAGTGATTACATAGTATTTACCAATAGCGACCGTCTTTTCAGAAATAAAACGAAAATTCTTATTTTCTTTGGCGATGAGTTTAAAAATAAATTTAAAGTCGTAAGCGGTAACATCTTAAAATTTTCAAAATATCGGATATATTTTTATTAAACCACGATCACGAAGCAAAGTTATATTTTTCCTTCCCCACTAACTTTAGTATCAGAGTTGAAGAAAAACCGAAATTCTATTTATCTTTTATTTACCTTTACCTAACAGTAAATGAGAGATACCTTGTCGTTGTTGTTTTCTTGTTTAATACTGTTTGCGTTTTGTATAATTCTTACTATTGCCTATATATCACGATAATAATAATAAAATAAATTTTCAAGCCATAGTTAATTAATAGTAATAAATGTTATATCATCTTCATCATTATTGCTCATCACAAGTCCTACAATCCAACACAGTTCTAATCCATCTACACGTATCGAGTTTTTGAATTTCTTACGAGATTGTCACTTCATCTAGTGGAGTGCCGCTCAACACTTTGCTTGCCGGTACGAGTCCATCGTTTCAAGACATTACTTTCACCCCCACTAGTTGTCGGTTCTTCTAGCTATATGGCTAGCGCACTACAACATCTTCTTACTGTACTTTTTGTGTGGTGTAAGTGGTAATGAAGTCCTGGATGTTAAATTTCACTGTCAATTAATTTGTAATCAGTAAAATAATGTTAATATTATTATAACTTTAAAAAGGGCTTGTGCTGGGTTTTCAATATATAAAAGTGAAGTCATCTTTTTTAACTGATGCCGATACTGATATAGCCTATTGAATTTCACTGCTAACCATAGGTCACCCCCATTGATTGCCTCATAATTGCTATAGTTGTTAGGCTTGGCAAGCGGGTTCGCAATCGTAGTTTTTTATTTTAATTCGTTATGAAAGATGCTACTGCGCATCTCACGATTTGTTTCCTCTATCGACTCTTACGACACGAGCGGGATAACATGGAGTAGTGGATACTCTTACACCGCCAATGTACGGTCATCTGGTTTAACCTGGGCGTAAAATACTTGGGCGGACAACAGTACCTAAGTATTGTGAAGGATGCAAAACATCTGGTATTGTGTATCAACCCTTGTCAAGCGTAATAATAAAAACTGGGTTCGGTTTCGACTTAAAACTATCACAACTGCGCTTGAAATTTCACTGAATGCACTGCGACAAATAATTGATAAAATGCTATTCAATAAACCAATATTATAATAGCAGCATTATGAAAATTTGATTTATCGTTACCGAAATTTCCAAATTTCTTACATCATCCATAGAGCACCGGCAATAAATTTACTCTTTGGCAAAAGTACAAACCTTTGTCGAAATTAAATTTAAACTTTTTTTGACTTATAGGAAGCTTTCTAAACGTTAAAATATACTACCGTTGTATAAGGTTAGACTTCTTTAGAGATCTGGCAAGAAACTCGGGGGTGTTTTATAATGTTTTTTTTACCCAACTACCGCAGAAAAAGAGTGATGGTTTTCGATTATATATGCGTATACCCATTTATTTGGCACGTTATGTAACTTAAACGGTTTAATTTATTAATGATGTAACGAAAAATTAATTAGTGATGCACTGAGTAAAACTTAACGAGCTGTCTGGGGATCTCGATCCGCGGCAGGTTGGAAAGTACTGACATTGGGTATATAATTTTTTTCTCTTTTCAGTTAACTTTTTTCGTAGTCAGATTATTTTTAAGTACTGTTTCAAATATTAGGTTTGTTTTAATTTTTAATAAGAAAATAAGGGAATTCATCAATGTCAAATAAATTTTTTCGATCCGAAACTGTTTTAAAAGACAACAGGCAAATTTTATAAAGATTTCATATATGTTGGATGGATACAAATATAATCATTTTATTACTGGCTGAGAACCGCACTAAATAACGTGAACTAGGTAAACAGTCCATACACGCTTTTAAGAATTAATGAAGAAACGAAATGGATGCCATGCGCGAAGAAATAAAGATCAGACTACCAACTAACATAGTTTATTATCACGAAAATATCATCCTCTCATGTGTGCACTATACGCACAGAAAGCAAAAGTTGTTCACATAAGACACGCCAGAGCTTGCCACCGAAGCTCTATTGATTGTGACTATAAGCAATAATCACCTTAGCTGAAATAGGCTGGGATGATATTATTATTAGTTGTATTATACGACAAAAAGTAGAAAAACCTCAATTCAAAATCGTAATTGGTTTAAAACAACAACGAATTCTTTTGCCAAAATACATTTATTTACTTCCGTATTAAACTTTAAGTGTAAGGTTCAGGCGTGTTCTTATCTTGCGACCGCCCCTTCAGTGTTAGTAGTTTGAAAGTACTTGTCAGCTTCTGTCGGCAAGTGTCGTTCAATAATTTTTACATTATAATAACGCTTTTAATTTTATATTGTAAATTGTAATTTAACAACAACAACGAATTCTTTTGCCAATATACATTTCTTTAGTTCCATTTTAAACTAAGGTTCAGGTGTGTTCTTATCTTGCGACCGCCACTTCAGTGTTAGTAGTTTAAAAAGTACTTGTCAGCTTCTGTCGGCAAGTGTCGTTCAATAATTTTCACATTACAATAATGCTTTTAATTTTATATTGTAAATTGTAATTTAACGTATTTTACAATGTGCTCGGTGGTAAAGTAAAACATGTCGATTTTCTCACGATGTTTTTCTTTACTGCCGAGTACGTTATAAATTGACTCTAGTGGTATATTAGCACTGACTTTCTTTTATAATGGTCGAAAGCGTGATTCATATGGTCCCGAGTTTGATTCCGTGACGAGCCGAAAATTATTTATTAGCTTTTTTTGTTAAAAAATTCTCATTAGTAGTCCGGAATCAGGAATTTGTCAGTATTACATACACCAAGCCTCGGAAAACACGTAAGGTCGTGGTTAATGTTTTTTTTTTTTTTTATAGAAGAGGGGGCAAACGAGCATGCGGCTCACCTGATGTTAAGTGACTACCGCCGCCCATGATCAACCGCAACACCAGGAGAATTGCGGGTGCGTTGCCGGCCCTTTAGAAAGGAGTAAGCTCTTTTCTTGAAGGTCCCCAGGTCGTATCGGTCCGGAAAAATCGCCGATGATAAACTATTCCACAGAGAGGTTGTACGTGGAAGAAAACTCCTTGTGAAACGTACAGTGGTGGACCGCCAAGCATCCAGATGGTGTGGATGGTATCGGGACGTTTGCCGTGTCGTGCGTTCACGAAATTTGGCGGCTGGGATTAATCCGAACAATTCCTCAGAGCACTCCCCGTGATAAATGCGATAAAATACGCAAAGAGATGCAACATCTCTTCGCAACGCCAGTGAATCGAGCCGATCGGAAAGCACTCCGTCGTCGACGATTCGAGCCGCTCTGCGCTGGATGCGGTCAAGTGGAAGGAGCTGGTACTGGGGAGCCCCAGCCCAGAGATGGGAACAGTATTCCATGTGCGGCCGAACCTGCGCCTTGTAAAGTTGCAGGCGGTGTGCCGGCATGAAATACTGTCCCGCTCTGCTGAGCACGCCAAGCTTTTTAGAGGCCAATTTGGCCTTCCCTTCCAAGTGACCACGAAACTGCACGTCACTCCATATGTCGACGCCGAGGATTCCGATACTGGCTGAGGCAACAAGGGGAGTGCCTGATAATTACCCGTTTATATCAAATTATTTATTTTTGTACTAATAATAATAATGCCCTCCAGACCGAATTTAGGCCACAGCGGTCTACCTCAAAGGAGGCTAGCCATCGGCGCAGGACAGGAACAAAGTGCTCAAGTGTATTCGAAAGCACAGGTGCACTCTCTGTTCCCTCACTCTCACAATCTGATGGGACGGTAAACCGACACGACCAGGAAGAGATCAGGCGCAGAATCAACGGCTTTACGTGCTTTCCGAGGCACGGGGGTAAGACACCGCCAACTTCCTGACTCCGGGCAGCTACTGAGAATTTCTTGACAGAAAAACTCAATAATTGATTTTTTGGCATGACCCGGGATTCGAACCCAGGACCTCATGATCAGCAGCGCACTACTACAACCACTAGACCAACGAGGCCGTAAACTAATCTTTTTGTACTATAGGAATAGAGAATGGTGTGCCTAGGTGTGCTTGAGCACACACTCGTGCACAATAGGTCTGTCCTGCGCCAATAGCTAGTGCCCTAGATTGGCTGCCATAACTGAAATTCGGCCTTGGTTTTAACTTAGGACTCATAATTTTCTTAAATAATTTCCTTGGGTCTAAAGGTCGATACCGGTAGGGACCGGTATCGACCTTTTGTTGTTTTCGTACTACAAACCAGATTGGTCGGACTTAATTTCTGCTTAGAAGCTCGTCTGGTTAGATAAAGCTCTACCTTAACAGTCGGGGATAACAAAAAATCTTTAGCATTCTTTGTTTAAAGTTGGTATGTTATCTATGAGATGTAGTAGCCCCTTAACTTAGGTGTAACTTCTTTGATACTAAAGTTTTCAAAAAAAAGTGAAGACTTATTCCCTAAGCTAACACACAAGCCGCTGCTTTTTTTTTCAAAAAAAGATAAACAATAAACATGCAGTTTTACGTTTAATAATTTTAAGAAACGCAAGGAGGTTATTGTACAGTGTGCTGAGCTTTGTAAAAAAGCTGAAGGGGCTTAATATATTACGTGATATAGCTTTTAGTAGGAGCGCTTTCAAAGGAATTTCTTTGTCACAGGAAAGTCGTATAACTTACGGAAATAGGCGTTAGGGATGAAAGCTTATGCAATACAGTTTGAAGGAAATAAAAAGGCTAAAGGTGACCCAGGAACTTACAAAAGCTGAACAAATATTACAGTTGTTCTACTTTTTTTTCTTTGTAATTTTTCTTATACGAATTATGCTTACTTCAAAATAAATTATAAGGCTCCTTCAGAAATAGAAAGAAGTTCTTATTTAATTAATTTACTTAATTAATGTTGAATTAGTAGTCATTTCGTTCAGGGCAAAAGTTTTCCATGTATGATATAGATTTCTAAAAATACGAACCAGAAAATAAAATTTGTCAACACTGTCTAAATCGATATTGATTTTTTATATATGGCAAACAAGCATGTAGCCCATCTGTAGTTAAATCATAAGTATCAGACATTTGGAATGAAATAAAGTATTTCTGGAAGGTCGTATCATAATTCTTTGGACTGTAAATTTCACAATGTGGTAGATTTTAGCAAAAAAGCCTTTGAGTAACGCTCATTGGGAGATTGCAACCACCAAACTGATGACGGCTCCGTGGCAAAGCAGTTTATCATTGAGTTGGCACGCTGAAGACCGCAGCTTACAATCATTTTAATGGCCTACAAATAATAATTGTTCCGGATCTGGTTATTTATCTTCGTAAAATTCATATATATATATATATATATATATATATATATATATATATATATATATATATATATAAACTGATGGAACGATACATAAGATAATCCTAGTGTGACGGATAAAGCGTAATAAAAAAAGAAAGAAAACGATTAGTGATGGAATATAAAATTTGTGGGACAACCATTCCATATTGTATTATTTTCTGAGGATAAATCGTTAGTGTTTAAACTCTAACTGCAATAATTATATTAAAACGATGTGAATAATGCTCTATTTTAGTTAGAACATTAGTTTAACGCCCGTTTTATGCTTTAAAATGGCTACAAAACAAAAGTATAAAATTTACAATGTGTTCCTAAATGGAAAGGAGTTGAGATGAATAAGTTTTAAGTCTTGTGGATTACATTGTTTTGTTTACCTCACAACGTTAGTGAGTGCTTAGCTCTCAATATATGGTCATACCTCAATTTCACTATAAATTCTGTATATTCTATAAATTCGTTCATATACTTTAGCTAGATATCAAATCCATATCATTATTGATCTTACAATAACTACAGACATATATGAATTATAAGATAAGTTTATTTTCTAATTGATTCACTTAAGATAACATACAAAAAAATTTTATTGAAAAAATAGAATAGATTGAGATATACATTATTAAATAAAATTCCATATATTGTGAGTAGGATCCCTATTGATTTTTGTTATTGTAATTAATACCGTTTAAAAGTTATTAATGAAAGTCGATCAGATTCTCTGTTTTTTATCTTATAAAACTTATCGTTAATATATTCTTCTGTTTACGTTTTAATTCTTAAAATTATAAGCGTGTGAGGCGTGCACATTTTTCCAAAATTTTATGAGTATAATTATTGACACGGTGTTTTAGTGGTGCTCCCATATATCTAAATAAGCGGACTTAGCTCCGCAGCATATGCTGTAAGAAAGATAAGAATTTTCACCAATGTTGAAACAGCCAGATAAGATTGTTTTAGTTACTTCCATATCGTAATATCTTATGGAATTTCTATGAGGTAACGCGACCGATGTTGAAGCCATATTTGTTTCATAGAAGTTGCACTGCCCCCGTTATACCTATACGGAATATTTGTAACTTAAATTATAGTCTCTCAAAGAAAAAGTTAAAGAGTTAAACATAGTAGCGCAAGCATCGCGACATATTGATGAATATGCAACGTATTTACATGAAAACATGAAGAGCTTTGATAAGAATAAGATATATTTATAGGGCAATATATATAATTTTCGACAACAAAGTCCCAGAAAATGTTGAAATTTTGTCAATAAACAAGATTCAAAATGTAATTGAAGATAAACTAAAAAATGTGTATTTTTTAAGAAAATAAATAAGTGAATGAAAAAAAAACTATAATCACTGCAATGCTGGTTCATATAAAAATTGTACATATTTATTGTAAAGTTATATATGTATTTAAATTTATAATGCTACTCGATTTCTTGCTGGTTTAATGTAATAAAAATTGACTTTAATGCATATTCTGTGATAATAAAATTATTCTATTTTATGCTATTCTAAACTCATGAGTAGTTTAGCATTTTATACTGCACAATCGAGAGGGAGGGGGGCACTCGCTTGTGCAGTATAAAATGCACTGTAGGAACCGTGTGTGTGAAATTACTCTTAAATTATTCTATGAGTATAGTTATCGAGAGCAGTCTCATGCGACCGCACCCACCCACAGCACTTTAAATCATTCAAACTTATATTTAGAGACTATCTTTCTATGAAGATGTTTGACATTATAAAATATTAACAAAATTTACTATTCTGTGGAGCTATCTTTAAAATTACTGAAAAGGCATAAGACTAGTGAAGTGATAGTTTTCGAATTTTGTTGGTTGCGTATTCATATCACGTCGGGGTCACCAATTGGTCGTGGAAGGATGAGTAGCCCATAAATCTTGATAATTCAAATGTGTTGATCGAAGCACTCCCGAAATATGAAGAAATTCAAAGATGTTCTGACTTGACCGCACAATCAAAAGGGTTTGACATATAAATCTGAAATTTGGACCGTAACTACATTTTATGACAAAGATATCCGATAAGAAAGGATTTAGGGAAATTCAACACGTATAAGGATGTTACAGTGTGTTACATTTTATTTATTTTACGAGGCAATTGACTCGATATTTACTGAAAGTACTGTGAAAATAAAATAAACGTGATATGCGATAAAAAATTTGTAAAAAAAATTAATACTTTAAAATAATAAATTAAGCAATAAATTAAGGGCGCTGCCGTCACCAGGACGTCAACGAGAACAATATGACGGCTCCGAGGTCGCGACACATATATTTACTATAGCCGCCTATCCACCGCAAGCCCGTCGCCAGAGCATTGTCATCCCGGCTGCCGAAGTAAGACAGTAGATTGGCGCTACCGCTAGAATTCGACTTGAAATTATGATGGTCCGATGTACCGAGAAAACAAAACACATTTAAACTTGTCTATCTACATCAGTGCCATGATGTCGCACCACGCCGATTTTTGTTTTCAAGGTTTATTGCTTTCACTATAAAAATCAAAAATATGTTGTAATTAAAACGGTTCAGTAATTTAACGCACGACACGACAGATATAACAAACTGACTGAAGCCCGCACTTCCCATGGCCCCACCGACCCTCAGGTCATACGGGCCGAATCTCGGGCGATGCGCGCGGTACTTGCACCTTGCTCTTTCCCGCGCGTACTTTCTTGACCCCTTACAAATATTTATTCTATTCCTTGTCCCAGTTTAACGTCATTTTCTTCCTTCTGGGGCTAACAGCACAATAACGCCTACGTCGTCGGGCCTTACTACCAGCATTCTGTCTTGCCTTATCCTGCGATCGTGCCACCTATGCGCAAACTCGCGCAACAGTCCGTAGTTCACCCCATCGCTGACGAGATCCAAGTAGTAAATCGGTCCCTGAACCGAACTAGTCCATCCATTATTTTTGTTCTCAGGTCGTCATACAGAGGACATTCCCATAGAACATGGTGAACATCCTCTTCTGTCACACCACACTCACACATACTAGTATCACACAGTCGCATGTCGCATAATTTCTTCCGAAAACATCCGTACCCGGTGAGAATCTGGGTTTTTTGACAGTCCGGTGAGACCCAGGTAAACCTGATCAAGGTCGTCGCTATGGACAACCGATCGCCGTCACGACATCTTGATCTCGGCCAACAATAATCACGTTCTCGTTGACGTCCTAGCGAGGGCGGTGGTGGACAACCACCGTTACAGCTGTTAAAAACCAAGATGCAAATTTTGTATAAAAAATTGTATTTAGACGTACATCTAAATCCGCTGGCCGTTTAAGTGAGAATTTGAGAAAATAACTTCCTTTTACTGCGAAGGCAACCACTATTTTAAAAAAATTAAATCCTAGATGTGGCGCCTGAACCTTGGTACAAACTTGTTTACGGAGTGATTTCATATTTGTATAGATACAAATAAAAAAATGATACGTTTTATTTTTGACATGTTTGCATTATGAGACATTATTTAGATACCTAATTTCATTAACTTTGTTAGTGTAATTAGGTACTTAATTTTAGGTAGGCAATATCATGTTGTTTTCATTTCAAATATTTTAATATTAAAGACAATGTGGTTAATAATACGATAAAACTAATAATGGATAATGGAGCTTGCTTATTTGGGGCAACCTCTTATTTACTGAATGGGAACTAAATGTTGTTAGTTCATTTGTGGACCCTTTTGTTTGTACGTTCGTTAGTTTTTTTTATAGTGTAAGGGTGACAAACAAGCACACAGGCCACCTGATGTTAAGTGGATGCTGTGGCCCATAGACTTCCACATTCATATTCAATTAAAAATCAAAATACAGATGCGTTGCCCACCTTGAGGACTGAGATGGAATGCCGCGTTTCCGATAAATAGGGTATCTGATTTTCTACACTCACCATATGAAACACAACGCCCTTAAGCTGCTTTTTACGCTGTTATTCTGTGAGAGCGTGGTTCTACCCCGGTCAAACCGATAGCTGCAGCATGTCTTAACTATTTGTCTGATTAACTTACTAACAGAATGTTTTGTCCCAGATTGCTGCCTTTCTAAATCTTAGCATTATTAAAAAGTAAAAATAAATCGTCACACGAACCAGGTTGCGGGGACGGCTACTCATATAAAAATTTTAGCTTTCTGCACTTCTTTTCTTTTTGAATTTACCATAACATCCTATTAAAGTACATTATTATCGGCAGCTCATGTATGCTTAATTTATTGGACCATTCGAAAATCCGTGCTGTAACTTACGATAATTATCAGATTTCATATATGGAGATTTTATATAGGGAGACTGCCAAGAACTTAGGTGTTATCTTTGATAATAATTTGTCTTGGGTTGCTTACATCAACATGATTAGCAGGAAGGTGAAGTACTCTTTTCAATTTCTCAAGCGCCTCCAGATGTTTTTACAGTTACAAAATAAGATAACATTAGCTCAAGCACTTCTTGTTCCTCTCACTGTTTACACTGATGTTAGTTTTCTGGATATTTCAGAAGAACCTGACCTGGCCTGAGGCTGAGGGTGGAACCTGCTCGGAGACGACGTCGCCAAGCCATTCTTCATGGCCCTCCTCCTATAAACGATGTTCCCCTGCCAGAAACGGGGGCTCTGGGGTAGCAGTCACTTGGGGCAGGGGTCCCGAATGCTTAGAGATATAGCCACCGAGAATGACGATGTTTCGGAAGTGGTGTTTTGATAACACTGTGAGGGTATTTGGGGCAGAAAGAACTTCCCTCGGGTCGTGCTTCCAATATAGCAAAGCGAGCGAAGGGCCCCGGTTGCGTTTCGAATGGAGATCTCGGGACCCTTCATATATACGCTGATGGCAACCACCGTTGGGTTTTGGCCGGTAAGAGTCCGGCATAAACATTATGTTGCGCCTGCAGAAAAAGGAATATATGAGAATTTCCTCAAGATATATATATATATATATATATATATATATATATATATATATATATATATATATATATATATATATATATATATATATATATACGCGCGTAAGAATATTTAACTGATTTCAATATAATTTTGTACACTGTGTGCAGTTTGGTCCAAATTGGGAGATAGGATAGTTTTTACGCCAATAAATAACCCTCGGTGTATATTATTACGAATCTAATGATTTTTATATGACAAACGATCGTCGGATAGGGCAGAAAAACGTCTGCATGGCCAGCTAGTATATATATAATACATTTATAGGAAGCCATGATGGCAGTTTTTAAGGAATAAAATAATTCGAGGTCATGTCTAGTCCACCAACGTGCACTGGTGCACGAATGCAAGAATATACGTATGTATGATATAAACTACATTCCTAAAGTGGTTTGTACGAGTATTATACATATTTTTATTTGAAGGTCCTCAGATTTTTCGTATTCACCCAAAATTAATATCATCGGTAGCAAAATATAGGGTTTATAGGTGATATAGCATTTTTCACCAAAAGCCATTCTCGCCTGTACCTTATGTACCATTTTTCAAGTGCGGAAATATCTCCAGGTATTCGATAAATCATACAATGATGGTAAGAGTTTTATTCAAAATTTTTACTTTTGACATATGGATATGAAGTATTTTACAACTACATCGGTAATAGCTGCGGAATCACGGCTGATGACAAATGGAGCTATTATCAAGAGTAATAGATACACAGTGGAAATTCCTACTCATAGCTCTATATTAAAATGATATATCCTTGCGTTTCAGGATTGAATGATTTATTTAATTAAATTGTCCTAAAAACAGCCGTTGGAAGATCTTATTCTTTAGGTTTTTCCGACTCAAATAAACAGATTCAAAGAATGTAACAGTCAAATATACTTGGATAAGTTGACTTGGATTGACCGGGGTAATTTTTTTCATTATGTGTGAGCAGCTATGCAGGTCTAGGAAAAGAGACCAGTATCACATAATGATTTCTTATATTTACGCGAACACTATACATTGAAATAATACTCGTTTTTACGGAATTTATCGCGTATATTTAACTTTTTAATACCCGACGTTTCGAGAGCTTTACAGCACCCATGGTCACGGGAAGGACTGAGATGTTTAACGTCCAGATGTCATAGTTAACCGCGGTTACCATAGATTAAAATTTAACTTTTGTTCCGATCTACACAGTATGAACTTATAGTATCATGAAGCCTTGCAGTTGTATGCTTGGGTTGGGATTTAATTTTATTTATTATAGGATCCCAAGCAGATGGTAGCACCCAGCCATCTTCTCTATTGAAATTAGGGTGTTTTTTGATTTCAATAGCCTCGCGAATCATCCTTGGAAAGAATCGGTGTTCTTTAGCGAGGATTTGTGGTCTATCAAATCTGATGTAGTGGCGGGGGCGATCCTGTACATGTTCACAGACTGCAGACTTCCCGGAGCGTCGATTCTTCACATCAGCTATATGTTCTTTGACGCGGGTTTTAATTGATCTTTTAGTTTGTCCTATGTAGGAGAGACCACATTCACAATCAAGCTTGTACACTCCTGCATCTTGCAGAGGGACGTTACACTTGACTGATGGTAAAAACTGACCAATCTTCTTCGGCGGCTTGAAGTATGTTTTGATGGAAGCGCGCTTCAAGATGTGGCCAATCTTGTCAGTGACTCCTCTAACATATGGCAGTACAGCAGGTACACGCTCGACTGTGGCCGGCTTCACTTGTTCTCTGTGACGTAGGCGCGGGACCCGAAGCTTGTTGTCATGCAAAACTTGCTTGACGTGTTGGAGCTCGGCAGCCAGGTGTTTACTGTCACAGATCCCTCGTGCTCTCTGAAACAAAGATTTACCCACGGTAGCTAACTGTGAAGGATGGTGGTGAGAATCACCGTTTAAATATCTATCTGTATGGGTCTTTTTTCTATACACAGTATGGCTCGAGGTGTTATCAGGATTCCGAATTACTAACACATCTAGAAAAGCTAAGGAATTGTTTGCCTCTAACTCCATTGTGAACTGAATTTTAGAATTTATAGAGTTAAGATGGTCTAAAAATGCAATTACTTTATCTAAAGGTAGAATTGTGAAAGTGTCGTCTACGTACCGCTTGTAGAATCTTGGATTTATGGGAGAAGTAAGCAGGGCTTTCTCCTCAAAGTCTTCCATGAATATGTCGGCGACAATGGGAGATACAGGTGAGCCCATCGCCACACCATCTACTTGCTTGTAGAACTCCTCCTTCCACAATAAGTAGCCAGATGTAAGGCAGTGTCTGAGTAATACTGCATATTCTACGGGCATGTTGTTTTCCTCCAGCCTCCTAGTTACAATTGAGATGCAGTCTCAGTCTCAACAGGTAAGCATGTAAACAATGACTGCACATCAAAACTGACCATAGTTTCATTGTCTGCCAGACGCAGGTCTTTAATCTCGCTGACAAAATGGTAGGAATCCTTTATGTGTGCTCTTGTGTGTCCCCTGAGCGGTGAGAGTATTTTCGCTAAGTGTTGAGCCAATCTGTAAGTTGGTGAATCGATTTGGCTCACTATGGGACGTAATGGAGCATTGGGCTTGTGTATTTTTGGTAACCCATACAACTTTGGTGATTTGGCGCACGTAGGTATTATCCATTTTACATCCAGATTTAATTTTTCGGAGTGTTTCTTTATGAGGTCACTAGTTGTTTTTAGTGTGCTATTTGTTGGGTCGTTTTTAACCTTTTTATAAGTACTTACATCCGACAAAAGTTCTTGTATTTTTGAATTATAATTTGACGTATCCATGACTACCGTGGCGTTTCCCTTATCTGCGCGGAGAATCGTAAGTTCTGGTTTATTGCGTAGGTTCTTTAACGCTATAAATTCGTCTCTGGGAAGATTCGGTTTAGGCACTGAACATCAACGTAACATAGACGAAATGTCTTGACGTATCGCCTCCAAATCTTCTTTCCGCATATTGTTTTTAAATAAACAGTCCTCGACGCTACAGATAATTTCTTCGTACGGTAATCTGCGCGGACTCATAGCGTAATTTAGTCCTTTGGATAAAACCTTTATAGTTGCATCATCCAGTGTTTGTTTTGACAGATTATAGAACGCGATTAATCTATGATCTGTGTTTGTCAATGGTTGCTTTTGGTTCTGGCATTGATTCGGATGTTTGACATTTGATTTGGCCGTTAATTTTTGATATTTTTCTATATGTTTGTTTTTGCATTCGTTATATTTACTAATTTCGCGTTTATTTAATGTTTCCATGCAAAAATTATAATCAAACGTCGTTAAAACTTTCTTTAATTCACTGGATGATGTGTCTATGGATTTATTGATGTCATATAGATCGGAGCGTTTTTGTTGGATTACCGCCCGTAACAACTTTTTACTCGCCTGATTTAAGATCTTAGCGCTTCCTCGAATGTCCTTTTTGGTGGATATTTTGACACACGTAGGAATGAGATTATGGTCTCGGCATCTCTTCAAGAAATTTAAGGCTGTTAGATATCTTGCGCGCTTAGTCTTTAGATCTTCTAATCGGCGTATTTTATTTGCAATTACCAGTCCGTACTGGTTTACATAATGATTTCTTATATTTACGCGAACACTACACATTGAAATAATACTCGTTTTTACGGAATTTATCGCGTATATTTAACTTTTTAATACCCGACGTTTCGAGAGCTTTACAGCACCCATGGTCACGGGAAGGACTGAGATGTTTAACGTCCAGATGTCATAGTTAACCGCGGTTACCATAGATTAAAATTTAACTTTTGTTCCGATCTACACAGTATGAACTTATAGTATCATGAAGCCTTGCAGTTGTACGTTTGGGTTGGGATTTAATTTTATTTATTATAGGATCCCAAGCAGATGGTAGCACCCAGCCATCTTCTCTATTGAAATTAGGGTGTTTTTTGATTTCAATAGCCTCGCGAATCATCCTTGGAAGGAATCGGTGTTCTTTAGCGAGGATTTGTGGTCTATCAAATCTGATGTAGTGACGGGGGCGATCCTGTACATGTTCACAGACTGCAGACTTCCCGGAGCGTCGATTCTTCACATCAGCTATATGTTCTTTGACGCGGGTTTTAATTGATCTTTTAGTTTGTCCTATTTAGGAGAGACCACATTCACAATCAAGCTTGTACACTCCTGCATCTTGCAGAGGGACGTTACACTTGACTGATGGTAAAAACTGACCAATCTTCTTCGGCGGCTTGAAGTATGTTTTGATGGAAGCGCGCTTCAAGATGTGGCCAATCTTGTCAGTGACTCCTCTAACATATGGCAGTACAGCAGGTACACGCTCGACTGTGGCCGGCTTCACTTGTTCTCTGTGACGTAGGCGCGGGACCCGAAGCTTGTTGTCATGCAAAACTTGCTTGACGTGTTGGAGCTCGGCAGCCAGGTGTTTACTGTCACAGATCCCTCGTGCTCTCTGAAACAAAGATTTACCCACGGTAGCTAACTGTGAAGGATGGTGGTGAGAATCACCGTTTAAATATCTATCTGTATGGGTCTTTTTTCTATACACAGTATGGCTCCAGGTGTTATCAGGATTCCGAATTACTAACACATCTAGAAAAGCTAAGGAATTGTTTGCCTCTAACTCCATTGTGAACTGAATTTTAGAATTTATCGAGTTAAGATGGTCTAAAAATGCAGTTACTTTATCTAAAGGTAGAATTGTGAAAGTGTCGTCTACGTACCGCTTGTAGAATCTTGGATTTATGGGAGAAGTAAGCAGGGCTTTCTTCTCAAAGTCTTCCATGAATATGTCGGCGACAATGGGAGATACAGGTGAGCCCATCGCCACACCATCTACTTGCTTGTAGAACTCCTCCTTCCACAATAAGTAGCCAGATGTAAGGCAGTGTCTGAGTAATACTGCATATTCTACGGGCATGTTGTTTTCCTCCAGCCTCCTAGTTACAATTGAGATGCAGTCTCAGTCTAAACAGGTAAGCATGTAAACAATGACTGCACATCAAAACTGACCATAGTTTCATTGTCTGCCAGACGCAGGTCTTTAATCTCGCTGACAAAATGGTAGGAATCCTTTATGTGTGCTCTTGTGTGTCCCCTGAGCGGTGAGAGTATTTTCGCTAAGTGTTGAGCCAATCTGTAAGTTGGTGAATCGATTTGGCTCACTATGGGACGTAATGGAGCATTGGGCTTGTGTATTTTTGGTAACCCATACAACTTTGGTGATTTGGCGCACGTAGGTATTATCCATTTTACGTCCAGATTTAATTTTTCGGAGTGTTTCTTTATGAGGTCACTAGTTGTTTTAGTGTGCTATTTGTTGGGTCGTTTTTAACCTTTTTATAAGTACTTACATCCGACAAAAGTTCTTGTATTTTTTAATTATAATTTGACGTATCCATGACTACCGTGGCGTTTCCCTTATCTGCGCGGAGAATCGTAAGTTCTGGTTTATTGCGTAGGTTCTTTAACGCTATAAATTCGTCTCTGGGAAGATTCGGTTTAGGCACTGAACATCGACGTAACATAGATGAAATGTCTTGACGTATCGCCTCCAAATCTTCTTTCCGCATATTGTTTTTAAATAAACAGTCCTCGACGCTACAGATAATTTCTTCGTACGGTAATCTGCGCGGACTTATAGCGTAATTTAGTCCTTTGGATAAAACCTTTATAGTTGCATCATCCAGTGTTTGTTTTGACAGATTATAGAACGCGATTAATCTATGATCTGTGTTTGTCAATGGTTGCTTTTGGTTCTGGCATTGATTCGGATGTTTGACATTTGATTTGGCCGTTAATTTTTGATATTTTTCTATATGTTTGTTTTTGCATTCTTTATATTTACTAATTTCGCGTTTATTAAATGGATCCATGCAACCTTCCAAGGATGATTCGCGAGGCTATTGAAATCAAAAATCACCCTAATTTCAATAGAGAAGATGGCTGGGTGCTACCATCTGCTTGGGATCCTATAATAAATAAAATTAAATCCCAACCCAAGCATACAACTGCAAGGCTTCATGATACTATAAGTTCATACTGTGTAGATCGGAACAAAAGTTAAATTTTAATCTATGGTAACCGCGGTTAACTATGACATCTGGACGTTAAACATCTCAGTCCTTCCCGTGACCATGGGTGCTGTAAAGCTCTCGAAACGTCGGGGATTAAAAAGTTAAATATACGCGATAAATTCCGTAAAAACGAGTATTATTTCAATGTGTAGTGTTCGCGTAAATATAAGAAATCATTATGTAAACCAGTACGGACTGGTAATTGCAAATAAAATACGCCGATTAGAAGATCTAAAGACTAAGCGCGCAAGATATCTAACAGCCTTAAATTTCTTGAAGAGATGCCGAGACCATAATCTCATTCCTACGTGTGTCAAAATATCCACCAAAAAGGACATTCGAGGAAGCGCTAAGATCTTAAATCAGGCGAGTAAAAAGTTGTTACGGGCGGTAATCCAACAAAAACGCTCCGATCTATATGACATCAATAAATCCATAGACACATCATCCAGTGAATTAAATAAAGTTTTAACGACGTTTGATTATAATTTTTGCATGGAAACATTAAATAAACGCGAAATTAGTAAATATAACGAATGCAAAAACAAACATATAGAAAAATATCAAAAATTAACGGCCAAATCAAATGTCAAACATCCGAATCAATGCCAGAACCAAAAGCAACCATTGACAAACACAGATCATAGATTAATCGCGTTCTATAATCTGTCAAAACAAACACTGGATGATGCAACAATAAAGGTTTTATCCAAAGGACTAAATTACGCTATGAGTCCGCGCAGATTACCGTACGAAGAAATTATCTGTAGCGTCGAGGACTGTTTATTTAAAAACAATATGCGGAAAGAAGATTTGGAGGCGATACGTCAAGACATTTCGTCTATGTTACGTCGATGTTCAGTGCCTAAACCGAATCTTCCCAGAGACGAATTTATAGCGTTAAAGAACCTACGCAATAAACCAGAACTTACGATTCTCCACGCAGATAAGGGAAACGCCACGGTAGTCATGGATACGTCAAATTATAATTCAAAAATACAAGAACTTTTGTCGGATGTAAGTACTTATAAAAATGTTAAAAACGACGCAACAAATAGCACACTAAAAACAACTAGTGACCTCATAAAGAAACACTCCGAAAAATTAAATCTGGACGTAAAATGGATAATACCTACGTGCGCCAAATCACCAAAGTTGTATGGGTTACCAAAAATACACAAGCCCAATGCTCCATTACGTCCCATAGTGAGCCAAATCGATTCACCAACTTACAGATTGGCTCAACACTTAGCGAAAATACTCTCACCGCTCAGGGGACACACAAGAGCACACATAAAGGATTCCTACCATTTTGTCAGCGAGATTAAAGACCTGCGTCTGGCAGACAATGAAACTATGGTCAGTTTTGATGTGCAGTCATTGTTTACATGCTTACCTGTTGAAGACTGCATCTCGATTGTAACTAGGAGGCTGGAGGAAAACAACATGCCCGTAGAATATGCAGTATTACTCAGACACTGCCTTACATCTGGCTACTTATTGTGGAAGGAGGAGTTCTACAAGCAAGTAGATGGTGTGGCGATGGGCTCACCTGTATCTCCCATTGTCGCCGACATATTCATGGAAGGCTTTGAGGAGAAAGCCCTGCTTACTTCTCCCATAAATCCAAGATTCTACAAGCAGTACGTAGACGACACTTTCACAATTCTACCTTTAGATAAAGTAACCGCATTTTTAGACCATCTTAACTCTATAAATTCTAAAATTCAGTTCACAATGGAGTTAGAGGCAAACAATTCCTTAGCTTTTCTAGATGTGTTAGTAATTCGGAATCCTGATAACACCTCGAGCCATACTGTGTATAGAAAAAAGACCCATACAGATAGATATTTAAACGGTGATTCTCACCACCATCCTTCACAGTTAGCTACCGTGGGTAAATCTTTGTTTCAGAGAGCACGAGGGATCTGTGACAGTAAACACCTGGCTGCCGAGCTCCAACACGTCAAGCAAGTTTTGCATGACAACAAGCTTCGGGTCCCGCGCCTACGTCACAGAGAACAAGTGAAGCCGGCCACAGTCGAGCGTGTACCTGCTGTACTGCCATATGTTAGAGGAGTCACTGACAAGATTGGCTACATCTTGAAGCGCGCTTCCATCAAAACATACTTCAAGCCGCCGAAGAAGATTGGTCAGTTTTTACCATCAGTCAAGTGTAACGTCCCTCTGCAAGATGCAGGAGTGTACAAGCTTGATTGTGAATGTGGTCTCTCCTACATAGGACAAACTAAAAGATCAATTAAAACCCGCGTCAAAGAACATATAGCTGATGTGAAGAATCGACGCTCCGGGAAGTCTGCAGTCTGTGAACATGTACAGGATCGCCCCCGTCACTACATCAGATTTGATAGACCACAAATCCTCGCTAAAGAACACCGATTCCTTCCAAGGATGATTCGCGAGGCTATTGAAATCAAAAAACACCCTAATTTCAATAGAGAAGATGGCTGGGTGCTACCATCTGCTTGGGATCCTATAATAAATAAAATTAAATCCCAACCCAAGCATACAACTGCAAGGCTTCATGATACTATAAGTTCATACTGTGTAGATCGGAACAAAAGTTAAATTTTAATCTATGGTAACCGCGGTTAACTATGACATCTGGACGTTAAACATCTCAGTCCTTCCCGTGACCATGGGTGCTGTAAAGCTCTCGAAACGTCGGGTATTAAAAAGTTAAATATACGCGATAAATTCCGTAAAAACGAGTATTATTTCAAAGACCAGTATCACTGCGACTGAGATCCATTGTGATCGCTGCTATGGCTATAGTTCATTGCTAAGCCATGTTTTGAAGGAAAAGACGGAGTTGCTTAGCCGTGAGCAATTTCACTTCTTCTAGTTTACCCGATAAATGTTACCTTGCGCATTAAGGGTTAGTTATCAGTTAATAATCAGTTAGGATTTGCAGATGCTTTTCTTCCGTTATGGATCAGAACCGACACATCTTTGATTTGCTTAGTCTCAGGATGGACATGTGCTTTTTAAGACAACAGTGTCCAAATAGGGCTCTTGCTGGAATGCGCAATTTATTTTTACTTAATCCCAGGGCTTCTAGAGCGAATTTACGACCAAAAGCCCGGATTAAGGTTTTAAAATGTTTTAAGCCTAGTGTGTCAGACCAGATCTTAAGTGATTTACTGTGGTAAAGATTTTCAAAGATCAATCGGGCTAGGCTTTTTTAGATTCCACAAAATGTATCAGATCCAAATTGTGTACTTTTTGAGCTCTCATCTCAGGGCGCTTAAACGGTTCACGCACTCTCCAACTAGCTTTGAGTTCACTGAGTTTGACCACAGTGCTAGCAGTACTGCTTGAATTTCAGAGCTTATCCTATACTATTAAACGAGCAATTCTTGTATATATGTATATATATATATATATATATAATCGGGATCTCGGAAACGGCTCCAACGATTTTCATAAAATTTAGTGTCGAGGGAGTTTCGGGGATAATAAATCGATCTAGCTAAGATTTATTTTTAGAAAATGTCTTTTTGTCCGTGTTTTTAGGCAATTAAAAACTGCTACAATATAGTTAGAATAAGAAGGTAAATTTTGACAGTTTGGTAATGATTATAAATAGCTTATTGGTATAATGGGCGGTCACAAAATCGTAAAACCCCGGTTCGAGCCCAGACCGACCGACCGACTTTTTTATTTTTTTTTTCAAGTTTCTTTCTTTTTTGAGAAAATATATTTTTTTCGAGCCCTTTTTTTAGTATTTTTTAAAAACACGAAAATTTAAATTAAAATAATTGCACTCATGATTTTTTATTCAAATAACCAGTTCAGTTTTTTCTGTTATGTCGCTAAGATCAAAAAATATTATTTATAATTCATCAGTATGTAATTTGTATCTAAATATAATTTCCAAAACACACGAATTAAAAAAATCGAGCGAAAAATACCGAGCAAAGCTCGGTCAACCGGGTACTATAAATTATATGGTTGATGAAATGTTTTTGCAGATTGATTTCCGCACACTGAAATATGTCGAAATTTTCTGCCAGGAAGATGGCGGTGAATTTACCCAAATTCAAGCCCATTTTAAACTGATCAGTATACCATATTAAGCTACCAATATCACAGATAACCTGGTCATTCAGCCAGTTTTCTCTAAAGGTTTGTTCCACTATACACTATTTATCAAAAGTGTATAGTGAATGAATGATATTTGAGATCCTATGTTTCCTTAGTTAATTAGAGCATGGATATCAATCTATAGAAGAGCACGCTCAGACCAGCCTGAGCGTTAATCCTATATGTAGCCTTCGCCTCCTTGTCTAGAGAAAGATAAAGGGTCGTTAGGCATAGAAGTGAATTAAGACCCACTCCAGGCGATGATCGCATCGCATTAGTTGCAATTAAGCACTGCCTTTGTTGAATATTTAGTCTGTATGCAGTCGTCTTTTAGTTGGCACTCAGAACACTACAGCAATATTTTTGAAATAAATATATGTTGAATTTGAGAATTAATACTAAGTACTATGTTAGACGAAAATTTTCTCGATAGGAAAAAATCCAAAGTTACCTCCAAACCGAACTATAAACCGCTGTTATTCTAGAAATACTTCAAATCAGATCATGATACTTTGCATACTAACTGAACTAACTATAAAGCAGGGCTTATGTTTTTTACTTTTTTAATTATCATTATTTTCACCGTAAAAAGAAATTACCTAAACTATTGACGTTTTAAAGTTTGTTCCCCGCCGCACGACACCGCCGCTTACTCTCGCTTCTGCTTTTTAGCGGGAGAGCTGTGTCGCTTGCGCTCAGAACACGCATTACTCACCAGGACGAAGTAAAATTTAAATATTGAAATAGATACTTAGGTTTATAGTGTTGGCGCAATGCGCAGTCACCCTCAATAGGGGATCCCTACACCACAGACAGCCAGTAGACTGCCAAGTCACTCCCTGACTACTTCTACCACCTTAACGCGACATCACGAGCTCAGATCAGAAATGACCGACCTTCGTCCGTCCCAAGATGACTCTCCCTTCACCCTGGAGGAGGTGTTAGAGTTCTTAAAACAAATTAACCCCAAGAGGGCTCCCAGACTTGATGACTTCACACCCGACATATGTCTGCAATTCGCATCAGATTACCTTAGACTTCTGACAGATATACTGGACCGTTGTTTTACACTTTAACACTTCCCTGACCAGTGGAAAACAGCACATGTAAAGATTATCTCGAAACCGGGCTAGTCCGACTACAGCGCATTAGAGTCCTTTCGTCCAATAAAACTTCTACCTGTGTTTGGCAAACTGTTGGAAAAGCTTTTTATTAAAACTGTCGTATACCACGCGCAGCGAAACAATCAACTGAACAAATTTCAGTTCGGTTTCCGGGAACAAACAAACACGTGCGAATTCATTAACACAGCTCTTAAAATAATTAAATTAGCCAAATCAGAAAAACACTCCAGCATCGCAATATCTCTAGATATTGAAGTAGCCTTCGCTGACGCTTGTTGCCTACACTCTTCCGCCAGTTGCGGCATATTAAATGCCCTTATAATATTTTGGACCTATCCAGGATTATATCCACGATCACAAAGTCATCCTCGACTATGCGGGGAGGCGAGTCACCAAGACAATGTCTAAGGGCTGCATACAAAGTTCCACGTGTTGCCCTGTTCTCTGGAATTCATACTAGACAAGCTGCTTGATTCGAGGCTTTCAACGGGCACATACAGATTTTTGCGGATGATTTATTGCTGGTTGTCACGGCCGCGAGTGTCGGCGAGCTGGAGACCGCTGCCAACTTAGCTCTCTTTTTTTGCCATTGCCTTCGCTCCCAAGGCTAAGATAGCCAGAATTAACACGGACGGACACCGTCATTACTTTGATCCAAAGGTTAAACTGTTGGGATTCATGTTTGACGAAAAACTAAACTTTTGGAAACACGTAAAACATGTTATCAACAAGGCCGTGCCGATCTTCATTACAGGTTGCATGTACTCGAGACCCACAAGTGGAGCCCGTCCTGAGAACATCAGTACCATTTACCAGCAAGTGATCATGCCAAATATCACGTACGCTGCTGGAATTTGGGGACACGTTGCCCAGAAAAGGTGCATCAGGAGGGCACTCGGGAGCATGCAGCGCGGATTTGTCATCAAGGCTATTTAGGGGATTCCGCACGGTATCTTCATCAGCGGCCCTCACGTTAGTCCACTTTATGCCTCTTGACCTGAAAGTGCGCTGTGGAAAGGGCTCGGCTTCTGGGTACTTCTGACTACATCCCCAGTGACATCCCACTAGAAAAATCAACTTCCGTCTCTGAACTCCTGCATCCTGCCCAACGTATATCCTTTATTCCTAAAATATTTACAAACTTCACATCAACGGGATCTGCATCTGAACAGACGACACATTTTATATTCACTGACGGTAGTAAGCTGAAAGACGGAGCAGTGGGAGCCGCTTTCGTGGTCTATCTCCCTTCTGATCTAAATCAAGTGGCTTAGGTTACATAAAGAAGTTTAAATTGTACAACACGTGTACACTATTCCAAGCGGAGTTATTTGTCATTCTGCAGGCATGCAGGTTGATCAAGAGCACAAATATACACACACAGTTATCTATACAGATTCTATATCATCTATACAAGCTATACAAAACAGAAGCAACACACACCTCACCATTACATAAATACACAAAACTATATACGAGTACCGAGAAACAGGCTCCATAGAATTGGGATGGGTCAGGAGTCATTCTAGCATAGCTGGCAATAAGGCAACTGATAAGGCTGCGAATGCTGGCTCCAAGTTACGCAAACAATCTGACTACTTGGCCTTTTGCATTTTATAACTCAAACATACAATCAGAACTCAAAATCGCGTGACCTGGCAACCTAGGTATTATAGCTCAGAACAGGGCCAACATACCAAACGACTGCTTTCAACACTGGAGGATATCGAGAAGTTACGCACAATCACCAAGTGTTTACCTCATCCAGGTGCTCACCAACCACGGTTTACACAAAGCTTATCTTTTTCGCTGCAAAATAATTGACAATAATAATTGCCCTTGTGATAACGTCACCCCACAAACGCTGAAACATATCTTTAAACATTGCCCTGCATTTTCAGTGCAATGATTAAATCATGTCATACTTTGTGAAAATTTAAGAGCTCCTCCATTTAACTTAACCTCATTAATGAAGAAGGAATTCCTTTTGGACTCTTTCATTCAATTTGTTAATAACTTTTTTAACGACCTAAGAATTTCAATAAAAATAGTAACTAAGCAAACACATCTCTTTAATTTGTTTTCTTTATTTATTCTATTAGATATAATTAATAAGTATTATATGTTGTGATTGTTAAACGTTTGATTATCATCAGAATTAAGATCAACCTTTGAACTTTTAATATTTTAATTTTCATTAAGATTGTTAATTTCAATTAATTTCATTGTCATTATATAATTTTATAAACCACTGTTATTATAATATATGTCTAGAATTAAGATTACACTGTTAGTTTGTTTCTTTCCTTTTTTGCTGTCTTTATACAACGCTGCCTGTGTTTAGAAATTAATATTACTTTACTTTTACTTTACTTTATTTTTATAATTAAGTTTTTTATTATATTATTGTCATTATACTAATTTATCACACTAAAGTAAAAGTAAAGTAAAGTTACAGCCTATATACGTCCCACTGCTGGGCACAGGCCTCCCCTCGTTTCTGAGGGGGTGTTATTACACTATTGTCTATTATATTATAGTTTTTGCTTAGAGTCACGATTACTCTTGGTTTCTAGTATTTAATTAATTTTATTCTTTTTTTTTTGTATTGTCATCACTCTTATTTTTCTTTTCTGATGTGACTACGAAAACACAAGAATATTTATGTTAACCAAATGATAATTTTATAAGAATAACAACTATGTACAAAAAATTCAAACTCTTAACAAGTTATATTAATATAAAGAGAAGTCATACCCAATGTGTATCAAATAGCAGAAACGCGCAGCCTTCTTCATGTGTTATATAATAAGTAAAAAAATCTTTAAAAAGTGAACAAAATTGCCAATATAGTCCTATCGGTGGGGGTGTACCCACCGGCGGAAACCATAAAAAGGTGGAGGCTTCAACGAACTACCTATGAGATGGCAAAATGCATAGATAACAACGGTGCATACTTTGATTAATTAAACATATTTTACAAAAAAATGACTTTATATTCCTCCCGTACAAAACCCCAATTCCATATGTAAAGACCTATTATATCGTGGTGGTGTAAGAATATCGACTACCCCATATCATCCAGTGGATATCTAAGAAGCAACAGAGCCAAACTGAAACATAAAATAGGCAGCATCATATTCCTGTCGACAACTCTAAATAGAATAAAAGTGGCAACTGTGGAAAAGTACCCCCAATGAGGCAATCTATGCGTTTATTCAACAGTGGACTTTTAAATGCCTTAATGAGTGTGATAGAAGGTTAAAAATTGAAACTAGTGTTTCTGCTGCATTAACGGTCAATCATAATTAGCTACATATTTAGATCCCCTTTACATTCCCATAAAAGTCTACTGCTATATGAGGACCAACGTTATTGAAGGAAAGATTTGCTGTAATCGTCACACTTGACTAGCGGATGACGATGGCAGAAGTCGGCGTCTCGTACATTTGACACTTCCGCCGCAGCAGCGATATGTCGGGCTTTGAATGACTGAGTTAATTTAATTACGATTTTTTAATGTACGAATTAATGAGCGAAGGATTGAATGAATGAGTGAATGTGTGAAAAAATTAATTAAGTCATTCAATTCTATGAAATTTGTGATCGTTACATGACCCAAATGATCATCATTGCTTAATTTTTAGAAAAATATTAAAATTTATTTAAAATTATATACAATATAATATGTATATAAGACTACCAACATCAACAAAAAATGCAAAGAATATTGATAAAACAGCCCGTATAACTCTTCTTTGTTAGGCGCTCATATATTTCACTAATGTGGCTGGGTCCAGAGATTAATGGCAAACAATTTGTTATATCGGAATCTGAGAATGGTTGGCACATACTCGGCTTCTTTGAGATGTAACGTTTTGATAACATGAAAATGTTGATAAAAAGAAATATTTTTTGGGTCGGATCGAAATAAATCATTTGTTTACGACTTTTTTTCTATTTAGATCGCCAGAAATCCGCAGCTGAAAATAGACTTTCCCAATCGATTGCAAAATAGGGAGCATATTTCTTTTATTTTTTATTTTAAAAACTCATCCCCTAAGAAAATAAAGGATACAAAGGGCGGACTTAATGCCTAAATACCACAATTGCAAAACTTTTCAGAAAGATAGAATGCCTCTTTCCAATAAAAAAGTTCTTCAAATTTATACACTCACTGGTAACGCCAGTTAACAATCTACTTTATCAACATTACATTACATATCGCATTGAGTTCGTCCTAAGTTATATCTACTTTATCAACATGACTAGTGCATATTTTTTGTTTCCTTCCTTCCTTCCCTTTCCTACCGCACGCGCTGCCGCCGAGGTGAAAAAGAGGATCTCGGCGCGCGTCATTTTACTAAGCGATATTACGCCATCCGCAGCGCACGGCCACCCGTCGCGTCCTATATACATTAACCGCAAACCGCGCTGGACGAACATTGAGTTCTCCTGTTTATGTTTAATATTCACCGCATCAGACATTGTGTCTTTGTAACTCATAAAAGTGTGAGACGCCCCCGTAAGGGCAAAGGTGGAGAGTGTGGGACTTCACGAGACTGTTCCGAGAGTGCGTGTGCGCCGAACCACGTGGCGAGCTCGCTGTAAAGCAGACACTCCAGGAGGAAGGCGCGGCAGCCCTCATCAGGTCAGTGCGTGCTATCCCACCTATTTATTTTCCCCTTTGCCGTATGCACCAAAATTACAGTCCACTAAATCTTTATCGAAGATACCTTAAGTTACTGGCGTTTCCATTTTTAATGGTCCTTCTCGCTGGATTGACCTTGACTTTCCATTTTATAATGGTCACTTCTCGCTGGATTGACCTTGACTTTCCGCCCTTATTAGATCGTTATCGTAATAAGCGTTTATATAATTAATTATTTATATTTTAATCCGACTTCGGATTAACCCCGCCCTTAATAGAACACTAGAATAGGTCCTAATAGGTGACATTCATAGTAATTTTAAAACTATATTCATAGAATGAATAAGCATATAATTATCTATATAAATTATTTGTTGTATGTTCACATCACGTCATCAACTTTTAACTACATCTATAGATTATACTGTTAAATTACATTTATTATTTGCACATATATTTAAGCATTATATTCGTTATAAATAACTTCATATTTATTATAAAAGTTAACAATTAAAGTTCATCGTTAACGAAACTAATATTTAATAATTCAACCGCGTAGCGAGGTCGCTTACAGACTACCCGCTTATAATTATATTATTTTTGCCGCATAACTTAAGTTGTAATGCCGCATAAAAAACAAATAGCATCGAATAATAGCGATTCCTCGGATAATGAGGGCACACCTGATGCTGAGTTGGTTTTATTGTTAGCTAAACGAGATGCTTTATTTGAAATAGTGCAAAAAATATATGATATGTCCTCGGACATCTACATAAACACTTCCACGATGGAGCGTTTTCTTGATGGAAGTTCTAATATTAATGCTTTACGTATTGAGTTTAAACAGGTCTTAGATAATTATAATTCACATTTATTAAAAATAAACCCTATTGCTAAACCTGATTATAACAGCCTCATTGCGTTTGAGTCTCTTTGCGGTAGAATAAATAGGCTTTATTTACAATATTCGCAATCTAATTTACAAAGTACTAGTACACCATCTAAAGCCAGATTCACACTTCCGCCTATCGAACTTATGCCATTTTCGGGTGAAATTCGCTCATGGCCTTTATTTTATGCTAGCTTTAAATCAACCGTCCATGACAACACATCGCTTACCGACGCTGAAAAGTTATACTATTTGCTAGGTAAACTAACGGGCAAAGCCCTATCTGTATGCTCAGGTATAACTCCTTGCGCTGAAAATTATAAAATTTTATTGCAAGCACTCGTTGACAAATATGAAGACCGGCGTATGCTAGCATCTACATATATTAATCAGATGTTCGAATTTAAGCCATTGCAATCGGCCACCGCAAATAATTTTGATTTATTTACTGATAACTTTATAAGTGCAGTGCGCGCTTTACAAAACTTAAAGTTAGATAATCTCGCGGACTTAATTGTTCTTCATATCGCGCTTAAGAAGCTGGACCCGGATACCATTCGCTCTTTCGAATATAGTCATAACTCGATGGTACCTACCTTTGATGATTTAGTAAATTTTATTAAGGCCCGCTCCAAAGTTTTGCAACGCACCGATTCTAGTACAAATTCTAATAGCGCACCAAACAATCGACGAGGTAACGGTAATAATCGTCGCTGTAATAATACTTCGTCGCCGAAGTATCAAGCGTACGTAAGCACGACGACTAGTTGCTCAAAGTGTCTGTGCGATAATATTGTGCATCAACACCTATTTAAGTGTGCAGACTTTAATAAAATGACGCCGCAGGAACGATTTAAATGCGTAAAGAGTAACAATGCATGTGTGAATTGTCTCAGTTTAAGTCATCGAGTGTCTAGTTGCTCTTCAAATTATATTTGTCGAGTTTGTAAATTTAAACATCACACATTGTTGCACTTCCACCGCAGAAGCGATAATGCTTCCCCTGAGCTGGCGCGTTCTCCACCGCTTCAGCCAGTTACACTGAAGTCTACAACCCCCGCGCCCGCACACTCGCCACCCCTCACCGCAGGTGCGCGTTCAGACGTCGCGCTGTGTACTTCGTTCAAGAATGTTTCTCAACGTTCACCGCCTCCCGCGCGCGCAAGTCGTTCGCAGAGAACTGTTTTATTATCAACCGCTCAAGTATTTGCTTACGATGCTAAGGGAGAGAAACAAATTATTCGTATATTATTAGACTCCGCGGCTCAAAGCCATTTTATGACTAAAGAGTGCTGTCATCGTTTAGGCGTTCAACAACACGATACCGAATGTACTGTAGTAAAGGGATTCGGTGGAGTTGAAAAAATTGTAAAATCGAAATCGATTGATATTAAAATTTTCTCACGATTCGACTCGAATATTAACTTCAATATTTCAACGCTAGTTGTTGATCAAATCACCGACCTTTTGCCCACTGCTGTGGTAGACACATCTGTCTTATCACACTTCCATGGCATAAGACTCGCTGATGAATGTTATAGCATGCCTAATAAAATTGATGTTTTGATAGGCGCATCCCTTTTCCCGCACTTACTATGTCCAGACGTAATTTATTCGTCTAACGACTTGTCCGGGCCCTCGGCTTTGAATACGGTATTTGGTTACGTTATTATGGGCTCAGTGCCGACACTTCAGGTAAATCATTCTTTAACGTGCTGCTCAGTTCTAGAGTCTCCTATCGTTGACAAATTAGTGCAACGATTTTGGGAGCTTGAACAGCCACCCTCCGCACCGCCCATTCAGTGTCCTTCAGACATTGAATGTGAAGAGTTTTATAAATCTACGACATCCCGCGATCCTTTTACTGGTAGATATATTGTTGGCCTGCCATTTAAAGATGACGTTTACTCTCTCGGAGATTCTTATGAAACCTCTCGACGACGATTCATGTGCTTGGAGAGGAAACTTCAAGCCTCGCCTACATTAAGGTTAGCATATGATGACATCATAAAGGAATACTTAGCTAAAAATTATATATCCCCCGCACCGCCGTATGACTCTCATGAACCCGCTCCAATATATGTCATACCGCATCATGGAGTCTTACGCGAAGATAAGAAGTCAATGCGTCTGCGCATCGTCCTGGACGCTAGCAGTAAGACTAGCACTGAGCGATCATTAAATGATATTCTGCATTCAGGACCAAATTTGCAAGGCGACTTGTTCAATATAATTTTAACTTTCCGCTTACATCCAATCGCTATGACAGCCGACTGTCGCCAACAATTTCTGCAAATAGTTGTTCGCGATTCTGATCGTCGTTACCAGTGCTTCCTATACCGCTTCCGTCCACAAGACCCACTTGTGTTATACCACTTCAATCGCGTGTGCTTCGGTTTAACTTCGAGTCCATACCATGCATTGCGCACGGTAAGACAGCTCATTGATGACGACGGCGCAAAGTATCCGCTTGCGAGTCGTATCGCATTTACTTCGCTATATATGGACGACATCGCGTTCTCTATGCCCAGTGAATCCGAGGCCAGTGAGACCTCTCGGCAGCTGATAGACTTATTCAAGGGTGCCCAATGGGACCTGATAAAATGGCATAGCAACCGTCGATCTGTTTTAGATGACCTCCCTTCTTCCCATAAAATTACAGGAGAAGTAGAGTTCGATAAATCAATGCCACATAAAATACTAGGCTTGCATTGGTCTACCGATAGTGACGCCTTTTATTTTAAGATATCTGTTCCCGCTGATGTGACGTGCACTAAGCGCGCCATCTTATCTACTGTCGCTCGCCTGTGGGACATAATGGGTTTCGTTGCTCCCACAGTCGCGTACGCCAAATTGTTAATAAAGCAGCTTTGGCAACTTAATTTAGATTGGGACGACATACCACCACCGCCAATTATTAAGATGTGGAGGCAATTCTGTGCTGAATTACCAGCTCTTAATGATTTACGTATCCCGCGACATGTTGGTGTATCCAAAAACTGTACTGCGTCACTCCTGGGGTTTTCCGACGCCAGCGAGCACGCATACGGTGCCGTAGTCTACATACATGTAAAGAGCGTCAATGGTAACACCGTCCAGTTGATTTGTGCAAAGACTAAAGTCGCACCGACGAAACCACTATCTATTGCACGCCTTGAGCTTTGTGGAGCGGTTTTACTCTCAAAATTGCTTCGCAGAGTACTCGACAATTATTCTCTTGACCTTGCAATATCAGTCTATGCCTTTGTAGATTCAAAAGTAGCTCTGTACTGGATAAAGAGTTCGTCACACAAGTGGCAGACCTTTGTTGCAAACCGCGTTGTTCAGATTACCGACAATATTTGCGCTGATAACTTTTATCATGTCGCAGGTACTGAGAATCCCGCTGACATACTTTCACGCGGCGTTACGCCAAACAAATTAGTTTCAAACCCCCTGTGGCTCCATGGGCCTCAGTGGACTTCGTTAGATCCATCTCAATGGCCTCTTCGTACTTTAGACAATGAGGTTATTGCAAATATGCCTGAGAAGAAGATTTTGTCGCACACTGTGTGCACATCCGTCTGTAATTCTGCGATTTATGAGCTCGCACTCCGCATCTCTTCTTGGAGTAAACTTCTACGTATAATTGCGTACGTGTGTAAGTTTGCTAAATTATTGCCCCGCCGCAGCACTACTGTAGTGACTGCTGATGATCTCAGTTTCTCTGAGGTTATAATCCTCCGCGCCCTGCAAAAACAGCATTTTGCAGTGGAATATTTAAATATTGAAGGTAACAAACCTTGCTCGCCCGCTTTCAATCGTTTAAGGCCTTTTATTGAGAATGGTTTAATCCGCATTGGTGGTCGTTTTTCGAACTCCGCATTAGATTACACGCAAAAACATCCAATTATACTCCCGCGCAGTGATCATGTAGTGAACATGATCATTGACTATTATCATATTAAAAATTTACACGCTGGGCCTGAATTGTTATTATCATTGCTTCGTCAAAAATTTTGGATACTTTCCGCACGCCGCACTGTGAGAAGCAGAGTCTACAAATGTAATATATGTTTCCGGCTTAGACCCCGTCCAACTTACCCTTTGATGGCTGATCTTCCCCATAGTCGTGTAAGACAAGCTATTAAGGCATTTACACACACGGGCTGCGATTATGCCGGTCCTATCGCATACACTCCTGTACGTCGTCGTGGTGTACGCAGCGAGAAGGCGTACTTATGTGTTTTCACATGCCTCACGACTCGAGCTGTACATATAGAAATCGCTACAGATCTTAGTAGTTCTAGTTTCCTCGCTGCGCTTAAACGTTTCCTCTCTAGACGAGGGCCGATTCAGTTTTTATATTCGGATAATGGAACGAATTTTAAAGGTGCCGCTTCGTATCTTCGCGATCTCTATACATTTCTAAACGTTGAATACCGCCCAAAGCTTGAGCAAGAGTGTGTTGAGAATCGTATAACATGGAAGTTCATCTGTCCCAACTCTCCTCATTTTGGAGGCGCCTGGGAGAGTATGATCAAAGTCGTAAAAACGCATCTGTTCCGAGATATCGGACATCAGTTACTTTCATACGAAGAGCTTAATACTGTTCTTGCGCAAATTGAGTGCTTGCTAAACTCGCGGCCCTTGACAGTATTGAGTTCTGATCCTGCAGAGCCTTCAGCTCTTACTCCGAGTAATTTTTTGAATACCGCACCTTTATTGTCATTACCCGCACCCAAAGTCAAATCTGACTCTACCAGTCTGTTACACAGGCATTCTTTACTGGATAAATTAGTTCAGTCGTTTTGGGACCGGTGGAGGACGGAATACCTTCACGGATTACAAGTTCGTCAGAAGTGGAACACCCCGTCTACGGCTATCGTACCAGGCATGGTTGTAATTGTGATAAATGATAATGAACCGCCCCTTGCTTGGCCATTAGCGATTGTCGAGTCTGTTCATCCTTCGAAGGATGGCGTAGTTCGAGTAGTGACCGTGAGAACTACTAAGGGAACATATCTCCGTCCTGTTGCTCGTACTTGCCCTCTCCCAAGACAATAAATCACGATTATTTTGATTATAATTATTTATCTAAATTAGGAATTAAGTTTATATTTATATATATTAAAAAGTATTAAACCGCAATATTATATTTATGTATACATTTTCTCGCTTACCAAGTAAGGTTAGTAGATGAGACATGCGCATTGAGCGCATCCTCTCACTTTATATACCGCTTATTTATTTGTTTTCCTTTTACTTTTATATTACGGTTGTCTTTTAAAGGTGACCCTTTAAGGGCAGGAGGAAATGGTAACGCCAGTTAACAATCTACTTTATCAACATTACATTACATATCGCATTGAGTTCGTCCTAAGTTATATCTACTTTATCAACATGACTAGTGCATATTTTTTGTTTCCTTCCTTCCTTCCCTTTCCTACCGCACGCGCTGCCGCCGAGGTGAAAAAGAGGATCTCGGCGCGCGTCATTATACTAAGCGATATTACGCCATCCGCAGCGCACGGCCACCCGTCGCGTCTTATATACATTAACCGCAAACCGCGCTGGACGAACATTGAGTTCTCCTGTTTATGTTTAATATTCACCGCATCAGACATTGTGTCTTTGTAACTCATAAAAGTGTGAGACGCCCCCGTAAGGGCAAAGGTGGAGAGTGTGGGACTTCACGAGACTGTTCCGAGAGTGCGTGTGCGCCGAACCACGTGGCGAGCTCGCTGTAAAGCAGACACTCCAGGAGGAAGGCGCGGCAGCCCTCATCAGGTCAGTGCGTGCTATCCCACCTATTTATTTTCCCCTTTGCCGTATTATTTTATTACCAAAATTACAGTCCACTAAATCTTTATCGAAGATACCTTAAGTTACTGGCGTCTCCACTCACCATACCAAAACACAGCAGCATTGATCTGCTAGTTAACGCTGGTATTATGTTGAACGTGTTCATACCACGGTCGAGTCGACTCATTCGTCTCAAAACGATTATGTTACTGCAATAAATTAAATTCTAAACCAAATAAAACCTAATGTCGTTAGAAGTATCCCGACTAAAGACTTATAATAGATGGGCTCTGAAACTTTAATAAATTGCGCACTAATTTAGAGCTGATACAAAGATTTGATATGTGTAATTCACGGCTGTGATATACATATCATAACATACACCAAAATCATCAATCAGTAGATATGGACCATAACAAGTACTAGGTTGTAGGTACCTGTCGCATTGCGCGGTTGCCAGCTCGCAAAACGACGCGTTGCTGCTCCGACTTAACTAGGTAATTTTATTATTGAATTTTGGCAAGGGTGATCCTAATTTTAGTTTCATTATTATTCTTTAGTTTGTTTAAAAAAATTGTTTTTTCAATTTACAAGTAATTTTAATCTACCAAATTTAATATGATTAAAGGGCACTAGCCCTATCCGCGTGTATAATTAAAGTCACCATTGAAGCTGCACGTTGTACGTAGAAGTCTGATCACTACATTCAGCAGCGTGGCGAATAATATTTGTTATCCTCTCCAAAATGATTATTTTAGCAGAAGTAAGGGTGAGTGAAATTATTACTGAGAAACGAGCACACTGCTCACTTAATGATACGCGCTGTCGTTAGCAATATAATAGAATTATGTTTCTATTTCATCCAGTTATTCTGTGCAAGCGCGGTTCCCAAATCAAGCCAACCCACCTTTGCTGCAGCAATTATATTGTTACAAGCCATAATTATTGCCACTAGCGCAATCTAGTTTTGGGTAGCAGAGCGAATATAGCTTTCTAGAAAGTTCCATGCTATAATTTTCCCACTAGCGCCAATTAGTATCAAGTGGCGCAACTGAGAGAGAACTTTGTATATTTGGTCGGGACCGGTATGTGCTTGAGCATTCTGGATGTTTCAGTAGAAAGGGTTCTATATAAAGTTGTTAAGGATCACGACCAAGACAGTATTGCGCAAGCTTAGCGAAGATTTCGAAGCGAAATAAATTGAAATAAAGTGTTAAGTGTAATTAATTATTAGTGTGTTTTAAGTTTTAATTGGTGTTCGGTTATTAAAGTGTCAATTTTAGTAATTCATTCGGCAGTTTTTACCGTCAGGAACCCTAAGCTCGTAATAATTGGTGTCAAAATTAGGATAAAATCATACCGATTTTACCTAAGGACGAAACCGAACCGACCGACGACCGACGTTACCGAAGTCAACGCCAGAAGGAGAGGCACGTGAGACAATTTGGTGGTGCAAAGCTGCAGACGTCGGAGGGCCAGCCACGGGCATGGCGGTAAGCCCGCCAGCTACTACACCTGCAACACTTGACTTAGGTGCTCTGATAATTATGCTGCAGAAACAACCTCGTTGGCTAGAAGAGCAGCTGCAACGTGGACAGGAGGAACATGTCCGGGGGTTGAAAGAGCAGCTGCAGTGCGGACAAGAGGAACAGACCCGGCGGTTGGATGATCAGCAGGTGGAACAGGCCCGACTTCGGGGGTAACAGGCCCGCCGGCAGGAGGAACAGGCCCATCGTTTAGAATAGCAGCTCAAACGCGACAATTCATGAATGTAATAAGGAATACAGCCCTAGGTACTATGGCTGTGGGAAGGGACCTTATTCAATCCAGCTGCCCTAAGAGAACTGTAGAAAGGTAAGATCATTGATCTCGAGGGTGTAGTGCGGCTAACAGCACCGCCCAACAGTGGCTGTGGGCGGTTGGGGTGGCCATAGGTGCTACGACTGTGGGGAAGGGGGCTATTTTTGATCCAGCTGACCTAAACGAACTATAAAAAGGGAACAGCAACACCCAGCAGCAGTAGGTATACGAATTTGTGTTCATGTGAGTCTCTTATGCAGGTTAAAGTTATAAAATGTCTCGGTGTACTTGTTGACGAAAATTTGGGATTTAAATTGCACATATAATTTCTTTCAAACCAAATCAGAATGATTATCCATATAATGAGAAAGCTATATTATATAAAAAATAAGGTAATATTAAAGTCTGTGTATTACGACCTTTGTCAATCGCTCATAGCTTACTGCATCACATGCTAGGGATATGCATCAAGAACATATTTAATACAGATTGATAGAACACAGCGGGCAGTTTTAAAGGCAATGCTAGGAAAACCGTACAGATACCTCCAGAGTACTAACTGTACGTCAACTCTTCGTGCTGAATACGTCTGTAGCAGTACATAAATACATATTATCTTTCAATGACCACAAACTAGTACGAAATTATTAATTATAAAGTCTATTAAATATTTTTAATAAAAAATATGCATCTGCAAAATTAATCATAATGAAATGGTTGGTCACCCTATCATATGAGGAAACAGAAGAATTGTTAAAAACTGACTTTTGCTAGTTGATGGTATTTGTCAAATTTTTAGGTAAATATTGTTGTTTTACTTTTATTTTCCTTTTCTTTTTAAATGTAAATACATATATAGTTTATACATTCCAGTTATTATATGACTTGGCTTGGTTGTTAAAGGTTTTTTTTATGTTTTTAGATTTTGAGCGTTAAGCAGTTCTTTTATTGCTGATTTGTGAAGGTATATTGAGACAGACTGTCTGATAAGATGTAATCTTCTTAAATGTCTCAGGTTTCTTCGATACAGGCTTGCCTAGTGAAGAAACCAACAGATATTACATATTGTATATATTTTTCGGTTTATAAAACATTTTTATTTTAATTTTCATCGCAGCGGGAAATCTCAAGGCAACGCAGATGCATTGTCAAGAAGACCTTGTCCTGATGGTTGCAACCATTGTACTAACCAAAATGGTAAGGAAGTAGTATCTGTGAGGATGCTCAGGACAGACTATCTCAGCAGCGAAGATAGTCTACAACATGCACAGCAGGAAGATTCGGACATCGAGCCGATTCTGAAATGGATGAAGGCCAGTCCTTCCAAGCCCAAGTGGAGCGAGGTTTTAGCGATGAGTACGGCCACGAAAAGCTATTGGGCCCAATGGGACAGCTTGCTACTTCAAGATGGAGTTCTTTGCCGTAAATGGGAAAATGGTTGGAGAGACAGCAGTCACTTGCAAATGGTTGTCCCCAAAGCTAAAGTACCAAATGTTCTACAGCTGTACCATAATGGTTGTTCAGGAGGCCATTTAGAAAATAAGCAAACTCTACTGAAAATCCGAGAATAGTTTTACTGGGTCCACTGTCGAAACGATGTCGAGGACTGGTGTCGCATATGTACAAGTTGTGCGACTGTAAAGAGACCTCAGACTCGTAGTAGAGGTGCATTCAAGTTGGTCAATGTTGGTGCACCATGGGAGAAAACAGCCATTGACATGGCGGGATCGTTTCCGGAAAGTGAAAGTGGTTACAAGTATTTCATGGTTGTGATGGATTACTTCACTAAGTGGCCAGAAGTCTTCGCCATTCCAAATCAAGAAGCTTCAACAGTTGTAGATAAACTAGTTCATGAAGTCTTCTATCGTTTTGGAGTACCTTTAGATATTCACAGCGATCAAGGAAGGAATTTTGAGTCTCAAATATTCCAGGAAATATGTATATGGGTTATAGTTATGGGTACTTATAAAACAAGAACAATTTCTTACCACCCGAAATCTGATGGAATGGTAGAACGATTTAATCAGACATTGGAGAGATATCTAGCAAAATTTGTAGACAATTGGCAACGAGATTATGATAAACAACTACAACCGCTTTTATTGTCATATCGAAGCGCTGTTTACAAAAGTAAATCAGTGACATCAGCTTTCACAAACTTTGAAAGAGAATTAGGGCTTCTTGCAGACATAATCATCGGAATAAAATTTAGAAAAATGTGTACGTATCAACTATCAGTATGATAAATTACCAATAATAAGTTGAATAAGTTGGGAAGACCTCAACACGTAATTTTTTAAGAAAAACTTACGAAACTTTGTAGCAGATAAAAGATGTTGTGTTCTAAAATGAATCTGAATATTAAATAAATAGATTTTTATTAGTTAATTATATTTGTTCAGCCAGGCTTACGTTCAAAGGAGATGGCCAACATGTGCCCTAAACTGTACAAAAACAAGACTATTACTATTAATTTAAATAAAATAAATTAAGAATATTGAATAACTAATAACATTTCATAGCAGCTGTTGAAAAATAATCAAGTAAATAATATTTAAAATGATTTCTTCTCTTTGAAGTAACTCTATAGCATCTTTGATGGCCATATAATACCTAAAAAGATTAGAGTAAATAAAAAACAATAGCTAAACTCATAAAAATACTATATTTATGATATGTTATGTATAAGAACAAGTTTTAAATTAATGAATTAATACAAAAAAATAATCAAAATACACTAAAGGATCGGATTTTATTTATTTGTTTAATACAGCAATAGCTTAAACATATAACGTTACATTATAGGATAGGGTTATTTAACTAAGTACTTGCAACACTGAATCCGTCTTTTCCTTAGTATTTCTGTTTTTCTGCTAGGTGGCTTTACGAGTACATTGCGTTTGCAACTAAAAACTCTCCTTTCGGCAATTAATATATATTGCTGATCCACTGCTACTTCAGATTGCGTCCGATTAATTATTCAGTCGGAACGAATTTATGAAAGTTGCTTTATATATTTTAATTTATTTACAAATTGTGGACATATTCTCTATTTTTTACTATATTCTAAAGCATGAAGTGAATTTTGTTATTTAAAAGAAACAATTAATATTTATTAATATTTATACAATATAGAAAATTATTTAAAAATATTAATTAAAATTATAATATTTTCAATTAATACTAATTATACACAATATAAAAAAAGAAACTATAATAAAGAAAAACTAAAACTAAAAATTTTAATACTCAAAAAGTCCTGCTCCACGTAGTATAGTGCCAAGAACGCTGGCTGCGTTTCCTCGCTGAATGGCAATACTTAGCCATTGAGAGAGGAAAAAACCATCCCTCCGATCACCAGCAGCGGAGAACTTCTCTGCACGGGGACCCCACGTAACGATAGTATTTACAGCAAATGGCTCAAATATGTAGTCATTTCTCAAAGACTCATATTTGCGCCATTTACTAAATTTGGCTGCCCCTGATGCGGTCCGGCTCCAAAAGAAGTACCCTTGAGATGAGAGGCCACCAAAGTGTCAACGCAAGTAGCATCCCACACTAGGGCTTTACCTCTCTCCCAAGGGACCAATGTCATACCGTAGGGTCTCTTGCCATCGTCTCTAATTATCCCGCAAGGTTCTAAAACCGAGTAAATGTTTATGAAGACAAGAGCCCTTTAGATGACTTCGTTCAAATAACCGTGACGCGAAAACCTACCTGCATTTGGTTCAAGACCAATATTTTTAAAATTTTGAAAAATATGAGTAAGAATACTGAGGACATCATCTGTTTTACCTCTCTGTGCACCGTCGTTCAGATACCACACATTCAGCTTGGATTTTAAATTTAATTAATAGGTTGAATACCCAAACTGAAAAGAGCTGTACCTAATGATTCACCCTGCTGAAAGAACTTGTTTTATCAAAAGCATAGGTTTTGATAAAACAAGTTTGAATTTTGACTGTAATATTGTCAAACGTAATGATAAATTTCGGGGGTATTGTTCCCACTTCTTTCGGCAGGGTTATCCTAACAATAGAGTTAAAAGCATTTCTATGGTCAACCTTCAGAAGAACATCTGCATTAGAATTTGTTAAAAAAGAACGCATCGAATGTACCGCCGCCTCACAGCCACATTTGTTGCCAAAGCCTAGATGAGTAGGTTGAAATTGTGTCTTAAGGTTTGAGATTATGTGCCTACAAGTTAATTTTGAAGTTATGCGTCGAAATGTGGAACCAACAGCAATATGACGGACACCGTTATCCTTTTTTTTTGGAGCCACACAATCTTGCCCCATATAAGTAGGGAATAAAGTTATGGAGTTCCGAGTTATGGACTTGGACTGCATTTGGACGTACTTTTCAAATATATACAGATAAAATTCTTAAGTTGCAAATTAGATTAATAAAATTGTTTATTGATGAAAAAAGAAAGAAAAAATATAACTTAGATGGAAATTACAGTAATTTATTTAAAAATTTTAGAATATTACCTGTGCATGAAAAATTTAAGTACTTCATTGCAATAGATCAATTTAAATCTCTAGAGTTTAAGACATTTCGAACATTTAACAAAAATATTAGAATTACTTCGCGAAAGAAATACGTTGAACATAGAGTTAAAAACTATTATGGCAAGAGGACGAGAAAATATCTAGTACCATGTATTTTCAATGAGATATTTTTTGAAAACGAATGTGGTAATAAAGAAATATTTAAAAAGAAGTTAAAAGCGTGGTTGCTGGATAATTATATATGTGTAATAATTAATACTGTCTTAATTAAAGTTATAGTTTTAAATTAATTTGTTATTTTTAATGTGTTTAACGAGTTTAAATATTCATAAGGTTACATATATAAGGTAGTAAGGCGGTAGTAACAGCGCTTAGTTTTAATAAGTTTAAATCTATTAAATTAGTATAAATTTAATTTTCTTATTTTTAAGGATTGCATTATAAATTACAGTAGGTACAGTCTATGTGTATTTTAAATTCTTAAGGAGAGTAGGTACATAAAATGTAAGAGGGTGATGTATTCGCCAACAAACTGCCCTGCAGTTTGGCGAAAGTTGTATAAAGAATAACCGACTGTATTTTTTTGTAATAAAAAAAACTTAACTAAAATAATAATTAAAATTATAATATTTACGATTAAAACTTATTATATATACAATATAAAAGAAGAAACTATAATATAGAAAACCTAAAACTAAAAATTATAATCGTCAAAAAGAACTGCTCCCCGTGGTATAGTGCCAAGAACGCTGGCTGCGTTTCCTCGCTGAATAGCTATACATAGCCTTTGAGCGAGGAAAGAACCAGCCCTCTTATCACCAGCAGCGACGACCAGTCGTGGTTACAGTTCCTTTAGAAACTTCATTGCACGTGGACCCTACGGACCGATAGTCTCTACAGCAAATGCCACAAATATGTAGTCATTTCTCAAAGACTCATATTTGCGCCATTTACCATCGCGCACCGAACGTGAACCGCGTTAATTACGCGGTTCACGTTCGGTGCGCGAGTCGACTTCGCGTCATCGTTAACGTCCGCTAAATTATGCTAGTCGCCTCAGAGCGATTGTCATCGCTCGCGGGACTGTATTTTATTTCAACAAATGGATATGATCTCTCTAACACCGGGCGATATTTATCGTTCATGTTATTCACGAATATAAAATCAAATGTTAAAAGATATTTAACATAGTGAAGTATATCAAAGATGTCTCGTTGTCGAACGTTCTATGAATTGGGCGCACTTAACGTCGTCCGCAGTAGGTCTGGGCTAATACGTGCGAGTGACGTGAGATACCCGATCTCGCCCGTGACCAGACTGAATACGAATTCATAAATTCATACGGCACCGGTGCGTTTTGGCGTTCACACGCTTTCGCGTCGCGTTGCATGTGTGTCTCGGAGTGAACGAGACTATAAGTTCTCTGTCAGCTCCCTGGTTGATCCTGCCAGTAGTTATATGCTTGTCTCAAAGATTAAGCCATGCATGTCTCAGTGCAAGCCGTATTAAGGCGATACCGCGAATGGCTCAATATATCAGTTTTGGTTCCTTAGATCTTACCTCGGTTACTTGGATAACTGTGGTAATTCTAGAGCTAATACATGCAATCAGAACTCTGACATCCAGTGAGTTTTTTGTTTATGGAATCCAGTATTTTATTAATTTTGTTATATAAATGAGACGAGATGTTTTTGTACTGATTGCTAGCAAATTTAGTCTTAGTGTAATTTAGTGTGGTGACTCTATATTTTCTTCTTTTAGTTAAAATATTGGTGTAGATGTTGAAGATAGCGATATTCAATATCTTTTTAAATTTCATTCACACGTATAAAAGAAAATATTTAATAATATCACATAAATTCATAGATGTTATGCCCGCCATGATGTCCAGCAATGTAAAGCGGGCCATTACTTTTGCTGCCTCGAAGTAATTCATAGAGTGTCTACGAACTATTTACATTACCATATTTTTACCTCTCGATCGATTATTTTTAAAGTATCGGATGGGCAGATTCGCCTACATTTTTGTTCCATTTTTTTTTATTTTGATGCCGAAGGCAACAAGTTTCTTAACATACTGCCGTTGGCAAAAATCTTTTCTAACCTTTACGGCGTAAAACTTTTCGATTTCGTAGCAACTGTTTTATTTCTTTGTCTATTTCTGCTGAAATTCTATCTTTTTTATCAGTTTTGTTTCGCGTTAAGCCACACGCGTATAAAGGTGACCAACAGTTTTTAAAAAAATACAGTTGCTTACCTGCCTACAAAGATTAATAACTAAGTCAAATATTCTTAAGCAAGTATGGGGAAATCAATTTGGGATGCCTACTTAGTATATTTTTCAGTAAATTTTTCATTGTCCCTATTAACAAATGAATTAAAATGTATTATATACGCACGTGTATACAATATATATTACAACAGAAACGTAAAAATATAATATTCTAATCTGTTTTAAAGACACTGAAATAAAAATAGGTTAGTAATAATATTTTCGGTGTTATTACTTTTATCTTTCTTATTCTGTAATCAGTCAATTTTGGACACTTTCGTAGCGGAATATAAATTTTTAAATAAAATATTTTTTTAATACGAGTAATCTTTATATTACGTATGGATAGTTTATATAAAACATGTAGGTAGAATATATACAATAAATTTATTATAAACAACAAACAATTAAATAGTTAAAAATTATTAATAAAGACGAATTAACTGAGGAACTCCACGGTGTCCTTAAAAATACTAAGTAAGTTTATCGAGGTTACTCGACAACGTCCAACAAAACAGCTTGTCATCATTTCCGGAACTTGGCAAATTGAGCCTCGGGCAAAAGCTGTTATCCAAATTTCCGTGTAATGAACTCGACTACAAGCTGAAAGCTCAATAAATAGAGTTTCTTGATTAAATGGTAATTGATTGAGTAGTGTTTGTTGCTAATAACTCTATTTTTTTACGTTAGAAGTTAAATCAATTAATTATAAAATCTAAAAAATAAAACTTTTATGGGCGTTGCCTGGTCCAGCCTTTGGATTCATCATCAGATTAGTTCCATTATACAATATTGCTACAATGTTATCAGAGTTGCCTTTGTGCTAAATTTTATACTCAATCGAATGATAGCAAGTGCTTCAACCATTTATTTAAAAATGCTTATAAAAATGGTATTACGAACCGTCTTCTATTTCCTCTTACGAAACACACGGAGATAGGAGGTTATGAATTTTTTCTCTAGTCCATTGCTGAATAAAGGCCTTCTACAAGCTATGCCACTTAGCACCGTCCTGAGTAAACTGCACCCATCGACTTCCTTCAAGTTTTACCAGGTCGTCATAGCGTTCGCCTACCGGAATGAGGCTGCCACTCGAAAACCTTTCTTCCCCATTGGTTGTTGATTCTTCGAGCTCTGAAATTGGGCTATTTTGGTCACTCTGGTTTTCGGAATTCCTTATTTTTAAGTCGATCACATAGAAAAACCGCAAAGATAATTCTCTCCATAATGAGTCTCACTAAGTGACCTTGAGATTACTCATACATCCAGCAGTGAAAGACCACCACTGACAACACGCACTGGTTGTATAATCTTGATTTCAAGTTTTGAGGCATACCTGACGAGAAGTTCTGTCATAATCTCCCGAACTCTCGGTTTTCAACTACTTTTTCTCATTAAATAAAAATACCTTATACAATATATAATGTAATTAACGTACACCCCCAGACACCCCAATTAGTATATTATGTTATAATCATAATACGTACACAGAATTTTTAGTTAAACATTTTTATGCACTGATTATTTATCATTTTAGTTGTACTAATTCCGGAAGAATGTTGCGATCACAGTACAAATCCACGAACGCAAAGACTTTAACCTGCTTGAAATAAAGTTCATTTTTCTTTATTTTTATTGAATGACAGAATTAGTAATAATACAAATAAAACTGCACTCTTAAAAGTCTTATTGCCTTAAGTTACGGTCCATTTCAGTTTGTTTTGACTGTACAGATTTAATGTGACTGTAATTTACGTAGTTTTAAATATTTTTGGGATAAAAAATTACCTATATTAAAATGATAGGAATCCATTCAGTAAACGATTCTGAACAAACTACTTTCTCAAAGTGCGTTAATTATGTTACATGTTGTATATAAAATCAATTGCTCATTCGAGTTTGACCCTGGAAGGTTTAAAAACTCAATTGGACCACCGGATCAAATTGAGTTTTTGGACCAATTGAGATTTTGGACCAATTAAGTTTGAAATGTAGGCGAAAAATCACCCGAGTGCAGCCGGGGCAGATCGCTAGACTCAAATAATGAAAAAAAAAATCAAAAATTTTACTGTTAAAGAAAAAGGCGAGATTTCCCTCCAGGCATGATGGTTAGTCCGAGGACGAGGCCAACGCTCCGTGTCGTATCGTTAAACAAAATATCGTTAAAACATCGATAGCGTAATTATGACTTCCGATATTGATCGGTCTACTAACGCTTAATGGCGCGACGACAGCAGTAACACATCACCACAAGTAAGTAAGTTGTTGTTCCCATAAATATTGTGCAGTACTGCGGTAGTAATTATTATTGCCTGAACTTTTGACAATGATAAACGCAGTGTTAACGCCACAACAGGGAAGGACGCTTCCAGACATCAAATATTCTGAGAAAAAGGTAAATGTATATTAGAAAAACTTCCTGACAATACTTTTCATCTTTATTTGCTATGAAATAATATAGTAGAATTGAGAATGATTATTTTATGAGTGTGAATGAAAGACGAATGAGAATGATTAGTTTATGAGTGAAATCAATTGCAGAAAGAACTGTTGGAAATCCTTTAATATCGTAGAATTATTCAGCATTTTGTTGGTGTACTACAATGTATTGACCATACACGTTGGTAATCGCTGATGATATATCACAAATTATTATACCAGCTATCGATATAGAGACTACAACAAAGTCAGCTACAGAAATAAGCATCGAGCCTAATGCATAAAATTGTAGTGTTCAAAAAAGTTAAAACGGCAAAACCCCATAGTACCTGAAAATTTAAAACCATTACCAAATACCTATGTAAGTTTAAGTATAAAATCTTTTGAAATTAAACTTTTACCTCGAGGAGGTTACACGAATAAACGCCATCAATTTCATTTAAAGCGGTTTGTAAGCAGACTTAGACAACCTAAATATAAAATTTAACTCGGCATCATCCTGATTTGGCGCGTAGTTTACCCTTCTAATTATTCGTGAAGAAGCGCGGTGTTTAGTTTGTTACGAAATCACTGATATTTCTGGTATTGCAACCTGTACTCGCTTACACCGGTGAAAATAAATGTCAAAATGAACAGATGTGTTATTAACATGCACCGCACAAACTGTAGTCTTCGAACTGATGCCAACCGTTATTCTGTGATCGACCCTCTATATGTAGATGGATTCTAAAAATAATATACTCATTACTATGTATAGATTGTTTATTGGGACGATTTATCCATAAAATGGAGTAAAATACCAAATTTAATAATAATAATTTTGGCAACTGTGGCAGATTTTCCCCAATATGACTAAGGGGGAAAGCTATATTCCACAGGCTACTTTTAGTAGGATGTAATGAATTAATGAAAAATTTTCTTTTCAGCAGGCGGGGATCTTTTAAAAGATGCTTGTATTAAAAACCATTCCGTATTCACATTTCTGTATATGTTAATGTACAATAACAACACAAAAGACATGAAATGTTTCCATTCATTTTAAGTAGCTTCAGCACTTTTTCATATTTATATCGCAAGTCTCACTTGAGAACAACGCCATTTCAGAGAAATTCACTGCATATTTTGGCCTTGTAACAATCTCATGAAATCCTGAATTTTCCTCATTCCTTTTGCAATACACTCTTTATTAGATTTTCACTGAGAACAATGCCATTTTATTCAGTCATTGTTTAAATTTACTTTCTTTCTGTTTAAGTAAACATTTTTCAATTCATATTTCCACAAGGCTTTTTTTTAAAAATAAGGGTGACAAAGAAGCACAGAGTCATCGTGATGGTAAGTGGATACTGTAGCATATAAACATCTACATCTATCCTCGATTATGAATCAAAGTGAAGATGCGTTGTCATTCCTGAGAACTGGGGTAGAATGCCTCGTTGCCAGTAAAAAGAGTCTCCAGTTCTCTACATTGACTATACCAAACACAGCAGCATTAAGCTGCTATTTCACGCTGGTATTCTGTGCTTTAGGTTCAAGTCAATTGAATTTATATTGTTTTAACTTTGGTTTTACTAACTGGTTTCAAACTAGTAAGAACGTTATTCTGTTTTCTACACTACAATTATTATTATTAAATGTGTGAATTACTCAGTGAAATTCGGGTCGGGTCTACATTCTGTAATTTTCCGTTTTGGCACTATACCAAGATCATGTAAATTTTGAGACAATTGATGAGTATAAAAACAAATTTTGATAAGTTATCTACAGCCCCAGGAACAACGGAGTCGTTCACGAAAATTATTTATATAATAATAATAATAATAAAATAATAAAATGGCGTAGGGAATTGACGACCCCATCGCCCGCTGACGTAACAGTTAAGTGACAAAACTGCCACGTCAACGCAGTCAGTCAGCGCCTTGCGAGAGGTGTGAGCGCCGTGCCTCGGCAGAATTTAGGGTGCAGAGGCCCGTTTGTGCTTATGGCCACACATGATACGGTGCCGGGCCTGGGCGTCTCCCGTCAATGGACGCCCAAATAATGGATGATGGATAAGAAGATAGTGCGCAAAGGGCCGCTGCCTGGGGGTCGCCGGGGCGCGTCTGGAGCTGGCGCTGGATGCGGCAGCATGCGGGCCGCCAGCCGAGCGCGAGGAGCTGCACGGTCACCTAGCAGCCCTCCGCATACATCATCCCCACCAGAAGGCTTGGTGTCGGCTGGGTCTTCTCGGACTCAGCAAGCGGCACCCGCCGCTGGTGGAGCACGTCGCATGCGTTGGTCACAAGCAATGAATGCAAACGCACTGCGGGCGTACTTTAGGGCAAAAGGGGAAGAAACTGGATGTTTGACGTATCGGGCTAGGATGCATCGTCTTTTTGCTGAGCTGGAACCATCTTTAACCGTCACAGAGCAAAACCTGGCAGACCGAGTTCGGTATATCTTGCGCTCAAATATATTTGATGTCGCCGAACTCGAACGGCTACGGCGTGAGGCTGTTCCCTCGTCGGATGAAAATGCTACGGCTGAGGATGCGGCGCGACAAATGTTAGAGCAATCCGCAAACGTGGATGCCGCCGTGAATACCCCAGTTGTGGTTGATTCAAACGATGATGGAACAGTCGCCCAGGAACTGGAATTAGAGCATATGAGGAGTACATTGGAAGAGGCGATTGTGGAAACGCGCAGTACGCCTCTCGAAAATCGACCGCGACTTCCCCGCATAGCCCTAAGCAAGCGGAATCGGGCTGTCGTGAGGGCTCTAAACCCAATGCTGGTGACATATTTGGAAGCCAGCCGGGACCTTTGCGAGACGGACTCAATTCTTTTTGGCGCTGCGCTGGCGGTCTGCCGTATCATAGGCGCCAAGGTTTCCACGGCTGGACGCGCTACTGGACATAGTAGCACTATCCCAGCATGGAGAAGAAGAATTGAGGAACGTATCGCAAAGGCTAGAGCTCTCATCGGCAGACTGATATGCTTCAGATCAGGCAATAACAGGCCAAGAATTGTGCGCACCGTCAGGATGGCGTTTGCTGGGACAAATGTCAGTTTGTCCCAGCCGGATATAACGCAAAAACTGACGGAGCGCATAGATGATCTGAAGCAGAGAATCGCTGCTTGGGGAAAGCGGATTCGGCGATATACCGAGAGGTCGACACGGTTCAACCAGAATCGTCTCTTCCAGAGTGATCAGAAGAGGCTCTATGAATCAATGGAGCGACCAATGGTAAGTGGAACGGGACCAGCACCGAATCAGGCCGACACTGTAGCATTCTGGCGCGGCCTGTGGTCAGAGCCCGTAAACCACAGCGAGGGCCCTTGGATGGAAGTTGTGGCGAGTCAGTGTGCGGGTATTACGCCCATGGACCCCGTCATCATAACGCCGGATGACGTAGCTGAGGCGGTCCGTAGGGCCCCGAACTGGAAAAGTCCGGGGCTTGACGGGCTGCATCACTACTGGCTGAAGGGGTTCATGGTGTGTCACTCTGTGCTTGCCCGACAGTTTCAAGAGGCTCGCAACCAGAAGTCGCTCCCAAGCCTCTTCACTACTGGGATCACTCATTTGGTTCCTAAAGACCAGGGTACCACAGACCCGAGCAAATACCGCCCCATCACGTGTCTACCGACCATATACAAGACACTAACATCCATTTTGAGCGCGAGAATCACTCGTCACCTGGACTCAAATCAGGTGATGTCGCGCGCTCAAAATGGATGTCGGGGCGGTGGTCGTGGAACCAAGGAACCACTCCTCATTGACGCGGTCATTGGCAAAGTGGTGAAACGCAACCGTCGGAAATTCTCCGCCGCCTGGATAGACTACAGAAAGGCATTCGACTCGGTGCCCCATACATGGCTAAAGAGAGTCCTCGAGCTGTACAAGATAGACTGTGCAGTTAGAGACTTCCTGGAGCAGTGTATGGGGCAGTGGAGTACGATCCTTTGTCATCTGGGCGAGCGGATGATGGCTGCGGAGAACCACATAAGGATAAGAAGGTGTATCTTCCAGGGCGATTGTCTGAGTCCAATCTGGTTCTGCCTCTCTCTGAACCCTCTCAGTACCTTACTGGAGGGCTCCGGGAGGGGATTTCAGCTACGGAGAGGAGGGACAAAAGTGACCCACCTTTTCTATATGGATGACCTCAAGTTATTCGCCTCCAGTCGCTCCCATCTTATGGAATTGCTAAACATCACTTGTGAATTTAGCAGTTCCATTGGAATGGAGCTGGGGACGGATAAGTGTGCGGTCCTCCATGTTGAGGGGGGAAGGGTTGCTAACTCTGAGGGCATAGACTTATCTATGCCCGTCAACTTAAGAACCCTTTCCGAGGCTGAAACATACCGATACCTGGGTATGTCACAAAACATCGGTATCGATGATACTGGTATGAAACAGTCAGTTTACGACGCGTTTTATGCACGCTTGACCAAAGTGCTTAACAGCCTTTTGTCCGGTGTGAATAAGGCACACGCATATAACGGTTGGGTCATGCCTGTCCTCATGTATACCTTTGGCATACTCAGGTGGACTCAGACTGAACTTGACGCCCTGGATAGAAAAGTCCGCACTACCATGACGTCCCATAGGATGCATCATCCGAGATCGTCGGTGATGAGGCTGTACTTGCCGCGGAAGCATGGTGGTCGTGGCTTCTTGAGCGCGCTCACCATGCATAATCGCGAAGTGTGCAGCCTCCGTGATTACTTCCTGGCGAGAGCGGATGATCCATTCTATAAGGACGTCATTTCTTGTGATAAAGGACTTACCCCTCTATCCTTAGCCAACGAGCAATGGCAAGACCCGGCAGTACAGAGCATTTCCGACCGGGAGACCGTATGGAAGGAGAAGGAGCTCCACGGGAGGTTCTACAAGGCTCTACATGAGCCTTTCGTAGACACAGTAGCCTCCCTCCACTGGCTACGCTTTGGTGATCTCTTCGGGGAAACCGAGGGTTTTGTCTGTGCAATACAGGATCAGGTTATTAAGACCAACAACTATCGGAGATACATCCTAAAGGATGGCACCGTCGACATCTGTCGAGCTTGTCGCCATCCCGGTGAGTCACTTAGGCATGTCATCTCCGGTTGTTCGGCGCTTTCTAACTCTGAGTACTTGCACAGGCACAACCTAGTAGCCAGAATTCTTCACCAGGAGCTCGCTCTGAAATACGGTCTCGTGTCTCGGAAATTGCCGTATTATAAGTACTTGCCGGAAGCCGTGCTCGAAAATGATCGCGCCAGGCTCTATTGGGACCGGGCCATCATCACAGACAGGACTATTCTTGCGAATAAGCCTGATATTGTGCTGATGGACCGGGCACAGTCAAGGATATTTTTGGTCGACATTACCATTCCGTATGACGAGAACCTCGTGAAAGCCGAAACAGATAAGCAAACAAAATATCTGGACCTGGCTCACGAGGTGACCGACATGTGGGGTGGTCTGCCGACCGAAATTATTCCTGTAGTCGTCTCTGCGAACGGGCTAATCCCAGTCAGCCTCTCGGGTCATCTGAGGCGGCTGGGACTACGTGGCGGACCGCTCCAGGCTCAAATGCAGAAGGCGGTGCTCCTCGATACCGCCCGCATCGTCCGCCGGTTTCTTTCCCTTTCCCCCTAACCCTCGGCCGTTTGGTCTCCCCTGCTGAGGGCCTCCATCTGGTTGGGCTTTTATTTATTTATGTATTTTAATATTTATTATATGTTATTGATATTTATGTATATTTATCTTCTCATCTTCATTTATAATTATGTATAATTAGAACCCAACCAGATGAGAAAACTATATTGATACCCCACAATAATAATAATAATAATGTCTTTTATTTATCCTCTCACATAACATAAAGTAAAACAATGTAAATCTAGTAGTACATATACAGAATTCTATTATGTGAGAAGCTGGTGCCTGAAGTAGGCATATATAAGCCTGTAGTACAAGTCACCAGGTTCCCACCCCTCGAATGCTATGACATTGAATGAAAATATTCTAGGAAAACAATAGATAGATAGATAAACAAAGGAATTCTTATATTTTTTAAAATTACAGCGAAAATCCAGGATAAAATACTAATTAAGGATGTATTATGATATAAAATGTATAAATACATATATGTATGTATAGTACTATATATTTATGTTCGTGTAGTGTAGTGTATAGTATGCGCGTGCACGCGCGCATGTATGTGTGTGTATGTGTGTGTGTGTGTGTGTGTGTGTGTGTGTGTGTGTGTGTGTGTGTGTGTGTGTGTGTGTGTGTGTTTGTGATTTTGGGTGTGTGTGTGTGTGCGTACATTATATTTATCTTGATAGGAGCGATTCCGTTAAATCATAATCTAATTTCAGTAGCCAATCATGTATGTTTTTTTTGCAATCATATTTATTTTTAGAATATATAGATAGCTTTTCATTTATTTTATTGTATAAGAATCCACCCATATAGCAAATGAATTTTTTTGTATATGTCTTCTTTGTTGAAAATGTTGCACAAACTGTGTTTTTACGTCTAACTCCTACAAATTTATGGCGATCATATGTAATTCCACTGTGTTGCTTCAACAAGGTATAGAGAATAAACAGCTGACGTACCGTTAGTACCTGCCAGTGTCGATAAAGAAGTTCAGTTGGATGTCTATAAGAGAAGAATCCGCAAACTTTTAAAATGTTGTATGTATGTATGTAATTTATATGCTGTATAGTTGCTGCAAAAAAGAACCTCTACTATGTTTGTCGTCTCGAATGTGCCTTGCAAGAGACGACAGATTAAAAGGTGAAACACAAGATGGGTATCTTCTTGATAATGGCTGGGAATAATAAAAAAAGTTGCGGCTGCTCACTCGTCTTTTAAGCATGGAGACTAAGGTAATTACCCTTCTATGTGGCAACCTATGGTGAAGGCAATGGAACGGTTCAGCAGCGGACATTTGGTAGGCAATAATAAAAGACTGAATGAGTGTTATAGAAAAATAAATTGTCTTTGTGTTGCTTTGGTGTATCATATATTTTTTAAATTAGCTTGTATATGAAAAGCAACTTAATTGCGTCATTATGCTAAACATATGTACTAAAAGTGTCAACTCATTTTCCTCAGCAGCCACAAGCAATCTCGCAAGGGTTTCCTTAAGTATGTTCTATACAAAAAGTACCTGTGATAAGAAATCGAAACGATAAATAAATGCTTGTATATTTAATTATTAATCTACATAATTTTTCGTCTTCTATAATTTTTTATTTATTGTACTTGTGTACTGGAGTATTTACTATTTTTGCATCCCACTATATAATATAATTGTCATTTAGTATAAAAAAAGCTATTTCCTCTACAATTCCCTTATTAATTTTTGGCCTTATTTGTATAAACATAAAGTACGCATTTCTATTTTAATGGCAATCTCACGTCACGGAATTTTTAATTAAGATCATGGTGTCAATTATAAGAAACAAATACCCGTGTCACTTCAATGTAAGTGATATTTAAAAAAATATAAAATACTAACTTGTGACTGTATTTTAAATTCAATGAAATCAATTAAAAGTTTTCAAGCCTTGCTCTATTTTGATGTCAGGACTCTCGACCTACATTTTAAGTACGGTAACCTCTGCAATTATTTTACTGACCAAATAAATCGAACTCATAAAAACGTTAGGTAATTATGACGGACATATTCAAACACTGAATGAACGAAAATTCCTTTTCACAGGTTTACATAGGTAACTATTATTTTTTGTAGTGATAAAATTACAACCTGAGGCAACGAAGTAGCTACGTTGTGACGGTACACGGTTTTACCGTTATTTCTTATTAAAAGTCTTTCACTGAACATAGGCCTCCACTCATAAAGGAATATTTTCAATAGTTGTCAGGCTTTGCAGACGGGTCGGGTTTTCTATTTTTGTTGTTATTATGTTGACGCCGATTTTCGGTAAAATAACGAATCGTTAACAATACAGTATTTTTTTCAATGCAAAAAATTTCGAGAACTTATTTTTATAGTAGAATAAGGGTGACAAACGAGAATTTAGTTCATTTCATGGTCAGTGGCTGCCGTTGGACCATAGAAATCTACAACTATCCTCGAATACGAATCTATATGATGATGCGTTTTTACTTCTAAGGAATAATATGGAATGTCACGGTTTCAGTAAAAAAATATCTCCGGCTCTCTTAACTCATAATACGAAATAAAGCAGCATTAAGCTGCTATTTCGAGCTGCTAATCTGTAAAAGCGGGGTAATTTGTAGTTTTAATCAGGAAGACATCACTACATGTAGTCTGGTATATTTCCCTCTGTAGTTTTTTATTACAGCCATGGAATGATAATTTGTGGTAGTTTATAATCGCCACTACACGGTTGATAAGTAATTCTGTTACACCCTTAAGATATAAGGTTTACTTATTTTCAGTTGAATAAAATAATAACATACATACGTGGTACAGCTACGCTGCATCTATAGCAGTTAGTAGTTGTAGCTCGAAATCGGTTCGACCCGGGTAGGACCAGGCTCTCACAGAATACAAACGTTAAAGCTGCTATGTTTTGTATGGTGAGTTTATTCGAAGTATAAACGGAGATCTTCTTTACTTAAAACGAGTCATTCCATTTTAGTTATCAGGTGTCACAACGCATCTGCATTTTGATTCTTAATTGAGGATAAATGTGAAAGATGTTGCATGCATGATGCATTGACTTACCATAAGGTAAATTGTGTGATCTATTGTTACCCGTGTTACACGTACTAATGCCGTGTAGTGGCGGTTGAGAATATCCACTACACCATATCTTCCCGTGGGTGTCGTAAGAGGTGACAGAGGGAGACAGGCAGGAGATGGGCAGCAGCGTCTTTCTAATAATAACAATAATATAATAAAAAACTGCGGTTGTCAACCCGCTCGCCAAGCGCGGCAACTATGGCAAATATCCCCCCATGAATAATAACGCAAACAAACGGCCCTCAGTCCCCGGCGGCCCCGCTATTCCTAGCCACGGTGGCGACCGTAGCTAGGAATAGCTAGACGGTGGGAAGGAGGTGCTAAGAATCTCCAGTGGAGGTTCGGTTGCCACCTACGACGACTCGATCTGGCAACATATAACGCACGCACCCTGAGGACTGACGAGAAGATACTGGAGCTGGAAGAAGAGGTAGACAAGTTGCGCTGGCATACTATTGGATTATCCGAGGTCCAAAAAGAAGGGGAGGACACGGTAATCCTTGAGTACAGCAACTTTTTCTATCATCGGGAGGGTGACCATCTGTCCCAAGGGGGTGTCAGATTTATCGTCCACAAGTCTCTCGTCAACAACGTTGTAAAGATTGAGAGTGTGTCGACGAGGGTTGCGTACCTGATACTCAGAATCACAAAACAGTAATCGCTGAAGGTCATGCAGGTTTACGCACCAACCTCGGCACATCCCGATGAGGAGGTGTAGGAAATGTAAGAGGATATTTCCAGAGCCATGCATTCCTCTCCAAAACCCACTACACGGTGTTGGTGGGAGACTTCAACGCAAAACTAGGGACAAGAGAAAGCGGTGAGCTGAAGTTAGGGAAATTTGGAGTAGGGCAACGGAACCGTAGGGCCCAGCAGCTGGCCGACTTTATGGAGAAAGGGGGACTCTTTATGACGAACTCTTTCTTCCAGAAGAGGCCCCACAGGAAGTGGACCTGGTGGAGCCCTGACGGTTCGACAAAAATGAGATCGACTTCATTATGACGACCAGACGCCAACTGTTCATTGATGTCTCAGTGATCACAAGGGTGAAAAATGGCAGCGATCACCGAATGGTTAGAGGTACACTGAACCCAAACGTTAAATTGGAGAGGTCTCGTCTAATGAAGTCAACGCTCCGTTCCCCTCGTGCTCTAATCCAGAATTCCGAAACTTTTCAGCTCGAGTTACGTAACCGTTTTCAGTGCCTAGAAGATTTCAATGCCGTGGAAGATATGAACGACAAGATCGTGGAAACTGACCATGCGGTCGGAGCTAAGTTCCACAAGACCCGACGCAGAAGAACACAAAACTCTCCGATCACACTCTTAATCTCATAGCTGTTAGACGGGAGATGAGGCTGCAATCGTCAACAGATTTGACAACATACAGGCAACTGAACAGACAGATCTCCAAATGCATGCGGCAATACTGGCGCAACTTCGAAACTGCTCGTATTGAAGAAGCGATCGAGCGGAACCAGGGCTCCAAAGTCTTTGCCAGAGATCTGTTTGCCAGTAAGGGCCAACTGTCAAAGCTGAAGACTGAGTGTGGCAGCATCGCTTCCGGGACACTGAGTGAGATTGAGAGGTTCTACGGGCAGCTGTACACATCATTGTTGGAGCCACACGCAAGTGTGAGTAACGATCCAAGAGCAAGTCTTATCCGACACTATTCCGATGATATCCCGGACGTCAGTCTGAGCGAGATTAGAATGGCTCTCCAGCACCTTAAAAACGGCAAGTCCCCGGGCGAGGATGGAATTACAGTGGAGCTTCTGAAAGCGGGTGGAACACCGGTGCTTGAAGTCCTTCAGAGGCTCTTTAATTCCATCCTCTATCGTGGCACTACTCCGGAGGCATGGAGCAGAAGTGCGATGGTCTTGTTCTTCAAGAAAGGTGAAAACGCCTTCTTGAAGAACTACAGACCAATATCTTTTCTGAGCCACGTCTATGTGCTGTTCTCGAGAGTTATTACGAATCGTCTCGCACGCAGACTCTACGACTTCCAGCCACCCGAACAAGCCCGTTTCCGTTAAGGCTTTAGTACCATAGACCACATACATACACTTCAGCAAATTACAAATTGTACAGAAGTCTGAAGAGTACAATCTGCCACTTTGCCTGGCATATGTGGACTATGAGAAAGCCTTTGATTCCGTCGAAATTTGGGCGGTGCTAGCGTCTCTTCAGCGATGCCAAGTTGACTGTCGGTATATTGAAATGCTGACGTGTTTGTACAGTCAGTGTAGTACAGGGCTAAGATGGCTATCCGAGTACAGAACCAGACTACGAAACCTATCCAAATGCAGAGAAATGTAAGAGAGGGTGACGTTATTTCCCCGAAACTCTTCATCGCTGCATTGTTTTAAAGCTACTGGACTGGAAAGGATACGGTATTAACATCAATGGCGAGTACATCATTCACTTTCGATTTTCCGACGATATAGTACTTACGGCAGAATCGCTGGAGGACTTAAGCACTATGCTCAATGACCTCAATAGTGCCTCCCAACGGATAGGTCTTAAGATAAACATGGACAAAAAAAAGATCATGTTTAGTGTCCGTGTCACACCTATGCCGGTATTTATTTGGAGCACTACTTGTTGACAAGTACGTTTACCTGGGACAAATATTCCGACTAGGTAAGTCCAACTTCGACCGAGAGGTCAATCGACGGATTCAAATCGACTGGGCAGCGTTCGGGAAATTACGACGCATCTTCTCGTCAGGTATACCTCAAAACCTGAAAACTAAGTAGTACAACCAGTGCGTGTTGCTAGTGATAACCTACCGAACCGAGACGTGGTCCTTCACTGCTGGCCGTATGAGGAAGCTCGAAGTCGCTCAGCGAGCTATGGAGAGGGCTATGCTCGGAGTACTACATAGTAATACTCGGAGTAATACATATTATAATTAACGATAAATAATATGCTGTAGGAATACCACTAGATATGTCAAAAGCATACGATACAGTGCAATATAACATATTACTAAATAAATTTTATGACATAGGAATCAGAGGCCCGTGCTATAATCTGTTAAAATCATATTTACACAATAGAACTCAAATAGTAGAAATTGAGTATTTTAATGACAAATTACATAAAGTTGAAAAAATTAGATCCGATACTAAAACTATTAATGCCTCAATACCTCAAGGCAGCGTGCTGGGGTGTCTTATGTTTTTAATTTACATTAATGACTTAGCAGAGGCTCTGAAGGAGTACTGTTTCATGTTCGCGGACGATATTTCTATTCTTATATCAAGCCAAAGTCCAATGCATCTAACAGAAAAAATTAACAACATATTATTGCGGATAAACTTATCGAAAACTAAAACAATGTCTTTTCACCCATATCAAAAACCAAAATTACATATAAAATAGATAATGACGGTTTCACTATAGATACAGTTAACGAGCACACACTACTAGGCCTAATAATAGATACCCATATTACTTGGAAACCACATATAGAAAAATTACATAGGAACTTAAGCAGCTTTATGTACGCGTTACGAGAAGTAAAAAAATCAACAGATATAACCACCTCGATAACAACCTACTACGTGTATGCATATGCATGGCTCAGCTACGATTTTGTCCTATGGGGATGCAGTACTGATGCCTCAAGTTTATCAACTAAACAAAAAAAACTAATACGAATCATATCTAACATACAAAACACAGAAAGCTGTAAGCCTTACTTTAAGAAGTATAACATTTTGAGCCTGCTCTGTATCAATATTTTGGAACTATGCAAATTTGTCAAAAAAAAATTCAAGTTTCTACACAAAACGATGCCATCATATCTAGGAATCTAAGACAGAGAAATAAACTAGTGCTACCAACCTCAAAACTAAAATCTCATTCTTCCAGCCCATTTGCCAAGTCTATAAAAGTATATAACAAATTAATATATAAAAAAAAACCTTAAAGACGAAATACCATTTGTAAAAAAATTAAAGCAGCTACTTATAAACAAGTGTTATTATAGTACTTCTGAATTTTTAGAAGTTAAAAATATAATATTATATAGATATGTAAATATAAATATGTTAAGTAATAATGAAATGCCATCCTACTAAATAAGTTACAACAAAAACTAATTTAATAAAAATTACCTGTGCTAATAATACCACCTATAATAATAAATTAAATGTCAAAATCAATAAATAAATACTAATTATAATAGCCGTATTCTAAATTCAGTGTGTGTATGTTTATATAATATATTGAATGTTAATATTATATAACTATTTAACAATAATAATAATAAAACTAAATAAATGTTCCTCCTTCATTATATTGCTGTGCTCATCAGGGTCTACAGAGATACAATAAAACAATATAACACCTTTTTAAACCTATGGAATGCAATAAAGTTATTGAGTATTGAGTTTCTCTGCGTGATAAACTTTTAGCTTTTAGCTTTTAGCCCAACGGATTAGTACGCTGAAGTGGCAATGGGCAGGCTATATAGCTCGAAGAACCGACAACCGTTGGGGAAGAAGGGTTTTCGAGTGGCAGCCTCGTACCGGTAGGCGAAGTGTAGGGTGACCCCCCACTAGATGGAGGAACGACCTGGTAAGACATGCAGGAAGTCGATGGATGCAAGTTGCTCAGGACCGTGCTTTGTGGCATACCTTGGGGGAGGCCTATGTTCAGCAGTGGACTTGTAAAGGGCTGTAATGATGATGATGAATGATGATTGTTACCCAATTTTATAAAAAAATCGATCTTATCTTATGAGTATAGATACAGTAGAGAGTTGGGCGGAGTGTTTGTCATAGCAGAGCGTTCGGCTTACGTTTTGGGGGGCCGCAACTCAGGACACTAATAAAATATTTATTAATAAAGTTCGCATTAAAAATATGGCAATGTTTCACAGCCTTAACCCTTCGGTCATATTTTACGGCGCATGGTGTATGATAAATTATTCATGTAGAGTTTGTCTCCATAATATACATAAATTTATTCTATTGTCCTTAAGTAAGGATAAGATTTTTGCTTGAGAAAAAGTGAAGTAATGCTATCAACTATAGATTATTCTTTAAATAAATTGCTTGGGATACTTAGAAGAGCTCTGATAAAGTGTAAATTTTTTCCTTTTCTTTTACGAAACTGAAGTGAACTGAAGTGAACTTACTGCCCATCTCATAGTAAATGGCTATTGTAATCCAAGCCCCCTCTCCCCTATAAACCCCCATAAACAGAGAAACCTCTAAATGAATAGTCACCTCTTAGTACTAAAATAGAATACCACACAGTGTGTAACTATACAACAATTTCCTGTTGACTTTGATTATGAAGCCATGTAAAAGTTTTAAATAATTAAATATTTAAAACTGTTTAGTTACAAAAGTGTAAATTTTATGAAACAAATACAATTGTAAGTTAATATTAGATTTGAAATAATATTATTTAAAAATATTAAATGTCAATATAACTTAACTGAAATAATAATTCGTTTCCATTTCATCCCACGAAACTATACAGTAAAAATTGAAAATTCGTTAAGTGAACCCTTAGAAGTGACAATAGACACCGTTCGAGGATCTGTTTTGGATCCTTTATACTTATATCATTAACCTAATGTTAATGATATAATAAGCAACTGCCTTAATTACTGCACATTTTATCAGTTTGCAGATGACACGAGACAAAACTGATAAGCTTCGGTCAGATATACCCCGAATGGTATACTAGAGATATTATTAATTTAATAAAATAAAAAGCTACATTTCAGACAAAAACATAAGAAGATAGGGTTAGCCACAGACTATAAAAATTAGTTTAGTTGCAAACTAAAGTTAAAAATATGCTAGTAACTGCACATTTAAATGTTGTGAATATTCATAGAGACCTAAAATAATATACAAAGAGAGTCCAAAATCCTTTTGAAATTTCGTTAATTAAAAAAAAGAGGTAGCCGAGATAAAAAAAATGGGCAGATTTTGGCCAGCTAACATTGTGCTATTTTGCCAAATACTTTCATTCGTGGTATAGTAAACCGAGAGCAGACTTAAATGTGAGTACGGCTATGATTGACGCCGAAGTGGATAATATAAATTCAGTTGAGCCGGTTGAAAGGACTCACTGACGCTGCTTTAACAAATTGAGCCGAAAATATCTGCAGAACATGTATTATACCGCCCTTTATATTTGAAGATTGTCATACACCGCCAGCAAAACCACTACTTGGCATCTGCAATAACTATTTAAATCTAGTTATATATTCGGAAAAATTGAAAGTAACAAAGGTGGTTCCCGTTACAAAAGGAACTACAAGGACCAATGTAGAGGGCTCTAGACCGGTAGCATTGCTATCATCTCCAGCTAAGGTATATGATTTGGCTATATCAACACATAAATACACATTTGTCAGAAGCACAGCGAGGGTTCAGACTTGCTCGGAAAAACTCACGATCCACATCATCTGTATGCTTGTCGGTCTAACATTGTGCATTTTATTAGGAGTTGTCTTCCTCGCACAACCGCTTTGAGGAATTGTTTACCACCGGAGATTTTTCCGGACCAATACGATTTAGGGACTGCTAAGAAAAGAGCTTACGCAACGCACCTAAAAATTCCCTGGTATTGCAGTTGCTCATGGGCAGCAGTAGTCACTTACCGTCATGTGAGACGCATGCTCGTTTGCCCCCTTTACTGTAAAAAATAGCTAAATGACAGATAGGCAGCAGTATGTAGAATATGAGAGTTATACGTCTAACCGTACTTTACATGGTCTGGTGTGAGTCAGGGGTCGAACCTAGGACTTTTGAGTCCCTCCTCCTTTTTTTGAAGTCGGTACCACAGAGGAAGGAATACCCGAGTGCCGCAGAAGTGGAGTTTTTGATCATGTTATACGACTTACCTGGTATTGCTAAGTTATTGATGGATATAAGTAATTTGGAGGACTGTGACAGTCTCATAGACGATATAAATAGAGTTGTTGAATGGAACAAAGTAAAGCAAGTCAGGGATTTAGAGTTAAAATTTTCTGCTGATTTAATATTTAGGGATCACATCGTTGATATACATAAGTAAAAAGAGTTTTAAAACTCTTGGTTTTACGTTACGAGCGGTTACACAAATGTGTAAGCTATTATAGCTTCGAACAACACACAAGTTCGGAGTCATTCAAAGTTTAATTCAATAATTTAGGCTTTTCATGAAAAGAACTACAATCTTATGCTGGAGAAAATACAAAACAAATTTATGATGATTTTTTATCCGAAGTTATATGGAGTTTACGTATAGAATACTATAATACACAATAGAATAGTTGTGAACCTTATTTTGTACAAGGATCGGCGTCGTAGGGAGCACACATGCAAGCAATTACGTCGTATCAGTCGTATCATAATCAGTTAACACTACTATAAACACATTTTGGACTTTTGATTAATGTTTTTGACACATATAATATATTTCTTTACTTTTGCTTGTTATATTCACAAAATATAAATAGTTTCGACTTACTGGTTGTGGAACATGTCTCCTTTATTTAAATTCCATTTCCCGCTGTTCTTTCGACACGTAATTATTGCACAATTTACCATTTTTCAAATACTTTGCATGCAGCGACGCTTGACACGAAAATTGGAAACGATCGATTGTGTTGACATTTATAGGTGTGAATTGACATATAAGTGACATGTAAGTGGCTACATGGGCTCCGCCTACTCCCCTGTTCTGTTATGTATGTATTATATGGGTTTACCCTTCTTACTCACTGCAATATCCTATATTATTTGTTCTGGATATGGTGGGATACAATCAGTTAAGGGTAAGGTAAGGTTTAACTTAGTCTAGTTTCATATACTTTTATAGTTCTTAGTGGTAAGATGATTAATGGTAATATGTTGGAGACAATCAGTGTTTATGTTCCAGATAGGTATATATGGCGGCAGCGTCATCCAGGCCGTCCCTAGATATCACACAAACTTACTGCGAGAGGCACCCCTGACGCAAGCGTTTCGAAAGTTAAACCTCATTTACGGGGAAACAGATTTATTATTTTGTTTTGTGAATGAATTCACGAAACTTTTTTTTATCAATAATTAGCTATAAGATAAGATTGAGACACGAAAATAAATAATTTTTTTTAAGAAATTTCTACCTATATTTCAATTATTTACTACAAACATGATTGATTGAGATGTTCTGATGTATGTGATGTGTCTTCAAGGCAAAATTGAATAGGCTTTTATTAAGTTGGTGCACTTCGCCATCTTTGGCTACAACGCCACTTTCCATCAGATGTGATTTTAGTTAAGCGCTGGCTTAGAATTAAAAATAAATGTAATGGTGTATGTGTTGTGTTATTATGTGTAATGGTCTAAACATTTGTGTACGTTTTACTTACCATTGTATAATAATTAATGTTGTTATGTTATTTTTTTGTTAACCTTAGGAACGCAACCGGGGTGACCCGTCACTCCACTACTCGAAAAAAGTTTAAATATTTTATTGGTGTGGTTTTTGACTCTTTCTAATGCTCGATCTATTCTCCAATTGGAGTGTATTGATTGTATACATACGTCAACGTGTCACAGTAAGTTATTATTTTTTTTATAGGATAGGGTGACAAACGAGCACACAGTCCACCTGATGGTAAGTGGTTACTGTGGCCCATAGACATCTACATCTATCCTCGATTACGAATCAAAATGCAGATGCGTTGTCACCCGTGAGGACTAAGATGGAATGCCTCGTTTCCAGTAAAAAGGGTCTCCGGTTCTCTACACTCACCATACGAAATACAGCAGCATTAAGCTACTATTTCACGCTGGTATTCTGTGAGAGCGTGGTCCTTCCCCGGTCGAGCCGATCCATTCGTGCTACAACTATACTACTAATATAACTGTAGCATGGCTCTACCACGTATAATTTTTTGTTATATTGACATTGGTGCGGTGACTCGTCACCCCTGTTGCTTCTTACGTAAGTTTAATTTTTTTGTGTAAAACTGTATCGAAACTATTTGCAAGTTTATAACTTTGTAGGAGTCGATACTTTCAACAAAATAGTGACGTGTACACTATTTTAGTTATAGTGCGGCTAGCAATACCAGACGTAGGCCGCTTCGATAATTCTATGGTATGCTGGATCAGGCTGGTGTCAATTTTATGTTGCTTTATATCGACGCTAAATATTAGAACACTCTTGCCAACATGTTCCGAAGCAGTTGCTTAGATAAATTAGGTTTACAATTGGCGCAACCGCACGGGAGGGATCGTTTGAGTACAAATATGCCGCGAATATTAGGAGTCACTTTATTTGATATTCGAAATATATCTCAGGACTCTCCTGAAGTTAAACTCCGTGCAAAGTTGCAGAAACAAGCCAGATATGCACGGTTTTCAACTTTTGGCAAAATATACCTTCAGCCCGCTTGCTCTGAACATCGCGGAGATATTTGCTTGATCTGCATTTAATGCAAAAAAAACAATAACACCAAATTATCGGTGCTGCAATAAACACTATTTTCATATTCTTAATTATATTAGCGATTGATCTCATAATAAATAACTTTGGTTCTGTCAAACATTGCAGTTTAATTTGAATATAAAAATATGGGGTGATACGTCTTCCCTGTTTCCATTTGTGTATGCAAAAAAGTGTTGCTTGCCGAAGGTTAAATATTCATAGAGTCTAAGAGCTCTGTCAGTACTAATACTATAGTGAGTTTATACTTTTTTAGTAACCATTTACGAAATTCGGAGTATTGTGCTTTTATTGTAAGCATATTGATATTGATAGGTGTTACTAAAAAGCTTATTTTATCTCTTTCTCTAAACGTAGAGGTTATATACTCTTAGACAATAGCGGCTATCCTTCCAGAAATAAATCAAACTTTCTTCCTATTAACATATTTTCTTTCGATAACAGTTCAAAAATAAATTTACAGTCATAAGAGGTAACACCTTCAAATTTGCAAAATTTCTGATTTATTTATATTAAAACACGATCACGAAGCGAAAGAATCTTTCCCTCTTCACTAACTTTTGTATCAGACATAGAAGAAAAACAGGAATTCAATTTATCTTTTATATCCTTTTGCCTACGTTGCATTATATTACATTGCCTATAATATGTGTTATAACATTATCATCGTTATAGCTTTTCACAAGCCCTACAATCCAATACAGTTCTGAGTAATCTACATCTATCGACTTTTTGAATTTCTCAACAGATCGTCACTTCATCTTAACGGCACCTACTCACATTCTACTGAGTGCCACCCTATATTGTGCTTACCGATACGAAGTTGTCGTTCAAGAAACTTTCTTCCCCATCGGTTGTCAGTTCTTTCAGTTATATATCTGGCTCGTTAATAAACTAAGTTTCAAAATCTACAATAAAAATAAGCATCATACGCATAATACCGCAACGTTTAGCGCGTACTACAATGTTTATCAACGATTTTTTTATCGCGGAAATGGAATATATTAGAAGGCCCGTTGGTACTCTACGAATTGCGTTTTCAAATCGCGGCTGAAAATACAAATTACAACGCACACACACACACACACACACACACACACACACACACACACACACACACACACACACACACACACACACACACACACACACATATATATATATATATATATATATATATATATATATATATATATATATATATATATATATAATATTGTGAAATGTAAGGAGGTTTTATGCGTGGTAGTGCCAAGCTGCAGTTATATTAGTAGTATAGTTGTAGCACGAATGGGTCGGCTTGACCGGCTAGGACCACGCTCTCACAGAATACCAGCGTCAAATAGCAGCTCAATGCTGCTGTGTTTCGTATGGTTAGTGTAGGGAACCGGAGGCCCTTTTTACTGGAATCGAGGCATTCCATCTTAGTCCTCACGGGTGACAACGCATCTGCATTTTGATTTGTAATCGAGGATACATGTAGATGGCTATGGGCTGCTGCAACTACTTACCATCATCGGACTGTGTTTTAGTTTGTCACCTATCCTATAAAAAAGTTATGCGATGGGCTAAGTTTCGTGAAAACGCTTAAGGGGCTTAACACATTACGTGAAATAGCCTTTTAGTAGTAGCGCTTACAAGGAAATTTCTTCATCGTACGCAAGCCGTATAACTTACGGAAATAGGTGTTAGGGGTAAAAGCTTATACAAAACAGTTTGACGAAACTAAAAAAGGCTAAAGACGACCCAGGAACATACAAAAGCCGAACAAATTTTACAGTCGTTCTACTTTTTTCTTTTGTACAATTTCTTTGTACGGATTACATTGACTTCAAAGTAATTTATTAGCCGTTTTTAGAAAAAGAAAGAGGTTCTCATCCGGCTGCACGTTTTTTTTATTTATAAGTTACGTGATATATTTTCTTTTCTTTCTTTCTTTAAACGTTACCTAACATTTAGAATTTCTCATGTATTGTGAAAGGAGTTTGAAAACATAAGCTGCATAAGAGAAAACATTAAGACCCGGCACAATTATTTGTAGGCCATACAAATACTTGTGCCATGCAGTATTCAAACCCGTGGCATTCAGCGTCGCAATTGAATGTAAATCCAATGCACCACGGAACCTTCGATCATTGTGAATTATGCTTTAGGATTTGTTATGCTATTATACTGTTATGGATATTCCAGCTGTTACCTTGAGCTTGTGATATTTTAGTCTACTAAAAAGAGTGAAGAATTAATCTTTAGTAAAAAGTAAATATCAACTTCAAAGAACTAGACAAAATAAAATAATGTCATGTTTATAGCTACTGAACTTTGGAGCTCTAAATATAATTTATATAATAAATATTAGTAGTCATCAAGTCTTTTCAATTTTTTTAAATCATATTAAGTTTTAAGTTTTTACTAAAGTTAAAAGATATTAATAGGTACTAGGTCAATGTGTTTTAGGAAACGTAATATAAGAATATATAAGATAATATAATAAACTGCAGTATAAGTATATGTAAATTGCATATCTTTTAAGCTAATACAGCTTGAAAAGCGTTTCGCAGGTTGGTTAATTCCCTTGGGAAAAATGCTTGATATTGAGACTCCAATAAGGCATCTACTGCTCACATCACCACACCGTCGCCGTCAAATTTCATATAACGCAAGCATGGACCTAGAAAAAAGGCGGACAGAGTCTTGCTAATTAACAATTGAAGCAGTGTAATGGTAGCCGCTTAAATATGTATGAGCGTGTGTGAAGGAGAAAAATTACATATTTAAAAAATATTTCAATTAAGTATAAGACATTCGTCACAATTCTTGGAACCAGGATTTTAAGTACGCGGGAACACAAGGCCAAAGGAATTTTAAAATAGCTAAAAAGTAGTATGTAATACAAGGCGAAAACTATATTGTAAGTTTATAAGATTGTAAATTGCAAAGCGTAAACTTAATACCAAGCTAGGGTTGCCAGGTCTTTAAACCGAAAAGCCGGATGGTAATCCAGCTTAGCCGGACATTTTGATAAAAAGGGCGGACACTCTTAATTATTCAGTTCTAGTATAACAGGATAATATATTTTTATGTAAAATAATGCTTATATAATTTACCATATAATCTTAAATTTAAAATTGAATGAATCAGTTTCCTTTATTATCAATTATTCAATGTTTATTACAATATTAATTTCTATAATTGCAACAGTATGTATTTAAGTACATGAAAAATGTAGAAAAGTGGTCGAATAGAAAAAGCCTGACAAAAGCCGGACAGGCCGGACACCGTCTAATTTGGCCAGACACGCAATCAAAAAGCCTGGCTGTGTCCGGCTTTGTACGGACGCCTGGCAACGCTACACCAAGCCAATGCCTACAGAACTTCAGTGCAATGGTGATTCGTGCCTAACTAGTTTTTTGTAGCAGTAGAATTTATGCAGTGGCTTATAATCGGTTTGCAATTTTTTATAGGTATATATATCTAGGTACTTGCATAGACCTACTACCAACATAATTACATACGTAAACGGCTGTCACATTACATTCATATACGGCGAAAACTATAAAACTCAAGCTTACTACTAAACCAACAATGGGCAGATCCTTCCACTATAAGAGGCAATTTCCAGTATAAGCTGATCTCTCATTGTACGTAATGCGTTTACAATTTGAGATCAGCATTTACTGGACGGAGTAGTTTAGTGTTGCCAGGTCCAGTGTGTCAAATTTCGGGACGAAAGGTTAGAATAATCGGGAATTTGGTTTTCAAATCGGGACAGCTACAATGGCTACAAAAATCCACGATTTTTGTAGCTTGTTTGGCTGTCACAAGTTATCCTCAATCGCCCAGACAAAATCCTTGCATCTTACGCATAATTTTATTTTACTTATTGAGACAAAGACAAGAAAATTTCGTATCCCCTCAGTTTCAAGGCACTCCCCTTGTTGCCTCAGCCAGTATCGGAATCCTCGGCGTCGACATATCGAGTGACGTGCAGTTTCGTGGTCACTTGGAAGGGAAGGCCAAATTGGCCTCTAAAAAGCTTGGCGTGCTCAGCAGAGCGGGACAGTATTTCATGCCGGCACACGGCCTGCAACTTTACAAGGCGCAGGTTCGGCCACACATGGAATACTGTTCCCATCTCTGGGCTGGGGCTCCCCAGTACCAGCTCCTTCCAATTGACCGCATCCAGCGCAGAGCGGCTCGAATCGTCGACGACCGAGTGCTTTCCGATCGGCTCGATTCACTGGCGCTGCGAAGAGATGTTGCATCTCTTTGCGTATTTTATCGCATCTATCACGGGGAGTGCTCTGAGGAATTGTTCGGATTAATCCCAGCCGCCAAATTTCGTGAACGCACTACACGGCAAACGTCCCGATACCATCCACACCATCTGGATGCTTGGCGGTCCACCACTGTACGTTTCACAAGGAGTTTTCTTCCACGTACAACCTCTCTGTGGAATAGTTTACCACCGGCGATTTTCCCGGACCGATACGACCTGGGGACCTTCAAGAAAAGAGCTTACTCCTTTCTAAAGGGCCGGCAACGCACCCGCAATTCTCCTGGTGTTGCGGTTGATCATGGGCGGCGGTAGTCACTTAACATCAGGTGAGCCGCATGCTCGTTTGCCCCCTCTTCTATAAAAAAAAAAGAAAAACAATACAACCGCTCGAAAAAAATACTTAGGGTAGAAGTTCTACCACTAGTCAATTTTGTAATGAAATACGAACGCCTTGTGGGTAAGTTCTACCGTAGAACTAGCTCACAAGACGTTTGAATTTCAATAAACTTACCTTAACTCCAACGTATAAGTTAGGTACTGTATTATTTACTAGTAAAATAATGAAATAATAACTGAGTGTCGAATTGACGACGAAAATTATTGATGAAAGTACGAACTAAGAAGGTTGGTGAAAAACAAGACGCCAAATGTCGCGAAAATTTGGCGTCCCAATCAAGGGTGAATCGGGACGTGTCACTAGACCCCTGAAAAACGGAACGTTCCGCACAAATCGGGACACCTGGCAACACTAGTGTAGTTTGATAATTATGTAGCCACGTGTACTAATAACATATCTGTTACATGTTTAAGTAGGTGGAAAATACTCACGTACTCACAATTTAGCTAAAACTAAACTATCAAGGTACGTCAGTACTCTATAGGTCCACTAGGATTTTCTCCCGTATCATGGAGGCAGTTTACAAATATAAATTGCACTAGGACAAACATCCAGATCGAGAACTGTAATTTCTAGGTCATACAAATACTTGTTCCGTGCGGGATGCGAACCCACGGACTCCAGCGCAGCAACTCATTGCTAAGCCAGTGCGCCACGGAGTAACGATAACGTAGGGAGAGATAAGTAAGTTACAGTTTTATTTCTTTATGGTCAATTAGGTAAACTTAATCAAACATCGTTTGATCCTCTGATTTATAATGGCGGGGTAATTCCTTACAGCTCCCATTTTAGGGACTTGGGATTAACCTGGGATTGTTCACTTACTTGTCGCAGTCATGTTGAGGAAGTTAGCTGTAAAGTTTGTACTACTTTGAGAAAATTGTACAGATATAAAAATATCTTACCGCCTTGTACGAAGAAACTCCTAATTCAATCGCTAATTCTTCCTAAGTTTGATTATGCTGATGTGTGTTACTTAGATGCAGACAAATACTTGGTCAATAAATTGGATCGGCTTCTCAACAACTGTATCCGTTTCATTTACGGTCTTCGAAAGTATGACCACGTCTCTTTCTATCGCTCTCAACTTACATGTTTAAATATCCCACAACGCAGGAGCCTTAGAATTCTTAGCACTCTGGTCACTATTCTTAACGATCCATTGGCCCCAGAGTATTTGAAATGTAAGTTTCAATACCTGGGTTCTTCCCATGATTGCAATCTTCGCTCTCGTAACAATCTCGTGCTCCATACTCCCTCTCACCGTACTGGTTTCCTCTCAAACTCTTTCGTTGTTAAAGCTGTAAGACTCTGGAATGCGCTTCCCCTAGCAATAAGAAAATCCTCCAACAAGTGGATTTTTAAAACAAAGATAAAGGAACATTATTTGGGTTCATCTGACACATAAATATATAAATAACCTATAGCTATTAATCTATTATATATAATTAAGTTTGAGCTATGAGTATATATGTGTGTGGTGTGTTTGTGTGGGGGGGGGATGTGAAATTTATCAATTTTAGGTTTCATCCTAGCCCGCTGCAGTACACACATATCCCACTAACTTTCCGGTTGGCTGGTAGAAAATACTATATGGCATTAAGTCCGCAGTTTGTACCTTTAGTACAATAAAGTGTAAATAAATAAATAAAATAAATATTTAGATAGGTAGGTTTTTACCGAACACACTTATATTTTTTATTACTAACTTAGTACTTGGCTTTTGCACTACATGTCGGGGATTCGATTCCCATACAGAACAAATATTTTTATGGCCTACAGAAAGTTGTGAAAATTTGTGTTTGTAATCGGGGGTATGTGAAATTTATCAATTTTAGGTTTCATCCTAGCCCACTGCAGTACACACATCTCCCACTAACTTTCCGTTTGGTTGGTAGAAAATGCCGTATGGCATTAAGTCCGCCGTTTGTACCTTTAGTACAATAAAGTGTAAATAAATAAATAATATAAATAGTTATATAGGTAGGTACTTACCGATCACACTTATATTTTTTATTACTAACTTAATACTTGGCTTTTGCACTACAGGTCGGGGATTCGATTCCCATACAGAACAAATATTTTTATGGCCTACAGAAAGTTGTGAAAATTTGTGTTTGTAATCGCACCGTCTCCGATTCGGGAGAAATCCTGGAATGGGGCAACGTTATAAGAAAACCAAAACAAAACAAAAACAAACCTACTTAGGTAACGTTTTATCTTTTTTTTTCATAAAATTGACCCATGCTCGATTTATCCTGAATCGTGAACAGTGTGTTTACAAACACAAGTATTCACATACAGAAACACCTGTGACTAGTAGCGCAGCAACCAATCGCTTAGCCACTAATACTGTAAATAAATAGGTCGGTAGATACTTACTTCATTACGTTTGTCATATGTTTGCCCGTTTCTTTACGCCAACCTAATCGCTTCTTATTTTTATTACACTTTTTTTCCATTACGCCAACACTATAAACCTAAGTATCAATTTAATATTTAAATTTTACGTCGTTCTGTTGCGTAATGTGTGTTCTGAGCGTGAGAACGAGAAATGAGAGGAGGTTTGTGCCTAGCACGTATATATAGGTTATTTAGGTATTATAGATTGTAACTTTAATTTTTATGTGCCATTATATATGCATATTTAAATGTTATGAGTAGTAGTTTTATTGAAGGTCTAATACACCTGCAATAGAAACCTTCTCATATGGAGGTTCGCTACAACTGAAATTCAACCTAAGTAAGCGACACAGGCCCTCCGTTCAAAAGCCGAAGGAAGAGTGAATGGCGGTGTCACGCGGCAGGGAAAAACTTTAAAACGACGATACTTTAGGTAATTTCTATTTAAATTGAAAATAATGATAATTAAAAAAAGTAAAGAAGATAAGCCCTGCTTTACAGTTATTTCAGTTAGTTTGCAAAGTTTCATGATCTAATTTGAAGTATTTTTTGAATACCAACAGTTTATAGTTCGGTTTGGAGGTAACTTTTGATTTTTTTTCTATCGAGAAAATTTTATGGAATCGTGTTTTCGTCTAACATAGTACTTAAGATTAATCCTCAACTTTACTTTATATTTATTTCAAAAACAATGCTTTAGTATTTTCGGCATAACAGAGGATCTTGCTAAGCCATTTGAGGTAGTATAAGCCCTAATTGTAATAAAACACATTTGTTGATGCTCGTGTGTGAGAATGTTAGTAAAGGAGCGGGTTATGCTGGCGGGATGTTAACTGGAGAGCATGCAGTAGCAGTTAGAAGAGCAATAAATAACACTTCTTCAGAGTTTTCTTCTATTTATTTTCTTGATGCTTTGTTCTTACATTGCCGGATTTGGAATGTTTAACCACAAAAAAAGGCCCCTTTTTTATAGGCCATTTCGACCAATCATAATTGTTGAATTTTGCACACGGCACTAATGATTTCTGTCGACTAATCAGAGTGCAGAGCAACCTTTTCTAATGGAAACTTACAAATTTCTTTTATTTTAGTAGTAAAACATCCCTTACAATGTTTTTATACATTCCTGGTAATAGAAATAGCTTATCTTTATTATTTCAAACATTAATCATTCATATAACCCTTAATTTATACCTTTAATAAATAAAAGTAGTGGATCGGTCTTCCTATGGTGTAGCTCCGTAGTAGCTAAGCTTTTTCCGCGTTATATACACGTAGCAATCAAGGATCTCCTAGGTGTGCGTTATTTGTAGTTAGCAGTGGCTGCAAATGACCGCCGGTACGACATACTCCGCCGATCGTTGAGTCCCGTGATTCCGTGAGGCGTCGAGGTCACCGGCCCCTAGGTGATACTTGGCACTTTATGCGCTCCGTGCATCCTGTGCCCAGTCGCGTTATAAAGTGCCACCTCCGCACTTCCCCCAACCCTTTTGGTATAAAAGGGGTAGGCAGTGCCCAATGTGATTACGCCAACATATTTTACACCTTACCATCCGCGTCGCGCATCGTGCCGAACGGCTGGTATTTTAGATAGGGCCACTAGATTGATTATCTGACTGACTTTTAGGTAGGTTCTCAGCATGTCCGATAAGGACAGGGGGGAGCCCCTTCCTAAACCTAAACCAAGAAGACCACCCGACCGTCCTGGATTACTGGATCGACCAATCACGTACCGCGACATTTTTTATCCGGAACGGACTCGAGTAGTGTCCTCCTACTCGCAGATCCCAACACGGAAACCTTCGTCACCAGGCAAGGAGCCTGCACCCAGGACCGCCCTACCTTTCCGCCCGCCTACCTCTCGCCCACCGTACCTAAAGGTACGTCTGGGCGTAAACCGTTCCCCCAACTTCAGCGGGCCAAGAAGTCGCTCGGAAGGCACACTCCACCCGAAACAGCAGCATCCCTACAGGAAAAGAGGCAATGCTTCGGATCCTCCAACTCCTCGGAATATTCGACATCCGAGGAGGAATATGACCACCAACCGGAAATAGCCATACGGATATCACCACCCAAATCGCCATCGCCGACCAACACCCCCCCCCCAGAACACCGGAACAACACACCAGCATGGATGCTGCTGATCTGGAACAGGGAGGAGAAGGGTCATACGGGTGGAGTGCTAACACGTACGCGACCCTAGCACCGAGCACATCTGCCGGACAGTCACCGTCCGCGCCTACAACCAACCCGTCAGGCCGGCCATCGGACGACGGGTTGGTTGTAGGTTGTAGTTGGTTGTAGTCTGCCTTCGACCAGTTATGCCCAACTGGTAGCTGCCCCGGCAGTACCAAGGACAAAGACAGCTGAGGCACCTAAACCGCCGGAAGAAACGGCCAAAAGATACCCACCTATAGTGGCTGAGTGCTTACCGGACTGGACGAAGCATTTCGAGGTCCTCAGCAAGAAGTTAGGTCACCCACCGAAGGCTCGTCCGTACGGTAAGGGGGTCAGATTCACCCCTCAGAGTCCGGAAGAATTCCGGACGGTGCAGAAATATTTAGTAGAGATGACCGATAAAGTACCAGCTATGTCCTGGTATTGTTACACCCCCGAGGAGGACAAGCCCACGAAAGTGGGCATACGGGGGCTACCAGTGGGCACGGATCCATCCGCGATAGAAGGGGCTATCAGGGCCAAGGGGTTCCCGATTAAGTATGTGAAAGGGATCCCCCCCCCCCCCCGTAGAGGCAGACCTGGGTGCCTCTACTTCGCGCAGCTGGACCACCTGAGCCTGGAGCGCCTTAATGAGCTTTACTAGATCGACGAGCTCCTCTTCATGACAGGAGTCGTCATAGAGGCCTGGCAAGGAAGAGCGGGCCCTTCACAGTGCCACCGCTGCCAGGCCTTTGGCCACGCATCCACCAATTGCTTCAGGCCAGTGAAGTGTGTTCGCTGCGCCGGAGATCACATTGCCAGCAACTGCCCAAGGGGTAGAGATGAAGAACCGCGGTGCGCAAATTGCCCCAAGAATCATACCGCTAACGATCGCCGCTGCTCAGTCCTGAGGAGGATTGCAAGGAAGCAGGGGATTGCTCTACCGGGACTACTCCCAGAGGAGCCCAAGAGGGTCCCCCAGAGTCGTCTCAGGGCCGTGGTTCAGGAAGACAGGTGGACCACAGTTAGAGGAAAGGGAAGGCAACCCGCCCCCCTCCCTCCACCCGTCACGGCACCCATAGAAACGGTGGTGCCCACTACCACCACATCGAAGGCAACCACCGGGGCGACTCTCCAGCCCCTCGCTAACGACGCCATAGAGCGACAAACCTCTCAGAGGAGTAAGCGGGGGAGGAAGAACAAGGATAAGGTGCAGCCTCCTCCTCAGGCAGCAACCTCTACCCCAACCCCAGCGGTAACGATGGCCCAGGCGCAGGTTACCAAGGAGAAGAAAGCCAGAATGGGTAGAGTGCCAGAAAGGACTCTATCAGAAAATAGAGCCCGCTCTACATATAGAGCGCGCTCTACCCATACACAAAGAGCAGTTAACCAACTCCCGAGACCAGCGCCACCTCCCTCACCCTGGCCGCACTACGTTGGGCGTTTTTCTCGATATCGAGAAGGCGTTCGACAGGGTGTGGCATTGTGGACTACTTTATAAACTAGAAGAACAAACCAGGGTCCCTCCTGCTATGTTGCGGCTAGTGGCGTCTTTTCTGGCAGACAGGAAATTCTACGTCTGCGTAGAGGGCGCCGAGTCCGCAACCAGATCCATCAGAGCCGGCGCTCCTCAGGGCAGATGTTTGTCTCCAGTCCTGTACGCGGCTTATACCAACGATATCCCTACCCTGGCAGGAAGGCTGCAAGAGTGGGAGGATGACGTGGAAGTGGCGTTATACGCGGACGATAGCGCTTATTTCACCTCGTCCAGAAGAGCCCACATTGCTACTGCCAGGACGCAACGTCTCCTGGACCTGCTGCCACCATGGCTAGATGAGTGGAAGAAGGTCGTCAACGTTGGTAAGACGACCGCTCTGCTCACTCGCCGTCTCAGGAACCTACCACCTCAGCTAACCCTCAATGGCCAGAAGATCGCGTACGAGAAGGCCGTGACCTACCTTGGGTGCCGGATCGACCGGGCGCTGCGCATGATGCTCTGCGCACGATGTGCGCGGGCGATGCTCCGTCCGGTCCTGGCATCCAAGTTACCACTTAAAACCAAAGTGCGAGTCTATAAAACGTTTACGTATGCTGCTCCGGCCTGGTACGCGCTTTTGAGCGAGCCTCTGAGGCGGCGACTGCAGGCCCAGCAAAATCTGACGTTAAGAACCATCGTCGGTGCGGGTCGCTACGTCCGTAATGACGTCATAGCGGCCAACCTGAAGATTGACACCATCCAGGAGTTTGTGGCCAGGTTGGCGCGTGGACTGTTTGACCGTGCAGACAACGGGCCACACATACATCTAAATCAACTTGCGCCGCTACACAATCGCCCTCCGGACGGGCGACCCTACCCAAGAAAACTCCTCTCTATCGATTAGAGAGTCGAGTAACAGCCCTCAATGCCGCTGATACTCTCTGACTTTTCTGGATAACATCCTTTTTTTGTAGTCTTAACCGACTACGAAAAAATTTACCGATTAAGGACTAATCAGAATTTGACACTTACAATGCCATTAGAAGGCTCCCAGGACCGGTCCATAGTAGTGGACCGCGAGGATAACGCGGGTAATGGGGGCATACCCCGAGGCCCGAAACCTGCATGCACCTAGGTGCATGAAGACGACAAGCAACGTATACACGTAGCGCCGCCAGCCGGCAGGAATGCACAATGCTTACCTTGATAACATTACGCTAATCTTAAGAAAATATGCAGAATACATTTGAACTTCTTGTTGACTAAAATCTATTTTTATAATAGGAAACGAGATTATATAAGTGGTTAATTGACGTATTGTCGTAGTTTTAAATTACATTAAAAAGAAAAAAAATTAAACAATTAATTAAATTCACACTTAGATGCTAATATTTTTAATGTAGTTCTTTAGATTATAATAAGAGTGAGTTCCAATAAGTAACTAGATTCATATTTAGTTTCTAACATTTCTAATTAAATTCAAATAAGTAATTAGATTCACATTTCGTTACGTAATTTTATATTGCAAATAAGAATTGAAGTTAATATAAGTAATTAAATTCACTTTTCGTTATTAACACTATCAGTCTTTACGTAATTTCAGATCACAAATAGGAATAAATTGAAATTAAATAATTAAATTCACTTGTTGTCGCTAATACACATTGAATATAATAATATTTACGTTTATTAATATCACAATTTATTTACGATTTCTTAGAACTCCTTTTTTTGGTATTTTTTTATAATATTGTTTTTTACTTTCGAAAGATTTTGATAATTTAGCTATATGGTTAAAACAAATATTCAGATATTTTTCGGATATATATTCAATGAGCGCTATTGCATATTTTACTTCAGAAAATACTTTTTGGTCAATTTATTGACGTAAGTAACAACGCGAAGAAATCGACCTTATGTTACGTATAAAAATTATTCTCATAGAAATGTTTACTACCGATTAAACTTGATTTAGATGGATTCCAATTGTTTTCAGTTCTACAGTATCATATTGTTTGCACCCAGTCATTTTTCCACACATCATTTGTAGAGGGAAATCTAAAAAACCGGCCAAGAGCGTGTCGGGCCACGCTCAGTGTAGGGTTCCGTAGTTTCCCGTCCGTCACAATAAGTGTTCCCACTTATGAGTTTAAAGGTGGGTATCCATTATGTTCGCGCTCCAGCAGCGCTCCGCGCTCCTGCAACAGCTCCCGGTAGTGGGTACTGTTGTTTCCATCCAAGTTCAAAATGATTTTCCTAAAAAGTCCTTATAAAGTTCTACTTTTCAGATTTTTTTCATACTTTCTAAACTTATGGTTCACAAGTTAGAGGGGGGGGGGGGGACACATTGTTTTTACTTTTGGAGCGATTATTTCCGAAATTATTGACATTATCAAAAAATGATTTTAGTAAACCCTTATTCATTTTTAAATACCTTTCCAACAATATATCACACGTTAGGGTTGAAATTAAAAAAAAATCACTTCCCACTTTACATATAGGGGGGCTACCCTAATAAAACATTTTTTTCCAATTTTTATTTTACCACTTTGTCGGCGTGATTGATACACATATTGGTACCAAATTTCAGCTTTCTAGTGCTAACGGTCACAGAGATTAAGCGAGGACGGACAGACGGACAGACAGACATGGCGAAACTATAAGGGTTCCTTGTTGACTACGGAAACCTAAAAATGTACAATTTATAATAGATAGTTTTGTATCATGGGACGCCAAAACTATAAACAGAGGTAGGAAGGTAAATACAGGAACGATTCAATGCAAACAAGAAACTTCTTATCTCTCATTTTTAAGGTAACATGCAATTTGAATAACAGGCAACACTGATTAGTTTCGTGTTTTGATAAATAAATTGAAAAAGAAACGAGAAATAAGATGAATAAATTACTTACTTACCTATTAAAAGTAATACCCCGGCTATTTTTAATGAAATCACTAAGATTTCTAACGGTTTGTATTATAAAATAAGGCATCTTTCAACTCAAAGATATAGTTTCAACTCATAACATTACGCGGGCGCGGTTTGGAGCGTAATGGCAGGCGGTGGAATTACTATGGTTTGCATGTGTGCGTGCCGGCTTGTTTGTATTAGCGAGCTGACTTACTATGGGTGCATCAGTAATTGTTTTAAGAGATGACTTGACTTTTTTTTAGGCCCATGCATGCAAGTGATTTTTCAGGAGAGTAAAAATGTGAAAATCACTCTGAGTTTGACTAAGTTTATGGTGGCTGTATCAACTGAAACCCAGCAGTTTGGATCGCAGCGCCTGCAACACTAGATCAATTTCCCTCTGTTGCCTCTGACAACACTCACGGGATGATATGGGGAAGTGAATAGATTTACTTCACCACTTCACGGTGCGGTATGTTAAGTAAGAAGCTGTATAATTATAAATGATATTAATTAAAACTTGTTTTACGAATTTTTTGCGATTCTATTTTTTTTTGCTTGCGAATTTAACTTATTTTTATTAACATAAATTTAATTTCCGACGTTTTGGGTGCTTTACAACACCCATATTACTATTTGGGTTTGATACGATTAATTAAAATTGTTTTACTCAATGTGCAATATTGGCGTTAATGTTATAAGGTATTATAAGAAAACATTTTTTTTCCATTTTTATTTTCCTTTTTGAATCACAGAAAGTGGATGCTCTTCGATTAAAAAGTTTGAGTCTAAGGTTAACAAAACCGCGTTTAGAAGTTCGTATTCCAAACTTCATTGAAACTTTTTAGGGTTCTGATTTTGGGATAGTTGAATTAGGAGTTATTGTGTTCTGGGAAAATATTTCTGTGTATTACATAGACTTTTTAAAGAAATTCAAATAGTGCTTTTGATTTTTATAGAGGACAAACAAGCTTATAGCCAGTCTAACTGTCTGTAATTATCCGATCATCCACAAAAGCAGATAAACCACACAGCATTGTTGTCAGAGTATGCAGAGTATTCGTTGTATATACGTACACGCATCACATGTGTTAGATATTTCTCTATCTATTATATGTTAGATATATATCACTCTATTTCTTTTTGTCAGATATTTCGTTGTATATACGTACATAAAACGAAATATCTAACAAAAGTAAATGCTACATAGTGTGTATTTATTTAAAAAAAAGACTGTACCATTGGGAAATTGACAAAAGATTTATAACATAAATGAATTTCCGACTTTGTAAGCTACATTCTGACATTGTGTTTTGACCATTAGTATTCTGTTATTCTGGTATTGTAAAAATATGATTTGAATAAAAATGCTTAATTTCTTTATATATAATATGATGTAGGTTATATTATTGTTTAGTAATTAATTTTGAATGTACATTTAAATACAATTTGCATGTAATATTATAGTAAAATAACAAAACATATGTGCATAATAAAACTATAACATCTTTATATTTACCCTGTCTTATGCAAATAAAGTCCGATATTGTTTTTATTATATACGCTGTAACTAAATACTAAACTCATTCGTTTTGGTTTTTATTTATAAATGCAAATAGGTTAAGGTGTTCAGAGTGTTGAACTGCGACGAGGATTAAGTTGAAAGAGCTTCACTTTGCCAAGAGAATTGGCTTACGTACGGATTTAGTGATACAGTGGACGCCATACGTAATATTCGGCTTTGTTCGGCGTCCATGTAGCACGTTCTGAAGCACATATTGCTATATAAACTGAATATATTGGTGAGGCGGATTGTAAACTCAAACTCTCTATTTTTAAGTTCGCCGCAGGTACTATTAACGTTTCGATTACTTTAGAGATACTCACTTTTCCTATAATATCTATAAAACTTAGAGCTATATATTTTAACTTAAGTACAAAATACATGTATAAAACGTCAAATAACTATAAACAATGAGCAGGCAGCAACTGCATAAAAACGAAAGAGAAGTGCGCCACTTGCTACTTATAACAAAATAAGATTACTTACTTAAAAAAGATATATTAATAAAAACAAGATAAGTAGTTGTCAGTAAAATAACACCAAGTTATGTATTTAATTATTACGCATAATTGATATTAATTTTACCAGCTTTCATTGATAAGTTAGAAAAAGTTGTTATTTTTGCCATTAGATCATATTAAAGGTAAATGTAAGATTTTTTGTATTAGGATTTTTTTTCAAAATGTATTTAGGCACTAACGGCGTGCACAGCATATTTTTCCACTGTCATAAATTATAAAGATTTAGCATAACAATATCTCATTTTTTTAATTTTTCACTTGGGTCTTGTCAGTGGCTTAACAATGTGGTCTATTTTTTAAATCTTTTCTATTTACAAATAAAAATTTGGTTCTGCCTTTAGCGTGAAGATTTTTTAACATAATTATCGTTAGATTTATTAAATAACCGGGTGTCTGTTTGATATTTTCAGAACCTTCCAAGCTTGGAATCATGCATCGCCATTATCATAATTCATTTGTTTTAATATCTGATCCGAATATTATACATGAAATAATTGTATTAATTGGTTTGAAAAAATTTTGATACTCATGATTTCTGAAAAGTACCATCAACTGTAAGTAATGTGTTATTAATTCTCATGAGAAATTCCACAGTCATGAACGTAATCCTAACAAACATTTATTTATCGAATTTTTTGAAATCACACCGATATATAACCGGTTCAGAAAAGTGGACCATATCAAAAAGGTCTATGTCGTCTTGCCTTAATAAATACAAAATTCTTAGTTCTAGAAAAATTAGTCTAGTATAATTATTGAGCTTAAATAGTCAGCTCACTATAACTACCTATAACTTGCGTCGGGGTAGCACGGGTGGACAAGGGATGGGCGTTATGTAGAATGACCAAAGCAGGCGCTCTTACTCCATTCTATTCAGAGTAGCTCACGATTCACACATGATAGCGCGGTGATTTTCGTGCCTTTAGGGAGTTTATTTAGAATCGGTTAAAAAAACTTACGGTGTAAAATTTACGGCGCATCAACACGGCAGCTTTTGCTGCCGCATGGATGCGCCGGCTCAAACCGGGGTGGTGCCACGATTTCACAGAATACCAGCGTGAAGTAGAGATTTACCTTTAGGATCACCAGATGATAAGTGACCAAAGGTACGGGTTTCATTGGAGTCGCTCAGCTGGTTAAACCTAGTCAAGTTCAATCCCCAGAAGACACCAGTTTGCCTGTTTACCGCTTCAAAGAACCCCTTGGTAGTATATCTTAAATTTCATGAAACTGGCCTTGTTGCCTCAGTGACGAGATACTATTTCATTATTTTTATAGAATAAGGGTGACAAACGAGCACATAGTCCACCTGATGGTAAGTGGATGTTGTGGCCCATAGAAATCTACATTTATCCTCTATTAAGATTAAAAACGCAGATGCGTTATTACCCAAGAGGACTAAGATGTAGTGCCTCGTTTCCAGTTAAAAACGGTCTCCGGATCTCCACACTCACCATACACTACACCATACAGCAGTATTAAGCTGCTATATTTCGCTGCTATATTATGTGTAGATCGGAACAAAAGTTAAATTTTAATCTATGGTAACCGTAGTTAACTATGACACCTGGACGTTGAATATCTCAGTCCCCCCCTCCGTGACCATGGGTGCTGTAAAGTTAAATATACGTGACAAAATCCGTAAAAACTAGTATTATTTCACTGTGTAGGCTGTTTTGTCACCTCTTTATTGAAAAAAGTATCTTCAGAGTGCATATTTAAGGTTTTGCTAATTTCTATTCGATTATTATTTTATGAGCTTTATAATAAGGGATTTTTTTTATTTGAGATACACAGGACATCTTTTGTCCCAAACAAAATGAAATCCTTTACATTGAGGTACCTGAATGTTTTAGATCAGTTTATGTGTTCCGTACTACCATATTTTGGACATATGATTTTTTTTAGTCGGGCATAACTTAAAATATGTCCGAATTTCCAGCATCCGGTACATTGTGTTATTGGAAAAGTGTAGTTTTTCAATTTGAAATTATACTCAAAAAAGAGATGTAAAACATTGCCTTGAAAGCGTATCCTTATAGTTTCACTTTCGACCCACTTATTATTTAAATCTAGCCGTTTAAGTCGTCTTACCGCTGATAAGTAATTTTCGAATCTACAACTCTAATCATTCCATAAGAATCGTGGTTTTATAAGTTTTTGACATTTGTACTCCCATTCTTGAAATATTTTACAACTAATCATTTTTTCCAGATTATAATTTTGATAGTAAATCAAAACTTTGAAAGGGACTTTATATTTGATTGGTTCAATATTCTCAATATTCCAAATTTTGTTTTGGTAATTCTTTAAACAAACCTCATATTAAGATCCAATTTCTTTAGATGTTGTCTTTGTCCCTGTTCTGCTAAAATATTGAGGTTTTCTTTTTTCAATTACCACATAACCATTTTCGCTGTTTGTGTCTTCTTCTCGTGCTTTTTTCTTCTTAGATCTCACTTCAGGTTTTCGATTAGTGAAACCAGAGTTCACATGTTCCATTTCAGATACACGAGGGATTCTTCGATCCTCAATTTGGATTAGTTCTAGTTCACATATATGTATGACTTGCGAATTACTTCCATCTATCTATTTATCTTTATCACTATCCATATTTAAACATTTAGGGAAAATTGATAAAAATGTTTGTATTACGCATGGAGGTTAGAGAACAGGAAAACGATTACTACATGCTAAAACATAGCCTCCCTGTACCTGAAAATTTGTCGAATTTATAGACGTGCTGCCGTCAGTAAGTACTTACCTACCTAGTATGTGCGAAGTAATTTTTTAATTATTGACAAAAAGAAACATTATGAAATAGTGAAATATTATTAAAAAAAAATAAATCAATAACTATTAATTAATAATATTCATAATAATTAAAATTATAAAGAACATATTTTATAGTGTATTTATTAATAAATAATAATTTCGTTATTATGTTTTTTTTCTTTGAATCATTCAAATTTTTTTTAATTATAATCATTTCAAACTAGCGCACAACGGTCCCCTTTTCGTGAGACAACTTAACGATCACAGCGCCTCACTTATTTTGTCCATATTTCTGGGACACTATGACTGGGTCGGACTGGGACTTTATGAACTAAGCGGTCTATTATACTACTCTGTGTAAAAAGTATCGGGAATATGTCAATAAAAAGACCCGCGTGAAAGAGATCGTTTTAATTTTTTTACTGCACGTTGGTAGCACTGTACTGATTTAGCGCGCAAAGTTTGAGCGGGATCTGTCATTTAATTTGTTTTAAACTACACTTTTTGTTGGTCATAGTTTTGAGTTCTCGGCGATTTTTACAATGCAAAATATTGTTGAACAAAGAGTGTGCCTTAAATTTTGTGTTTCGAATGATATTTCATGTGGTGAATCACTAAAAATGTTGTGAAATACCTACGGCGAATCGTGTATTTCGAAAACAAGGGCTTATGAATGGTATAAGGCTTTTAAAGAAGGCCGAGAAGTAGTAGTAGACTTGCCTCGTTCTGGTAGACCTTCAACCGCTACGACCAAAGAAAACATCGACAAAATCAAGAAGCTAGTGCTCGAAAATCGACGTATGAGTCTGAGAGAGTTGGCTAGTGAGGTGAACATTTCTTTTAAGTCCGTCCACAACGTTTTCATTGACATTTTAGGCATGAAACGCGTCGCCGCTCGACTAGTTCCAAAAGAGCTCAATTTTGTTCAAAGAGCGCAGCGAAAGCATGTCGCTTTGAATGAACACAACATGAGCATGACCTTTATGAAACGTATAATAACTGGCGACGAGACATGGGTTTATGAGTACGACATGCAAACAAGCCAACAGTCTTCAGAATGACGTCTCGAAAACGAGCGGAAACCAAAAACCGCGGCTAAGTCGCTCCAAAATCAAGGTGATGCTGACAGTTTTTTTGACTACCGTGGTGTGGTTCACTCCGAATTCCTTCCAAAGGGAGAAACAGTAAATAAAGAATATTATTTAGGCGCCATGAAGCGTTTGCGTGAGAGTATCCGCCGAAAACGTCCAGATTTGTGGCAACACAACTCATGGATGCTGCGTCATGATAATGCACCATCACACACAGCCATTATAGTGAAAGAGTTTTTAGCGAAAAATTCAACAAAAGTTCTCGACCAAGCACCGTATTCACCTGATATGGCTCCGTCTGACTTTTTTTTATTTCCCAAGTTAAAATTACCACTTCGAGGAAAACGTTTTGAGTCGATAGAAGCCATAACAAAAAATTCGCTGAATGAGCTAAAGGCCATACCGCAAATAGCCTATGAAAAATGTATGGAAGACTGGGTGAAGCGTTGGAGATGTTGTATTGCAAGCGATGGGGCCTACTTTGAAGGCGATAAAATAAATTTAGATGAATAATTTGTATTTTTTGTTTTATTGACGAATTCCCGATATTCAGTACACAGAAGGTATATGTGTACCCAGATGACAGGACGCGTAAGACTCTAAAGGCAAGGCAGGCTCAAAATAAAAAGGCATACCTTATGTTACGTTTATATTTTTTTCTAATAGGTTTACCGTTATTAAAAATATTTTATGTTTTATTTTAAAGTTTTAATTTTAAATGTGAATTTACACGACTTAAAATGTCGCGTAACATAGCAATCACATATATCTTCCTATGCTTCAGTTACGGCATGAATAATATTGAAGTTGTTACGCACTTTCATCATTCTATTTCAGTTTAAATGTAAATAAAATATTCTCCATAAGATAATCTTTAACTTTAGAACGACTTTAATTTAAAGTAATTCATGTACCTAGGAGAGCGGGATCTTTTGATACAGAATGTTATTATACTTAAAAGAAAATTTCAAGTATGTTTTTAGAGTGAGACCGTGCTTTGTGGCATACCTTGGAGGAGGCCTATGTTCAGAAGTGGACTTGTGAAGGGCTGTAATGATTATGATGATGATAAATATACGTTTAGATTCATAAGATATATAAATTAAGATCATTTTTATTATATAATAAATTTAACTTAAGTGTAAAACAATTCTAGAGTTCTTATAAAATGTAACAAAAATGTTACAAAAATGAGTACTTAATCAGTCCTTAAAAGAACACCTCTCTGGACGCCACGCACTATTGGCTATCAGCTGTCACGCATGTTTGTCACTTTCCACGTAATTGATTTGGGTATGTAATACTCCTGACATATGCAAGATTCTTTTACTGATGTCTATTGGAAGCCATGAGTTTTTTCTTGTCTTTCCTTAATCTATTAATAAGAATCAGGCATTATGTTGCAGAAATACATTTTATCAAAGATGTTTAAATTAATTAGCTAAAATTCGCGAGAAAAATCATTTACTTTACCTTGTTTGAAGAGGATCTCTCACTGCTTAACCTACGTCCCGCAATCACTGTCACCACAAATTCTAACACTGTTGTCACTTACACTATAACAAGAGGAAAGACACACAACCTTAGATAATACAATAAGTATTCAATTCTAAATCGAGCATTATCTAGAGATGGCTAACTGTTAACTTTGGCTGATGGTTAACTATCTGGTGGTAGTACGTGCTACTGAAGGAGGGTGTCTCCCTCTGTGTTCTTTAAAAACATTATTCTTACTTTTCAATCGGATCTTTGCTATTTAATTAGACATCTTTTATTTTCATATTGTCACCTTTTACGACACTTACTTATAACAATGTGCTGCTAGTAGCATGTTTCCAAAAAATAATTTGGACGGTCATGTCTGAACTTAATGTATAGTTTCAAAGTTATATATCTTCTGGTAATGACCCCAATTTTTTTTCTTTTCACGAGTTCTACTGTTGAAGTTAATACTTATTTCTAATTAAAAGACCACTACGATAAATTGGATTTGGGCATGACCTTAATTGAAGGAATCTTAATTAAGCGACTTAAATAAACATGCTAAGTAAAGTTTGTGAAGAATAATTGATATTCTTAATTAGTGGCTACGTAAAGTTTATACTTCTATTTTTGGACGTAGAGCAAATTTATTTATTTTTTCTAAGGCTTTAAGTTACGTAGTATAGTGTTAGGATTAAAAAAGCCATTTCATATGTCTTAATATTCTACTTATCAATAAAACTGATACATAATAAAAATTAATCATTCAAATTTTCATTTTCATGTGCTATAATTTGATTTTGTGATCAGGAATTTGTGCAATTAAAAACTTTTATATAAATTATTTCGATGGAGTATAAATTATTTCCAATTTGAAATGCAATTAATTTCCTTTATGCCGTTAAAAATAAACCTTTAAACGCGTTTATAAAAGTTATAACAGTTTAAACATTTTTTTAATAAACGCAGTACTTGACTTCAGTCCCACCTGATAGTAAGCGGTGATGAAACCTTCTATCGTAAATTATCATAGCACAAAATAAGCCTATTTACTCTTGATTTGAAGACAACTAGATTGTAATCGTACGGTTTACTTAAGGGTAATGAATTGTCTTATTTCGCCACTACACACCACAACTTCAACCTTCAATATCAAATATCAAATATTATTTTGACTTTAAAAAAATTAATATAACACACAAATAACAGCTCAAACAACGTACTTTTCTGTAAATAAATAAAAAAATATTCAGCAAGTAAATAAATAAATATACTGAAATATTGTGCCTCATAACTTTTGGTTCCGCACACACGGGAGGATAAAGATGGAATCACAATGCAATTTGACACAATTCATCTACTATTATTCCGTTGTTAGGAGTGTGTGTTAGGAAATGACACTATACTTAACATTGCTTTCTGCGTAAATATTCCTTCAATTCTAAATTAGTTTTCAATCAGTGTATAATCTGATACACATAGCCAAACCTTTTGATTACAG